>ML058380.1:1300740-1452689 GCA_003013855.2 Liriodendron chinense
CCACACATGCAAGCATAGATACCAAAAAAACACATATGCATACATGGCCATGGTCATACATGTACGGGTGTTACTGCGCGCAATGTACCACAAACACCTGAATGCCTCTAGATTGACATGCATGAATGCATGTGGGTGTACTCGGGCATGGTTGTTTGCATTACAATGTGCTACGGCATGCTAAAGTACCCATGTGAAAATAATTGTATCTATACACATGCATGCCTTTAAACAAACATGTAACTTATGATGATGCATGCATGCCCGTGGGTTAATTAGTTTGGGGCTGTCCAAAGGAACATTAAGGAAATAGGGCTTTTCGATATAGAATATGTTGTGGATGACTTCATCAATGGCTGGGATGGAAGAAATTGGCTGGAATTTTTAATATAGGGCGAAAAAACAGTCTAATGTGTAATAACTTTCAACGGCCATAACTTTACGACTGGTTATTAAATTCATGTGTATATTGTCATTGGATATGCATTGATGAGTTGTACATCTTATCTAATCAACTAAGGTCATGCGTGCATGCGGATTAATTTGAGGCCTTCCACAAGAACATTTAGGAAATAGGGATTTTTAATGTGGAATATGTTGTGGATGACTTCTAGGATTTGAAGACATTGGCTGAAAATTTCAATATAGTGCAAAAAACCACCTACTGTTAGCTATCATTGACGATCATAACTTTACGACTAGTTATTAGATTCACGTGTATAATGTCATTGCATATGCATTGACAAGTTGTATCCATCTTATCGAATGAACTAGGATTCATTGGCGCCTAAATTGATGGCAAACTTGTAGTATGTACATCACGAGTTGTACTACACATGCGCATAGGCTCAGCAAATATCATTGTGTGAGAAGCCAATGACCTGTGACTTTCCTTTGACCCTAACTAGTGTTGTATAAAGCCCACCGCGATGGTCGTGCAGCATTCACTCCATCCATCTATTTTGTCACATCATGTTTAAGTATGACTCCAAAACTAATGTATATCTCTTATTTAAGAGAGCCATGCCATAGGAAAAGGGAGGGATCCAACTCTCACTATTGAATCCTTATTGGAGAATTTATTTTTCGCAAGCATATTTAGCAGACCTGCACTTTTTCATATAAGCCATTCTTACTTATACATTTGCAAGAAGCACCTCCAAATAGGCCCTTACTATTTTCTAAGTTATGCTTATATTATTTTAAACTTCGAAGAATCTAATTATGATCCAAAGTTTTTATTTGAGCTACCTAAGAGTTTTTGAGTGAGGTAAGAGCCTGTATCTTTATTATTTTTAGTAATTTTTACTATTTCGAGAAAGTTTATTGACTTTAGTTAAATTAAGAGTTGTGACCACCTTACGTAGACACTATTCATTTCATTACTTGACATCAAACTAATATCTTGAATTTTTAACCCATCTTGAATTGAAATCTAAAATTTCAAAATTCAAGATTTTCAAGTGTTCCAAACATAACCCACGTCTACAAGTCTTGGATTTCAATTCCCAATTGCCTAAAAATTAGGATTTGGGGTGGTGCCAAACGGCCCCTAAGCCTAATCTCATGCCATCTATACGCCACTCATGTGCTTTAATTTGCATGGAAGACAGATGAGCCAAGATAACATGTATAATCATACATTTCAAAACATTTTTGAAGATGGTGCATGATTCAATCTGGCCCACCTAAATAGCAGACTAACCTAATTCTGGAGACATGCTATCTAAGTAGCCCCCCGTGCACTTTAGATGTTGGATCTGTGTGTCATGCCTGTACACGTGTGACACCTACTTAAGCTGCTTAATACACGTGTGGCCGAGGGATGTTTCAAAAGGTAAGGTGTGGTTGCTTATCAATCAACATTTCTTCCTGTACTTGAGAGGTTAAAAAAACAAGATGGGCCCACAATCTTCCTCAAGGAATGAATTTACTAAGGTGGGCCCCACATCTTACCAGGTGGTGGTCACACACATGATTACGATTGACCACGGTCAGAAAGTGGTGCTCTCTGTGATACTAAAAACCCAAAACGTGGCATTCAAGTATCATTGTAACCGTACAATCGGCAGCCAGCAAAGGGACTGTTATCATTTACAATATTAGCGGTCCAAAATCTAGCATGGAACAAAAACAATATTCAGTAAAAAAATATGTTGGATTTTTGGATCCACATGGGTCACTTGATTTGGACGGTTTGGATTGAGCTAAAGATACACCACATGTGTAATGACAGCGTGCATGTTTACAAATGTTCCATACTCTTCCAAACTACCATATAAGTACTCTCACATAAATAGGACAGTTAATGAGCCAAAGTATTGAACGGTTTGAGTTCGGATCGGTTAAAGCTAATTTGATTAGTAAACAAATCAAATTTAAACCTTATTTTTAGGTTTGATTAGTAATCAAATCAAACTCAAATAAGCATGAGTTCGATTCGGTTAAACTTGATATAGTTCGTTTATAGCTAAAAGAATATTATTTTCTATGATATGGTTCACTTGAGATTTGAATTTGCTACATTTTTTAACTCCTGTCAAGAAATGATTTAATGAAATGTATCAACGAAGTGGGTATGAAATATATGCATCAAAGGGGGCCCCACAGTAAGAGCCTAACAGTCTTGACCTTTTTAGATATGGAATATATGTTGCGAGGTGGGCCCCACAATAAGCCTATCCAAAGCTTAAGTGCACATTCCAACCTACAATGAATTTTGAAAGTGCAACATCTCATTTACAAAGAGGCATTTAAAATGTTGCGTATAGAAGTGGTTAATGAACAAAACTATTCATAAACGATTTGATTAAAGCTCATTTGAGTTCATTTGATTAATAAACAAACCAAACCCAAACTCAAACTTGAGTTTTCGCTATCTTACTCAAACCAAACATGGTGGTATTCAGTTCGGTTCATTTACACCCCTACACATAAATAGACTGGAAGTACTCGCAAACAATACAAATTGCCGCCTGTTGAAGCCCTTCAAATCCAAACGCAATCTCATGCGTCAAAATGTGACACGTGTATGAGATCTGAGCTTTCCATCAGGAGATCTGAACTTTTTAGATCTTATGACCTAAAAATCAGGCCATTTCACACTTCAGGTGGGCCACAACATACCCAATAAAATCAATGGCAAGAAAAGCATTTTAATCATAATTTTTTTTTACATTGTGGCCCACTTAAAGAGTTGAATATATCTGATGTTTTAGGAATAAGATCTGATCATTATTTCCAGCCATATAGAAGGCTCAGATCTCACGTACGTGTTTCATATTTGTTCATGAACGTGGATGTGTACGGCTCCACACGTATGTGGAATTAGCAAAACTCCCGTTGGGGTTGAAGGTAAGAACAAAAGCATGAGAGGAGGAGGGAATTGGAAGGTGGGCCATAGGGGGGGTTGGTCTGGCTTTGTTGGTGGGCCCCACCATGGATTTTGTGGTTGAAGGTGTGGATGGTGTTGATTTTCTTTGAGAAATGATGGTGTCTTTGGCCTCCTTTTTCTCTTTTGAAAGAAGATGTCTACATTCCAGGTTTTGCCAACTCCACACGCGTACATACCCCTTTGCCCATCCACACACAAGAACACGTGTCAATGTGGCACACGTGTCTGAGATCCAAGCTTCCCATCCGGTGGGCCACACTATTAACTCAGCCTATTCACTCTTCTTGTGGACCACAATGTCCAGAACAAAGATGGCTAAAAATGTTTCAGCGGTCCATTTGTTTTCTAGACTCGTGGTCACCTCAAGGTGTGGAATGGCTCGATTTTTATGAAATAGGATCTGGACAGTGTGGCTCACTTGATGGAAGGCTTAGATCTTGCACACGTATTCCACTCTGCCATGTGCAAATGGGAATGGATTGGCCCGGTTCCACACGCGTGTGAACGTGAGGAATTTTGATTTCTATGAAAGTCATGGACAATTGATTTCAGTAGCCAAAAGTATAACAAAAGGTGGTTGAAAAATGCTTAAAATTTTTTTGGGTCAAAATTGCCCTTTTTACATTTTTACTATTCGGTATTGAAGTTTGAACAAATGAATGCTAGGCATGATACCGGTTTGGTGGGCCCCACACGTGCCAGCCTGGCATGTGTACGGTACATCTGGCCTGTGCATGAGGTGGACCCCACATTGAAGAAGATCCCGTACAAATATAATCATATCAATTTTTTGGTGGGCCAATGATTTGTGTGGCCACCAAAAAATGGGATGGGTGGTTAGAAGATCGCGTGGATGGTCCGGATTCAACGATTTGTGTGACCACTGATGCCACTTCTACATAGAGCCTTTGCCGTACACATATTATACAATGAAAATACTAAAATTTTGATAAAATGTCTAAAATACCCCTCCATGATATGAAGGAAAATTAGGGTTGGCTATGGGCAAATTGGGCCAGGAAAAATAATTTTTTTCTTAGGGCTAGTTTGGATACCAAGTTACTTTTTCTTAGGTACAACAGTAGATAAGTACCTTATTTGAGATAATTAATTTTGGTTTATGACCACCTAGAAGTCACTTTTTTTTAAAGTCAATTTAATAAGTAGAAATTAAGATAAGCTACTTGGGTCTATGTATGCTTTGGATTTGTCTCGTTTTTAGGCTCATGTCCTAAAATAAGCTGATAACATGAATGAATGATGTGGATCAGACACATGCATGAAAGCGAGTCCCACAAATTTTGGCTTTTTCTCCTCTCGATTTTTGTGCACTAAGTCAACATCATCTAACCAACTTATATGGATTTAAAGGGGTAAATAATTATTACTCATTTGTTGTCGGATACCATTATTTATTTAGAAGTACCAAATTAACAGGCCTTGAAAGGTGGATTTTCTACCGTAGCAGTTAAATACTCACCTTGGTACACATTCACCCATGGAATGAATTTTTTTTTTACCACATTAGTACATTTACCATGGGCGTGAAATGGGTAGTGCCCTAGCTCATGCCAAGTAGGTATGGGTGGCATGCAACATGGCAGGATTTGATTGGCTTGCAGGGCTACATACTTGACTAGTACTTGATGAGCAACTTTCAAAATGCTTTTGTGTGGGTCCCATGCTTAATATAGGCCCACCGTCCAATCAAATCCCGCCTTGTCGCCGCTCATCTCTTTTGGGTGGGATGTGGATTTCCTATGAAAAGGCTTTTTCAGGAAGTTCCTGCACTGGGAACTTGGGTGGGGCCAACCGTAATGTTTGTGTGAAATCCACTATGTCCATTTGTTTTGTGAGCTCATTTTAAAGCGTACGGCAAAAAATGAACCGGATCTAAGACTCAAGTGGGCCAGGCTGCTCTAGAGGAAAAGGTGGGTAGGGAATTCCTGTCGTTGAAGCCTCCTCGGGGTCCACAATGATGTTTATATGCCATCCATACTTTTCATAATATCATTCATACTGAGATGAACTGAAAATAGGGCTCTCAATGGGTCAGATCTGGATCGGATCCGGCTTCAAGTCCGTATATCTATAGATGGATTCGCATCGGATTCGGATCCAACTCAGATCCAAAAGGTGATATCCATATCCGATACATTTATAAATTGTTAGATCCATTTTCGATCCAAAATCCATATAACCATCAGATTCCGACCGGATCTAGGTCCGAGTCCACCCCCATTACAAATCTAAAAAAATATATGAAATAAAATATATAATATAATATATTTAATTTAGTAAAAAAAATATGCATATCCCACTATTTACTATGGTATGGTTGACATGGCCTAAAATAATTTGTAAAACGAATGGCCGGCATGAATATAACATATACAGTAAGGTGACAATGAGTCAGATCTTAATCAGATTTGGATCGAACTTGGATATGTTCTTGTGAATCCATATCCGCGCCATTTAAGTAATCGGACCTATTTTAATATCCAAATCCGGTCCATTTAATTAATCGGACCTATTTTAAGATCCAAATTCAGTCCATTTAACAAATTAGACCTATTTTAATATCCAAATCCGCATTATATGGATTCAGAGCGAATCGGATCTCGGATCTGACCTGCTATGTTGAGAGCCTTAACTGAAAACACAAATATTAGCCTAATTCAATTTTTTTATGGCCCCACGAATATTTCAACTATGGACATTCAATCCTCACGTTTTTGGCCCACTTGGGTTTTAGATTCAGTTCATTTTTCGTTTCACGTCCTTAAATGAGCTCACAAAATGAAAGGACAAGGTGGATTTCTCACAAACTTCACAATGGCCCTTGCCTAAGTTCCCAGTGCAGGAACTTCTTGAGGAAGGCTTTTGTGGGGAATCCACTGGTGTTGGTGATGGCTCACCTGTTCAACACATGTCACTCACACTCTCCGTGAGACCACATTTTAGACATTTTGAAGGTGGTATCCAAGTAAAATCTCAAAATTCATAAATCATTTAGTCATTAACTCTAAGAAAACAAATATAACAAAAAAAAAAAAAAAAAAATCATGATTCTTATTTTCCTTTGGCTGTTTGTTTTATCATTTTAAATGGCTTACGTGTGGAAAGCTTGCGTCTTCTTTACGCTTGGATTTAGAAAATCCAAAATATAAAATCCAAAATATAAAAACAAACACCTTGCTATAGACATCTCCACTTCAGGCCAACAAGCTGATTAAGGTTAAATCAATCTCGTTCGACTCGATGGTTAATTAAAACTTCAATCCAAATCCTAATCTAGATCCTAATCCAAACCATAGATCAAAACCCTAATTCAAATCCTAGTCCTAACACATACTAACGCAAAAAACTCTCAACCAAGGTAAACCTATGGAAGCCCATGATTTGATTCCACTGATCGAGATCCCATCATCCAAACTCTTGAAAATTCTTAGAAAATGTATAGCTGTAAAATTCAATGGTAACTTTATTATTTGGTTATATATTATTATGGATGAAAATGTTAAAAGTTCAATGGTTATACAATAAAGATTATTATTTACATTTAATATTTTTAAAATATTATTATATTATTTACATTTAATATTTTTAAAATATTATTATATTAAATATAAAAATTTATATTATTAAAATAATATGGGTTAATTCATCCCTTTGGCTTTTGTTGGGTGTCCACGTCGCATGGCCCACCTATTAACATTTTGGATCGCTAAGGGTGGACCCCACGAACCCTTGTGAAGAAAATGTTCATAATTGGGTATTTTTCTCTTTTTATTGCTTTTTATTTTTAGTCCATTTATGGCGCATCTAATGGTGCTTATTGCAATCTCGAACAAGGGCTCTCCTTTCACAAAGTGCCTGCTCGAGAGGCTGACGTGGAGGAGGTGTTCTCTCACGCATGCTACTCCACCATACATCATCCTACAGGGCCCACCTGTAAATATATTCACATGATCAAAACCGTTCATTCGTCAGACACAGCAATGGGTACAACATGGTGAAAAAATTCACATTCAGAAGATAATCAAAGCCATTATTTAATGAACCGAGTTAAGACGGTTGAATATTTTTGAACCTAACCATTTATTTTAAATCCTAATTATCAGCCGTTATTATCATCTGATGAATGTGAGTTTTTAACTAGGGACAATCCACGCTATTTTAGAGTCTATGGACGGCTCTGATGATCTACAAATATCATCAGATGGGGCCCACAGGGTGATGCATGCATGCATGAAGATGCAAACATATAATGACTGGATGTGAGGCCCACCACTCTTTAAGGCTGAGCTGGGGAGCCTAGAACGTTTTTGAGTGTTATTGGCCTTGAGTGACAAGTAGTCCTTAGGAAGGAGGCAATGTTGCTATGATTACTGGCCATCATTAGGACAAAGAATCGGACGGTAGCAAAGCAATTAGGCTTTTTGTTCCTCTTTCATCTTTTTCCTGGCAATAGCTAGGGTGATAGTTTACCACCATCTTAAAATGCCGGTGACTCAGATGCACATTGCATACGTGTATGCAAATCTGTAACATCCAAGAGACATGGCCCATCAATTGTGACCACCCCAATAGGTTGCTGTCAATCTAACGAATGATAACAGCATTTTTAATGGTCTGGATTCATGGACGATATCCAATGGTTAAGATCATCTGATCAGTGTGAATTCAGCCTCTAGTCCCTATCTCTAATGGGGCCAACAATTTGGACGGTCCAAATTGTGGGTCATGTGTGACACGTGTACGGAGTACGATTCACTGTCATTTAGAAGATAGTGGTGGACTATCACTACAGTCTACTTCCCCTTCTTTCCCTTTCTCCAGTCAAAGTCATGGTGCTAGCTGCATGAAATCAGACAATGGGAACTTGAGTGGGCCCACCTCATTAATGGGCCATCATATTACTTGCATCAACCATATCACTGTCACGAGGTTTGGTAATTCCACATGCGTGTGGGGGCATTGCCTATCCACAGCTGCAGTCGCACGTGCCAGTATGGAACACGTGTGAGAGATCTGATCTGTCCATCTGGTTGGACATAATGCTTAGATCTTCTTCCTAAAAAATCAGGATGTTTCACTCCTCAGGTGAGCCACTATGTATAAAGTAAACTGATGGTTGAATCAATTTTCTAGCCGTTCATTTGTTTTGTACTATTTGCACTTCCGGAGTTGTGAAATGGCCTGATTTTTAACTGAGAATATCTAGACGGTGGAGCCCACCTGATGGATGGATCTGATCTGGCACACATATTCCACATTGGCACGTGGGAGTCTGCGTGGATGGGCAGGGCTCCTACATGCGTGTGGAATTAGCAAACCTCCAGGATCACATCTTAGACATTACCGTCCTTAAAGCATCATTAGATTATATTCCTGCAATTTTAGAGAAGTTAGTGTAGTCAGAATCATTTAAGCAGATGAACGGTCGGGATCACAGAAAGGTGAGTCCACTTGATGGCTGTTGGGCAGGGGGGAAAAAAAAGGTGGGCCCCACTTCTACGGTTGTTCAGTTTCAAAACTATGGAGTGGTTTTGCATGTGTGGGGTCATTGCTGTTTTCTTGTACGCAATAGCTTATGTGGGGCCCACTCAAAGTTATGGGCCCAAACCAATCCATGCCAAGCCCATTAACCGTGGGGCCCACCTTGATGGTTTTGTTGTGTATCTACGCCGTCCATCCATTTTTAAAGCTCATTTTAGTGTATGAATGGAAAAATGAAGCAGATACAGATCTCAGGTGGACCACACAACAGGAAGCAGTGGTGATTGAACGCCCACCATTAAAAACTTCTTAGAGCCCACCTTAATGTTTATTTTCCATCCAACCTGTTGCTAAGGTCACACAGACATGGATGAAGGTAAAAAACAAATATCAGCTTGATCCAACACTTTCATGGCCCACAATAAATTTTTAATGGTGGGAGTTCAATCACCACGGTTTCCTGTCGTGTGGTCCACCTGATAGCTAGATCTGTTTTATTTTTGGGATAATTCCATAAACTGAGCTGGAAAAACGGATAGAAAGCTTGGATATACAACACACACATCAAGGTGGGCCCCACATGCACGGCCTCACCGAATTGGGTGTTTCTCCGGCCGTACCGAATCCGCGTTCGCCCAACTAGCAGTGGAGACGTCAAATCAAGATAATACCAGGAATAGAAGAAAAAAGGGAAGTCGTATGATAGTCGGGCAGAGTAGGATACTTGATACCCAGGCGATCATAAATCGTACACGTGGCATATATTGACTCAAGTGAAACGAATAAATTGTGACACTCACCATCTCCACATCACATTCCCAGAATCAGATTGACCAAAAAATTCTAACCTCTGATTTATGGACACTTTGAAATTGGACCGTTGGATTTTTAATTTTTAGCCGTCCATATACGCTCACTGATCTGATGATCAGAACATGAAATAAGCATATGTTTTTCTTTTATTTAGGAGACATCTAAAAACCGGAACTATAATTTGGACAGGTTAGTTTGGTTTTTTTTAGCATACAACTCATGCAATTTTTGAGTGATTTCTGAGTGCCCGTATATCATCCATCACACTCTGCCAGAGTAACAATGATTTTCTTAAGAAGAAACGGCCAGATTATGCAGAATTTTTTTGTGTCTTTTTAGGCCGGATCCGGATCCTCCCAGTGGAAAGGAAAGAGGCCCGATTTCCAAAACAAACATTTCCATATTAAGCTTAACGGAAAATAGATGTGTGGGTCAACTGTTTTAATGACATCCCATCCATCCATCCATCATCTGGCTCCTTTTTCCACTTGGGTTTCAAAACTCAGGTCAATCTAAAGCAAAATGTGGGCTGGATCATGTAAAATCATGTGCTGTGGCCCACGTAAGTTTTGGAATAGCTTGAGTTTTTGAGTGTCCATTGATCTTTATTGGATGCATGTTTTTAATGGAACAGATGGAATATACAAAAGATAGTGGTTCCCACGTACAGTTGGAAATGTTTTTAATGTTGGGTGTCCCTATCCCAACTATTCCCTTTGTGTGGTCCATCTGAGTTTTGCATGGGCCTGAGTTTTGGGTGCCAAGGAGAAAAATAAGGGATAAAAATGATGGAAGGATTGGATGTCATTAAAACACAACAGTGGGCCCATGCATTGATTTGTATGTTAAGCTTATAATATGGATATGTTTGTATCAGAACCGGCCTCTTGTAGAAAATGCTTATTCTACAACCTGTGGGTCCACTGTGATCTGTGTATAAAATCGAACCTATTTAAAAAGGTCTCCCAGGAAGGAAAAAAATGTACAGGGCACCATCAAAATAGGGCTGATCCGACCATCAAATGGGCCACCACATTAATACAAGGGTCAGATGACATACACCCAACGAAAATAGTTTGGACGTTAATAAGAAAAAGCTTTTTCTCCATAGAATTGCAGGGGATCTAGCTTCCTAGCATCTTTTTAGTCTTATTTGTAAGCACCTCCTTATATTTTTTAACTTTAGAAATACCTCCCCTTAGTTTCTGGTATTTGTAGCCATAGTGGTAACATTTTTTTATATTTTTAAATACCTCCCTGTGCCAGCTGTAGTTTGACTGTGGTATTTATGAGAAATGATCAATATATTCTCAATATTACAAATGAAAAGATAAAATTGCCTTCCAAGAAATGAAAAAATAAAATTGCCTTGTAAGAAATAACCAAAATGCCTCATAGATTATTAGAGTGTTAAGTCCCTCGTATATATATATACATTGTTACACTATCCTTTGACAACTCAAGCTTTTAAATCAAGTTGTGATTTAACATGGTATCAAAACAGAATACTTTGTATTCAAATCCTAAGAGTAGCAAATATACTCGTACATATTCTCCAGTGAGGGGGTTGTTTGTGGCACCCAATATTTGCCGGAGAGTGTTAGAGTATTAACTCCCTTGATATACATTGTTACACCATCCTCTAACAGCTTCAGCTTTTAGATCAAGTGGTGATTTAACATATACTAAAAATCAATGTGCACTAAACTCTCCTGTCAGCTATGCAAGTAAGATACTCATTTTTCTTATATAAGTTCAAATTTGCATTATTAGTGGCCAAGGTTATTTTAGGTCTATGATATGTTTGCGATGAACTTTACCGCTTGGTGGGCAAGATCTTTACATATGATGTATGTATGCATGTTTAACATTTCTACCTTTCACGTTGGGAGTGGAACCATGAGACTTTGGAACATTGATTGCCAAAACCTTTCATAGGAATGGGGTACAATGGGAAGTCAAGTGGGCCCACTATGATGTTTGTGATAAATCCACGTTGTCCATTTATTTTGCTAGATTACACAACTAGGACATGGACTACAAAATGAGATAGATTCAAACCCTAAGTGCCTACATGATAGGAAAAAGTTGGTAGGAAAATGCCTACCATTGAAATCTCCTTTGGCCCATGGTCATGTTTATATGTCATGTATACCATTCCTAAGGTCATTCCCACTCAATTGAGCTGGGAACACAAAAATATTAGCCTAACCCAAAACTGCTTTAGATCCATGAATATTTCAATTGTGGAAGTTCAATCTTCATTGTTTCCTATTATGCGGCCTACTTAAGTTTGAATTTGCCTCATTTCTAGACCCATGGCCTAACATGATGAAGCAAAATGCATGAATAGGTGAATTCCTCACAAACATTATAGTGGGGCCCCACCTAGCGTCCGAGAAATTTATTGGGAAGGCTTTTAGAGAAACACATTGGATGGTGTATAAATGTAGGGTAGAGACTTTGAAAGTAGAAATTTGGGGTATAGAAACACATAAGAGGACGTGGTAATCTTTTCCAATACATTGAGGACACTTCAGTCATCGCTGATAACATAAGAAGATGCAGGGATGGTATAATAAATATGAGAAACTTAGGGGGTTTATTTATAAATTTCAGAAAATACAGATGGTGTCAATAAAAATGCTTTCTAAAACACCCTCCACAATCGTCGATCTCCTCTGCAAGCAGCCACAAGTGCCAACCTATCATCATTGTAGGACATCTGCGCCGTGCATTATGTGGGACCCATCAGGTAGATCTTTCAGACAAAATTCAGGTTGTTGGGCTATCAGGTGGGTCCCACACCTAAGCAAGACTTTGTAGTCCGTCCGTTTTTTTTATTCGTGTGTGGCCTTCCTGATTGGTGGACAGTCCCTGTCTTTCCCGCCACCATGT
The DNA here is from genome assembly GCA_003013855.2 of Liriodendron chinense. Classification (NCBI taxonomy): domain Eukaryota; kingdom Viridiplantae; phylum Streptophyta; class Magnoliopsida; order Magnoliales; family Magnoliaceae; genus Liriodendron; species Liriodendron chinense. Next base: position 1,313,348 of record ML058380.1, read on the forward strand.
CACGTGCGGAGGACAATGGGGGCAAGAGGAATGGATTCTTCTACATCACCTGTTGTATGAAGAAATTGCAACACCCGATATTTGTGGGATCATTCATTTAAAATGAAATCTACTCCGTCCATCAGTTGAGGCACGTAATTTTATAATCTTCTTCAAAAATTCAGAATGATCTAAATCTCATGTGGGCCACACCACAGTGAATAGCATGGATTAGATGCCCACCATGGAAACCTTTCTGGGGCCACCGTATTGTTTATACGCCATCCAAACCGTTCGTCATTTGAGCCCCACCAGGATCAAGAAAATCCAAAAATAAACCTGATGTAAAACTCAGGTAGTCGATAAAGACCGAATTTAGAGATTTTAGTCCTGATTCTACGTTGTTCCCTTTTTGTAGCCTACGTCAGTTTTAGATAGATCTGATTTTTGTTATGAACGGTGAATATGGGATGTTAAAACGGATGGACGGAGTGGATTATACGTACACATCAAAATGAGTACCACAGATCTCGGTGTTGCGCACGCTTTCCCCAACAGGTGTTGTATAGGATTCTGGTCCTCCAAAAGATGCGTCGTACTGTTGTACCAGACGATGCATTAAGTGGGCCGCACCTGTAAGTTGAGTCAGACCATCGGGTTGTCTATTGATTTTGATGGGTGGACTGCCCAATGAGTTGACCAGCCCGATTCATCTCTCCAGGTGTTTTCATGGTGTGTCCCACCTTTTGAACGGCTTGGATGTTATGTACAAGTGACACGAAGGCGTCACATGGCCCACCTAGATATGATCAAACGGCCTGAATTGGTGGGCCGTAATTTTTTTTATGATTGGATAGAATAAGGAACGGTTCAGATTCAACGGATAGGCAAACATGGATCCACGTTCAAGATCACTCAACTAATCCAGTTTTGCCATAAATTGGCAAGTTGTGAGAATGATCCAGGCCACTCATCACATGGGGTGCACCCTGAATATGTTCTACCCAAAAATCAGGACGGTCCATTCATTAAGTGGGCACTCATGTACATTGACTATGGACATTCTCAAAATGTTATGGCCCACCTGGAGTTCTCTGGCAGTATTTTTTTTTTTTTTGGAAGGGCACGTTCAAAGTGGGCCCACCTGATGAATGGCCAGGATGAAATGATCAGCTACGCTGTATCATGAGTAATGATGCAGCAACTATTTGCCTGCCAACATGTCACACGTGTAGAATATCTTATGACTGATTATTATTAAGTCGATCTACTAATAGATGGTTCAAATCGATACATTGAGTCATATCGTTCATTGTCCGTTGATTTTGAAGTTGAATCCAGATTGATGGTTGGATCGATCTGAATTTGAAACAAGGTGAACATCTAGGTGTACCTCACCATCTTCACGGCTAGGATATTCTTCAAATGTGACACGTTGGCTGAAAAAAAAAAACGTCTGTATTATAACTTATAATACAGCGGCTGTATCTAATCAATTCTCTAATTATGACGTCACAATGACAATATAATTACTAATGAGAGAGGGAGAGAGGGACAGCATAAAAAGAGATTATTCCATGCTCACTTCGATAATCATTGATTCTAACCGTTGATAATATGGCCCCAGATTCCATGATATAAACCATTAAAACGTGGGGCCCATTGTAGGGCTGTAAATGGGACAGTGGACCTGATGGAGTACCCAGACCCAACCCACTTAGACCCGTACTAGACCCGGCCCATTTGTTAAATGGTGCAAGTCTGGGTCCAAAAATAGACATAATTGCTAAACGAGCCTGGCTCTGGTTTCCTTTATATTAGGCCTGACTCAACCCGACCCGACCCGACCCAACCCAACCCAACCCAACCTGACCCCACCTGACCCGACCCAAACCCATTTAGTAAGTGGGCAGGTTTGGTCTATGTTTCACGGGACCCATCCAAACCCGATTTTAAAACTAGTAAAAATGCTTGAATACTAGATCCACACCCAGACCGATTAGATCCAACCCATTTATAAATGGATCTGAGTAGATCTTCCTCTACTAAACTCGGATGGGTTGACTCGAACCTAACCTAGATTCGCCCATTCAGTAAAAGGGTCTGGGTCTAAAATTTGGACCCAGACCCATTTAGTAAATGGGTGGGTCTAGTTTTGGCTAAACCCACCCCAAACCCCACCATTTACAGCCCTAGCAAATCAGACCCCAAACCCGACCATTTACAGCCCTAGCCCACTGTCGATAGTACATGAAAGGTCATTCCAGTTCAACCAATAAAATGCTAAAGATTCTACGGCTGGGATCTTCAGAACTAGGAGCTTTTCAGTGATGAGTCATCCATGGTGAGGGCCATCACATCAACGTTCTGGATCACTGAACCATGGCCCCACTTGTACAAACTAAGAGCCAAAAAATGTACAACATCTGATCATTGTAGGGTTATATAAGTGTGGGCCGGGCTTGGTCCCATGGCAAAGTCAGGCCCAAACATATGGGCTTGGGATGGACCTTAGAGGCAATGCCTCATAAATTGTGTGGGACCCATGGTTAAGTTATCCAAACCGTTCTTATTGTGGGCCCCACTTTGGATAAATCTGTAACCTAGCATGGGACATCCATAAGTGGGCCCATCGTATCATTGGCCTGGATCATTGAACAGTGGGCCCCACTTGTATAAACTGAAAGCCCAAATGATATTGTGGAACCTTTCAGTCCGACCATTCCCTAGTGGCCACCCCTGGCATGATAAATGATTTAAAATGCTGCCAGAGCACTATCAGGCACATGAACCGTCCAATGAAACCGATCCTGATTCTGGACCATCCATTATGTCCATCTTAGATGATCTAACCGTGTAATCAATAGCCTCAAAAAATGTACAGCCGAGATTTTCCACGTACTGTATGTCCACTTGACAATTCGAATCATCCATTTCTTGGGGTTTCTTTTGATCAGATGATCCTAAGCTTCCCATCCATCTCCTGGAAAATGGATGGACGTAAAGTAAAATTAAAAAAAATAAAAACAAAAAGGCCATATTTCAGATGGAAAGGATCATCCAATAAATGTGATTTTTTGCTCATCAGGAATTTTGTAGGTCAGACTTACCAGACGGTTCAGATCAATCTATTGTATTCTCCATGTTGAGATTTCCACTGACCACTTTTGAACGGTGGAGATATGTGTACAAAACGCTCGCAGAAAGCTTTTCCACGAGTGTAAAGGCCCAGAAATATGATAATTACTTTCATAATCTAGCAGAGTTTGCAGTTACAAAATAACTGAAATTTGCATGGGTGGAATACACACTCTTTAACCTGAGCAGTCCAACCTAGAGCTGGACACTGTGCTGAACTGAGTTGAGCTTCTCACAGCTCGGCTTGGTTTGACCATCAGCATACTTTACCTTGAGTTTAGCTTGGCTCAGTCCTTGAGCCTGACTTGCTAGCTCAGGTTGGTTTGGTTAGTAGCTTAGGCCCATTTGAGCTTAATTTGAGTTTGAGCTTTCGAGTCGAGTTAAGCTTGAATATTTTCTTTTTAATTTTTATATGATTAGACTCTTTCTTTTTTTTTTATATATATAATATAACATATAATATATTAATTAAGTTATATATAAATATAATATTACGTAATTAAGTCATAACTTAAGCCGAGTCAAGTCAAGCTTGAGTTTAGCTTGAAATTTTTTCGAGCTCAAAAAGTCAGCTCAGCTCAGCCTGAACCCTACTCTCGTGTTGAGCTTATCCAAGCTAAGTTGAGCTTGAAGATTGTGAAAACCGTGACCTCACTCCAGGAGGATTGGTAATATATATTTACATGTTCATATGGAAATTACATTTATGCCTGTGATACGAGGATATACATTAACATTCCCCGTCAAGCTAAGCGGGATTACAAATCAAGTGAAGATTGTCTTGAATCCATCGAAACTTGGTAGAGGGCAGACTTTGTCTGCAAGTTGATGCTCAGTGGGTACGTAGCGAACCAACAAGTCTCCATTTGCTACTTTTTCACGTACAAAATGATAATCAATCTCAATATGTTTCGTACGCTTGTGAAAAACAGGATTGGCAGTTAGGTAAGGTGCACTGACATTATCGCAGTACACAATGACTAGCTTAGGTAAAGGAATATGGAGATCACACAATAACTGATGAATCCAAATTGTATCGGCCACCGCATAAGCCAACGATCAATTCTCAGATTCAGCACTTGACCGTGAGACTGTAGGTTGCTTCTTAGCTGACCAAGATAATAAATTTTGTCCTAAAAAAATACAAAATCTAGTGGTAGATCGATGACTATCTGAACATCCGGCCCAGTCAGCATCAGAGTAGGCACGAAGAATATAATCACATTCCCTTGCAAGAAAGATACCATTGTGTAATGTACCATTGAGATAACGCAAAATTCTTTTAACTGCTTGAGCATGGGGTTCTCTCGGCGCATGCATAAACTGCGATACGACATTTAACCGCAAAAGCAATATCTGGCCTTGTAAAAGTTAAAAGTATTGTAGAGCACCAACTACCTGATGATAGGATGTAGGATCAGGAAGAAGATCACCTTCATGAGTTGAGAGAGTAATTTTGGTGTTGATGGGTGTAGTAACCGAATTCAAGGCAAGCATATTGAATCGTTGAAGAATATCCTTTGTGTAGCGCTCTTGAGAGAGAAAGAGACCATTTGATACAGAAATAGCTTGAACACCCAGAAAATAATGCAAGGGCCCTAAATCTTTCATAGCAAATTCTGATTGAAGCTTCTGAATGACAGATGTCATTAAAGAAGAAGAACTGTCAGTGAAAATGATATCATCCACTATAGAAGTAAGATAAGTGTCTCACCAGAGCAATGTGTAATCCGGATTTGGAACTTCCTTACCAACGGAATCGACAAGAATGGGTGAAGGACAAGTAGATGTACCATCTACATGGCCAAAGACACTGTAACTTTTGAGGATATGTGTAAACAGATATTTCCAAGCAAGATAATTCGTATGATTTAATTCAATAGGGACGAGGGACTTGATATTGACTCCAAATAATGAAGGAATAGAGGAGAGAGTAGATGAGGTGGAAAGAGAGGGCGATGTAGTGGTTAAGGGCAATGTAGTGGTTAAGGAAGAAGAGGCAGAAGACGAAGAAGACATCTCTTCAAAGAAATGAGGAAGACAAGGCCACAAGATCGATAAGCTCTGATACCATGAAGATTGTGAAAACTGTGACCTCACTCCAGGAGGATTGATAATATATATTTACATGTTCATATGAAAATTACATTTATGCCCGTGATGCAAGGATATACCTTAACAGAGCTGAGCTAAGTGATCTGTTTGTGCCTGGCTCTAGTCCAACCAACCCAAGCTCAACCCAACTTCAAGAAAAGTCGCCCCAACACCTCACTCAACCCTAAATCCAACCCAAGCCAGCCAACCTAAGGTATTGAATATACTCGTCCATATTGAAATTTAGTTTTGATGGATTAACACCTTGACTAGTAACTCACACCTGTAATCACTGCTCAAATAAATAAATTAAGAAAAAAAAGGAAGAAGTAGATGTTACATATTGAACGTGGTGGGCTATACAGAGCTTGGGTGTTTTGTGGACTAAATCAGACAAGTTGTAGATGATTTCAACCTTTCTAATAGAATCATCACCCATAAAAATGAAGAGCCCCTAATGTAAAGAGATGGAACATGCGGAAGGTTCCAATAGATGGTGCATGCTATCAAAGATCGGTGTTATTAAGTAGTCATTAATGTGAACTTAAGGTGTATGTGTGTGATAGAGAGAGAGAGAGAGAGAGAGAGAGGAAGGTTGAAACTACCCCTCATGAATTTTTTCTAGTAAAATATGAGCCATCGATTGCTAACCAGCGAATATGTTTGCAAATTACAAAAATATTTTATTATTCATTTGAAAATTTTCCCATATGCTTGAAAATTTGTCCAAAGCTATGTAAGTTATAATGCTGCTAATTACATTGGGACACTTAGACAATCCAAATCCATTGATCTAGACCGTTCACTAGGTTCAGCACACATTTCATGGGCTACCAGGTCGACGTCACACCTATCCGAAAAATATGAACAATTTGATCAGTGCCCCTTAATATGGACGATCAAGATAATTTACACAAAAAATAGGTCCAATCAACCATTTGATTCATCTATTTGTAGGGCTTATCATGGATTGTTTATTATTCTAAGAAACCATTTTTATTAGACAATTGTAACCATCCCATCCATGGCTTGAAAAACGGATGGCTATAGAAAATAAGGCCAAATCAAAGATGGATAGGATGATCTGATCAGTATGATTTTTGTACGATAGCCTATGAAACATGTTATTGCCTTAATGGACGGCTTAGATTGATCAGAAGGACTGGCCAAGTAATGCAACTAGGATCACCATAACTAGTAAGGCTTTAAAAGCACTACAGTATTTCTCTACATAGTTATATTACTATAGTTACACCTTTCCTTGAAGACTTAACAACTGTGTTCTTCCCTTTTATATGATCCATACCATTGATATTGTTGCCCACACAGTGATGTTGACAGGATAGTACTTCGACAAATAAAACAGACGGTCAGATAAGGAGGAAAATAAAAAAGAAAAAATAGCAACGGTTCACATTCAGCAAAATAATGGCATGATTGTCTATATCTATGATCTTTCAATCCGTGTGGGCCATCTACGGTGTGAGACCCATCGTAACATTGATTTGGATGACTGATCCGTGGGCCCCACTTGTATAAACTGTGAACTGAACCAGCTAGTATTTCTTGACTGACTCGTGGCAACTCATTCGAGTTTGAGTCGACTCATGAATCACCAAATCAGCCTGACTTGCCCGAGTCGGAAGTGACTCGTGGCACGACCCGTACTGATACATGGCCCCTGATTGGTCTTGGATGGGTTTAGAGGCCATAATCTCAGCCATACACAAGCCCAGATCAGCCCAAACATGGGCCCAAGATGCCTAGCCCAGCCCAGTTACAACCCTACGCATTTCTACTGTCAAACCTAAATGCAAAAAGAGAAATGATCACGTACAGTGGCTGTACCATGGGTTAAGATACAGCCAATTTCCTGGCCAACATATCACATGCACAGAATATCTAATCCGTGAGGAATGTGGGCCACACCAAAATGATGGCCTGATATAAAAATAGGCCGACTCATTAATCTGACTGGGACTGAACATAAAAGCAATGGACAGCCAATGGTGCGACTCAGTGTATCTGGTCGCTTATCTGCAACCAATGGTCTGACTATTGTACTGGTGTGGTCCACCCAATGAGTGGATCTGCCTGATTTTTATTGTAATGGTTAATCATGTCCTGGTCCACCTTTTGCACGGATTGGATATTCTGCACGTCATTTCCGATCTAATAAAAAAAATGGTTCTCTGAGTTATGGATCTGGGCACTTTTTACAAGTGGGGCCATGGTTCACTGATCCAGACCGTTGATTTTATGTGACCCATATCAGTTGGTGGATGAACCAGAATGCGTCTAGATTTAGAACAATCCTATACGTCAAATACTTAGCTCTTTCTATTGACATTCATTGAATTTTTTTTTCTTAACTTCGGGCCACTGATCAAAAGGTAGAGCCTCACTGTGGGAGATTTTTGAAGGAATCCTTATTAACAGTACGGACATAATAAACGGTCTGGATGACCGGAACATGGCCCCCAGATGTACACAACGGTGCAGATGCTACTACTAACAGTTCCTAATGAGTCCATGTTAGGGGCATTATGGTAATTTGCCACTCCCCAATAAACCCACCTTAAACCCTACCGCTGAAACCTAAATACAGACAGAAAGAAAGAGGGTTTTTCTTCTCTCTCTCTCTCTCTGATGGCGAAGCGCTTGATTCCTTCCCTGAATCGTGTTTTGATCGAGAAAATCGTCCCTCCATCGAAAACCAATGCAGGAATCTTACTCCCCGAGAAGACCAACAAAGTAAAAATCCACATTTCTCTCTCTCTCTCTCTCTCTCTCTCTCTCTCTCTCTCTCTCTCTCTCTCTCTCTCTCTCTCTCTCTCCAGTTCAAAAAGCGAAAAAACCAGCTTCCATTCTCTCTCTAAACTTACGTTTTTCTTCACAGTATAATCTTATGCAGTCTATATTTTCCGCCCCTGGGTATTGTTTTACTTCGAAATCTCTCATCTGGGCTTGCATTATTTTCCATTTCCTGATGGCTTGCTATAATATCTGATGAAAATTATGTCTGCATCTCTTCTTTTTATTTTTATTTTCTGTATGATCGTATTCAAGTGATGTTTCGGCTCCTGGTTGTTATTTTAGTATGAAAAATGTTACATCCGATTGAAATCTATTGGCAACTTGTTTCTTTTATCTGTGTGATCTTTACTCGAATACCGTTGTATTCTTCTTGGTATCGTATTAATTGGAAAATTCTCATCTGGGTTTGTTTTATGTTCTGTTTTGGATTGCGTGGTAGAATATCACATGAACATCTGTCTGCAAGTTGTAATCAATTAGAGAAGTGATTGGACAGTTTGCAGCACGTGGGCTAATGCGGCTCATGAATGCGATATCCATGCCATTCACCAGGTGGTACACGCTGTGAACTTTCCAAAGCCCAGGACTCAGGCCAGTCCACTCATCTGGAGGGCTGCACTTTTATGGAAAAAAAAAAGAATGGTTAGAGAAAAGATGACCAATGGTTGATGCTCAATGTACACATATGGCCTACCTGAAGAATGGGCCTTCATTATTTTTTGGCGATGACATGTTCATGGTGGCACCAGCTGATGAGTGGGCCAAGTCCATGCATCTACACATGTCATAAACTGCACCTTCAATCACTCGTGTAGATCGCCCCTGCATTAATGACTCAGTTTAATAGCTGCCTATGATTGGGTTTTCCAATGATGAAGAGGGGATTCCATAAAGCTGTTGATTGCAGAACTGAACTGATGCTCAAATGAGGGTGAGTTCTCATAGTTCATGTGTTGCTTGATAGTCTTCTGGAGTTTATTATATATAGGAATATCCTAGAAGCCCAAGTTCGTATTTCCTGAATCCAAATCCAGTGAAATGGCCCTTCACCATCGGCTAATAGGGACCCAATGTGGAAAGGATTTCAATCCTGACGAATTGGCTGGTTATCCCTTGGTCCATAGGCCTAATGGCCGCTTTGCCAACACAGATAATGTTTAATGTGTCTCGCTATTGTTTTAAATGGTTTGTGTTATTTCCCTTTTTTATTGACCTGGTGGAATATCTGATGAAAAATAATCTCACCAGACCTTTTCTGAAGGAAAAAAATGTGCTTATTCGCCCCAAAGCTTGTATTTTCTCATTCTGATCTTCTTCAAACACCATTTTTCTGCTTCTAGTTGTTGCTTTAATTTGAAAAATCTGATCTCATTTTGCAGTATCTCCCCTTCTCTATGCACAGGGTAGAACATATGATAAAATCACCTCATCAAACCTTACCTGAAGAAATGGCTCATGTTCTTGCTGCAACTTGTTTTCTTCTGCATTGTCTTGTTCAGTCATTATTTGCTTATGGTTGTTGTTTAATTTGAAAACGTCATGTGGGCATTCAGTATTTTATTTTTTCTCAGTCAATTTGATGAAATTTCTGACGAGAATAATCTCATCAGACCTTATCTGAAGGGCTTTTTCTCTGCAACGCGTTTTTTCTCCTGTCTGATCTTATGCACTTTGATGTTTTATGCATCTGGGTGTTTTTTTTTAATCTCATCTTGGTTTAGGATTGCCCTTTTTTATTCATTCTGGGATGTCTGACACAAATCATCACATCAGACATCGTTATATTAAGAATGAGATTGTTTTCTATGTCATTAGTTTTTTCCTCAAATTTCTAATTAATAGATACTAGTTATGGTTTTGGATTTAAAATCTAGTAGCGTTTTGAACAGTTTCTGTTTTATTTAATGGATTTGGTGAAATAAGTGAGAAATGGGGATATTTTTATGGGTAGAAGAAGGTATTTTTAACAAAAGTTGAATTACACGGGAACCATAGCAACCAAGAGGCAGAAACTTGGTGACAATGAGAGACCCTCTCGTCACTCCATCTCTATCAAAGTGTCGTAACAAAGATTCTGAAAATTTCCAATGACATAAGTGAATCTAAATGTCCCTTCACCATTAAAGAGGCCCACGTCATGGAATTTGAAGGATCCCCTTCACAAATCAATGACCCAATGAAGGAAGGATAAATAAGATGAAGGCCTTGAAGAAGCACTCTAAGCTCTGGAAGAAGCACTCTAAGCTCTGGTTCATTACAATCTCTAAAGCTCGACACACCAGAGAAAGCTATTTTTACATCCCCATGCAGTCTTGGGAGCTTACTTTATTGCATTACAAAGAGATACCTCCCAACTTACTCATCTTCCCAAGATCATTTTCCAGTTCCACCCTCACTTAAACTCTGACCCTTTTGGAGAACCAACCTTACAATGGACATTTTTGCCTAAATTTGTAGATGGGTTGTCGAATTCACTAATAGCCTTCCAATTGAATGGCCCTCTCCTTCTATCAACTATCCCGAAAATCCACCCTCTTATCATTTTTGCCTTATTTGCTAGCTATGACTTTCTGTGAATTGATATTTATCAATTCTCATGTGTAAGTGCGAAGTGCCTGTAATGAATCTATGCACTTCTTTTTCAAGGGTAAGTTACTCAAACCCACTTGCTTCCACTCCTGATGTCCAAAACCTACCTAATAATCACGTATTAGCCCAACCAATCCGGTTTTTGAGAAAATCTGCTGGGTAGCGGCATCGGCCTTTTACTAACCCAAGTAGAGGGTTGCTGGTCATCAAACCTTTGCCAAGAAAATCATGTAAATTCCCTGCTCAAATGATTGGCGAACATGATTTGTAAGCGTAGCTGGTACGAGGCTATGATGATGATGATGAAGTGGTTGGTGTGATTTTTTTTAATAATTTTTTTGTTTTTATCAGTGATGATGAGAAAATGTTTTTACCGATACCTACTAAAATTGGCTGCTAAAATTTGTTGTTGCTATTAAAAGTAAGCATTGCAGCTGACATTTAGCACCGTTGGCTTCAATGGCTCATATTATTCACTATTAAAGGCAGTGGCTGGAGTGTAAAAACTAAAAATGAAAAAAAGGGGACAGGAAGTGGATTTTGGTAATCATGCTAAAAAGTAGGTACATTTTTGTAAATGCCCTATCTCTACTAGATTTTGGGCATCATAGGTAAAAGTAGTTTTTGGTAAACGACCCACTTTTGATGGACAGTACCTCCAAAAAAATTTCAAACTGGTTGTTGGAAGAATGGAAAGAAGTATGGTAGGTGGCGTATATTTTAGGCAAGCTCAAAGACATACATTGAGGCTAAGCATCTCATTTTCCTTTGCTACTGTGTCTGCTAATGTGTAGGCAAATAAAAGCTTTGCCAAACAGGGGATATATAGGGCCATATGTTGTACTCCATTTCTCCAATTCACTATTGCATTTTCTTTTTCTTCCCCTCCCCCCTCCCCCTTTTTTGGAACAAAGTTCCATCCACGACCCTCATCATCTTACAAGCCTTTCTCCACCAATTTGGGTTGGCTTTTTAATGCTAGATTGGAAAGTGTTCGGATTGGCTGCCCACCAGACGCTAACCTTCCTATTTTGCTAGGGCCCCTAGAACCGGCCATGGCAAGGCCTCACATTCAGTAAACTTCCACTATGAAAAATAAATAAGTAGATTTTGCATTCTGGCTAATATGCTAAACATTGATATATTCATTGAATAAAAATATAAAGAACAGATACATTTTGGTATCTCAGCTAGATTGGGTATTACAGATAAGGATAGGAAAAACAATTTTTGTTTTCTTATTTTGATTTGTTTTGGCTGCTGCTTTAATTGGGTGCTTATTGTTATTTTTAAACTTAAACATTTTCTAGTTTAACATGGTTTTTGGAATTTTTGATGTAATTTATTTTGTAGTTTTTTGCATCGTTTGATATTCATTGGCTTGCACTGAATCTCCAATTGTTTTGTTTATTTGTTTTTGATTTGGTAACTTCTTTTTGGTTTTACGATATTTTTTTGTCTCTGTCAGCTGAACTCTGGGAAAGTGGTAGCTGTTGGTCCTGGTGCTCGTGACAGAGATGGGAAGCTTATTCCTGTTACTTTGAAGGAAGGAGAAACTGTACTTTTACCTGAATATGGAGGGACTGAAGTAAAATTGGGTGACAAAGAGTAAGTATGATGTTTGTTTCTATAGTTCTTTTAGTAGATGGTTGACATTGGTATTGAATTCTCATGGTTGATATGCATTTCCTTCTCATCTAACACGCATACAATCAGCTGGAAATGTAGTATATTCGACAAAATGCCCGTGCCAGTTGTAACACCTTTTTCGAATGGTAACTGAAATTTATTGAAAAGGCGAAATAAGAACAACTCTAGGGAATGGACACCTAGAGATGATGACCATTGGGGTTGCTTTGTAAGACAAAATGCGCTCTGTCGGGAACTGCTCTTGGGGACGAAGAACTGCTAAGGGCCATCTAGAATGATTTAAATGACAAGCTTCCTAACCTTTCAGATTTCCACACCCATCCAACCCTTTCATCCGGGTATGGCTTCCATCTCTGCAGAAGATCATGCAAACGAGTCATATCTTCAATCTCTTCGTTGGTTAAATTCCTGCAACGGACACCCACACCACTTGACTGCCCCGAATTTATAACACAGAGAGATAATAGTCACTCTCATACAAGCTGCCTGAACCAACTATGCATCCTCTTGAAAGTGGATACTGGAACCATTTTCTACAGCAAAAATAATTTCTTTGCTGAAGTGTTCCTCAACTCTGGAGGATAATAAATGAATTGAGATTGGAAGAGACAAATGGCATATGGAGAGAACTTATGAATTGAATATTCAAGAAAATGTCACAGGATGGATTTGTTGGGTATGAAACCTATAGTGTGGAGGCTAGTGTATTTTCCAAGTACGAAGAGAACCATCAAGCATGAGCATGCAACCTACGGATATCTCATGATTGGGACTTGTAGAACAATTATGTCAAAGAGTCACTCTTCTTCATGATACTAGCTGAGTTGAAGGATGTTTAGTAAATAACATTTGACAATCGGGTGGACGAGTTTTCACCTAGGGCCTGTTTGGAATGGTGGAAACCAAAAGGTAGATGAGAGAAGCAAGATGCTATATCTGAGGAAAGGTATGTAGGGAAACTGTGGAAAGGATCTTCAAATAACCTGTTTGGTTTAGCATACATGATCTCTGGTCAAATGTGAGAGTTGACTCTCAGTCTCAGAAATGATGGAAATCTCATTTCTTAGGGCTTGTTTGGAATGTGGGATTACATGTTTTTTTTTAGAGATGGGATTAAATGGTATTGAATCGCATTAGGTGGAATTAACACCATTATTACATAATGACTACATGTTTGGAAATACCATGGTATTTTGATGGTCCAATCCCACGTTTGGGGGATCAAATTCTTACTTTGGGAAAAATATTATGTTAAGTGAAACCAGTGTTTGGTGAACCATGAAATTGTAATCAATGGACCAAATTTCACAACTGATGCTGGTCACCTGTATGCATAATCAACTCGATTATCGTGTGTAAAGGGTGCATAGAGATGGACAGTGTCAATAAAACACACGCATTAGTGTGGGGCCCATAGATGTAGTGGATTTCGAAATCCACCAAAAATCTCATTGTATCTCCTGCTGGAACTGGATGATATGGTACCTGGATTAATCTAGTCCTTCCCATCGTTTCCAAACTCCAGATGAAATTTACATTGGACCAAATGCAATTCCATACCACCTAATCCCACGATCCAAGCAGGCCCTTAGGTTTTAGAGAAGAAAAGGAAATGGCCCTTTCCTGAGGAAACTAGTAGAAAGGAAAATTGATTTGCAGTCTAGGGAAATCATCATATATGAAGAAATTGATTTCCTTTTCCATGGTTGAATCCTAATTTCTGCCAATCCAAACAGGCCGGTATTAGATGGGTTTAGGTGGTATGGAATTGCATTTGGCCCCATGCCATTTTCATCTGGTGTTTGATAACAATAGGAAGGTTTGGATCAATCCCGGTATCACACATTCCAATGCCAATGGCGGATTCTGTTGGATTTCCGGTGGATTTCAAAATCCATTAAAGTTGTGGGCCCCACATTGACGTGTGTGTTTTATCAATGCTATCCATCTATACATGCCTTTTACACGTGATATTCAAGCTACATATGCGCACAGTTGACCAAAATCAGTTATGAAATGTGGTCCGTCGATTACAATTCCATGGTTTACCAAACGCAGATTTCACATAATACAGTGTATTTGCCAAGGGAAGGATTTGATCCCAAACATGGGAATGGATGATGTTAATCCCATCTAATACCATGGTATTGCTAGATATGTAATAAATGTTGTTAATCCCATCTAATACTATTCCATCCCATGGAATACCGCTGCCCAAACAGGCCCTAGCCATATCTCAAGGGATGGAATGGTATTAGATGGGACCAACGTCATTTATTGCTCATTAATTGCTTGTCTGCCAATACTATGGTAGTAGATGGGATTGACGTCATTCTTTTCTACGTTTGGGATCAAATGCTTTTCTTACCAGATACACTATATTACGTGAATTCTCCGTTTGGCGGGCCATGGAATCGTAATCAACAGACCACATTTCACAACCAAATTTGGTCACCTGCGCATGTGCACATTGAATGGAACGTGTAAAAGGCACATATGAATGGACAACGTTGATAAAACACACGCATCAATGTGGGGCCCATAACTGTACCGGATACTGGGATCCACCAAAATCCACCATTGGCATTGGAATACGTGATACTGGATTAATCCAAGCCTTTCTTGTATTATCAAACATCGGGTGAAATTGGCATAGTACCCAATGCTATACCATACCACCTAATGCTATCTAATACGGCTGCCCAAACAGGCCCTAAGGAATTGGGTATGGCGTTGGATTAGCTGATGGGATAAACTGTGTGTGTGCGCGCGCGCGCGTGCATGCTTAGGGTTTCAATTTGTTCAGGTGGGACTTATTGTGCAATGATCCAAACTCTTGATATGATGGCACCCATTGCCTGTGTACAAAAAATCAATATTGGAAGATCCTAGCAAATCTTCAGTCTTTCTTTGATTGGATGTGGACCATTGCTAATTTTTTTTCGTAAGCATCTATTTGTTGGCCACCAATTGAAGCGTTAGGATTCTTCATTGACCATCCAACGTGGGGCAAAAATATTGACCACTGAACCGTGGGCTACTCTTGCAAATACTGAAAGCCTAAAGTGTGCTGTAGAAACTTTTGGGCAAATTGTATAATTACCACTATGAGATGAGTCCAGGCTCCTCTTTTTTATTAAGTTAGGTGCCGTTTGATAAATTTAAAATACTCTCTGAAAATTAATTCAAGTGCTGAATTGTAATTCTGAAATAATTTAAGGATATTTTAGTCAAAAAGTGAAAAGAAATTAATGCACCACCACTTTCAGCATTAAGTGAAGGGAGGGAGCTGAAAAAGAGATCCATATTTACAGTGAAAATTAATTTAAGCACTTAATAAGTAGGATTTCCCAAATGATCTGAATCAGTGAAAATGTCAAATTTGAGTAATAAGTGCTGAAAATAAGTTTTATCAAACTGGCTCCAAGTCATTTCTTTGTTTGAAGCAGAGACCTGAATGTTGAAGCAAAGCTGCTTACCATTGAGCTAATGGTTCAAACCCCGAGATTTCGTTTAGAAATATACGACACAACCACCATGTAAAAGGATCAGTAATCCACTTCCAGCCGTTAATTTCTACACCACTGCCTGTTTTACAATGTCAAATTTATATTCATTGGAGTAGCTGAAGAAAAGTCCACGGAATATTTTGCTGATGTTGAGTATCTTCATCAGTTTAGGCAGAGTTTGGAAATAGCTTCAAAGAGCATCCTATTGACTATGCCTAGCTTCATTTTAAGCATTATGGCCAGCTAGTGAATTGAAACTTTGGGGGGGGGGGGGGGGGGGGGGGGGGGGGGGTTATTTCTACTTTTGACCCTAAAAAAAAAGAGAGAAAAAAGAACTGTTTTTTTTTTTTTTTTTTCTATTTGCATGAAATATACTCTGGGGGAAATACATTACACTGAACCCAATTGCAGGGTGCTTTTAAAACAGACTCCTTGCCCTTCCAACTAGTTGAAGTCCGTATTGATTAAACATCTTACTCAATTGTTTCCATACTTTCCATATGGGCTAGTATCCATGCTGTTCATTGGATGAGTCCTATCATGGATGGACCGCTGTCCATAAATAGCATGGATTGGGTGATCATGCCATCTAATAGGTGGATCCTTTACTGTTCAACGTTGACCCTTGGCAAATCTTTCCAGCCATCCATTTCTAGGTCACTGATCATACATTGCCCAATCAACAAGATTTTTCAACTGTTGCAAATCACATTGGGACTCAACAAGTGATCGGTCTAGATAATGTACCTTTGGCAAGTTCTACAATTGGCTGCTTTGGATGGACCACTTTCTATGAATAGCATGTATCGGGCGAGGTTATCATTTGATCTGTGGATCTTCCGTTCAATGCTGACGCTTGCCAGTATCTTTTTATCTCTCTGTTTGCAGGCCACTGATCTGACAGTTGATATTGTCCAATCAAAGAGGTTTTTCTTCTGATGCAAATCACACTGGAATGCATGTAATGATCAATATGAACAATGTATTGTTGGCGAAGGTTTACGATTGGCTGCCCTCTGGACATTAGGGCTGCAACTTGGGTTCGGGTAGGGTTGGAAAACCCCAACCTGATTTGAAACAGGTTGCATTTGGGTTGAGTTGGGTTGATTTATGGTTGACTATGGAGGAATTTGGGTTGGGCATGTCAGGTTGGAAGTTGGGTCGGGTCGGGTTGCTGTTGTGTCCTCTTGAGGTCAGGTTGACAATCAACACAACCCCAACCTATCTGAGTTGCACCCCTATTAGACATCAACCTTCCTCTTTTACTTGGGCTCTAAAACAGGCCTTGATAAAGGTTCACAAAGATTGTCCCACCCGGTATTAACCCCCAACCTGGTGCTAATACATGCATCGAGGAGTAAGCATTAGAGAAAGCATAAGATGGGGTCCATAGAGAATTAATCTAGTGGGTGTCGAGAAAGGAGGAGTTTTAAGAGGATATATTGACATGAGTAAGGATATGTAATTATATATGTGGGAGCGATAACAAATCTGGCTTCTTCCGAATTTAGCCGGATTAACCCTGGAGCTGATTATTCCATTGCATGATGCTTTCTTCCTTAGCTAATGGGGTGATTTGACACCCCCTTGCCATAGGAATTTGTCTAATGAGGAGTTAGGCGAGTTTTTGCAATTGTTGGATCACCTCCAGCATGTTCACACCTTGGTGGGAGAGAAGGATTGTGTGTTGGAAGAAGGACACGCTCAGGTTGTTTTTCTGTCAAATCCTTCTTCAGCGTGATTTGGGGTGATTTGTCGGGAAGACAAACGAGAGGTTTTTCATTTGTTTGGAAGTGCGGGACACCTTCGAAGGTGATAGCATTCACATGCCTATTGGTAAGGAAAAAGGTGCTTCCTGTAGACAACCTTATGTGCATGAGGAATGCAGAGACAAAAGATCATCTATGCATCTCATGTCTGTTTGCTAGTGAGGTGTGGGATAGGTTTTTTGCCATCTTTTGAGTTTCTTGGGTGGTGTCGAGTTCTAATATGGCATGCCATAGTGGCCATATGGGGTTGTATCAGCTGTTACTTAACATTAATGGTGCCAACCGTTTTACGTTACAATACGACCATTATGGAAAAAATGACCCATATCGGTCGTAATGGTCCCCATAATGGTCCCTTACGGGGCCGATACAGGTTATTTTTTAGTTGAGAGAGAGAGAGAAAGAGAGAGAGATCGTAATGGCCGCTACTGCCTGTATTGTAATGGTAGCCATTGTGGCCACCGTTACTGTTATGTCACACCTTGGGTTCTGTAGATTTTTTTTTTCCAAGCTTGGAGTGGAGGGAGGTGGTTAAGAAAGGGAATGTGTGCTGAGATTTGTCTTTGTTGGCGGCTATTTGGGCCATTTGGGGGGAAAGGAATAATAGGTGCTTTTGGAATCGGAGTGGCTCTGTCGTGGAGGTGGTAAGGAGGGCTAAGGTTAATGTTATGGAATGGGCTTCTTGTACAGAATCTTTTAATAACTATAACCTTTCCCCCATCCATTGGGCATCCTTGTTGTAATTCACACACTCTCTTTCTCAAAAAATAAAAAAGTAGTAACAGATTTGAGGACCACTATTAGAGAGACGAGTTCCCAATTACTGTAAGCTTGCACTAGGGATTGACATTGAGCCATACCTTTTCACATCTGTTATGGGTGAGTTAACAAGGTATTTACACGAAGAGATCTCATGGTGTATGTTGTTTATAGATGACATAGTTTTGATTGACAAGATGAGGGAGGGAGTAAATACAAAGCTAGATTTATGTAGTACTGTAGAAGGGACACGGATTGCGTCTTACCCCTGCTCGGACGAAAAAAGAGATGGACGAGACGTGTTTAGATAGTATTGGAGTTTTATACGGGACTTATAACTCCCATTAATGAGAGGGGCTTACTGCATTTCTAATGTCGTTTCTTCTCTAGTACAAACTCGTCCTAACTAAAATTCTAGAGTTTGAAAGAGAAGTTGGAGCCTTATCTTTTATGACGTGGATTTCCTATAACGATAATCTAGGTGGGGCCCGTCGTGATGTTCGTGAGAAATCTACTTTATCCATTCATTTTGGCAAATCATATAGGGACATGGGACAAAAAATGAGGCAGATCTAAAACTCAAGTGGGCCATACTACAGGAAAAGGTGGGTAGGGAAATGGCTACCGTTGAAACCTCTCTAGGGTCTATAGTGATGTTTATCTGTCATCCATACCATTCATACTATCATTCCTACTTGGATGAACTGAAAACACAAATATTACCCTAATCCAAAACTTCTGTGATCACACAAAAATTTCAACTGTGGATCCAATCCTCACAGTTTCAACCCATTAAAAGCTTTTTGTGGGCCACCAAAGTTTTGAATCAAGTTAATCTATATATTTTCCCCTCATCCAAATCTTGTTGATCGTATTAACGGTTTGGATGGAAAGGAAACATTATAGTGGGCCCTAATTTGCTTAATTTTTTTGAACACATCCTAGAATGAGTTGAATAAACGGATGAATGACATGGATATATAACATATCATTAAGCTGGGACCCACGGTCGGGTAACACCTAATCGACTCCCTGAAAGAAACACCTCTTTCAGAGCCAAAATCTACATGGGTTGCTGCCTTGATGGTGTGTTGACGTCACCAAGTCTTGTAGCCCCACCATGATGTATGTGTTATCCAAACCATCTATCCATTTGACAAGATCATTTTAGGGCATTGGCCCTGAAATGAGGTAGATCCAAGAGTTTCAACACGAGGTCATGGGTTCGAGTACCCATCGTGGTATAACAAAGCCACTATGGTCCACAAAAAGCAGTGGGGACAATGAGGACCACCTGCCATGATGTGTATTTGCCATCCAACCTATTCACAAGATCACATAGACATGGATGAAGGGAAAACACAAATATCAATTTTATCCAAAATTTCTATTTTCCCTTAATCTAGGTCTAGTTGACCTTATCAACATATTGGATGGCAAAGGAAAATTACGGATCCGCTTATGATGGGTCTTGAAAAGTTTTTAATGGTGGGCGTTCAATCATCACTGTTTCCTGTGGTGTGGTCCACCTGAGATTTGGATCTGTTTAATTTTTTGGACCAATTCCTAAAATGGGCTAGAAAAACAGATGGACAGTGTGGATATACAACAAATCATCAAGGTGGACCCCATGGTAAAGGTAATACCCACTAAGGTGTTACTTGGGTAACCACCTAATACACTTCCTATCTAGGTGGGCCCCACCATGATGTTAGTGAGAGATCCACTCCATCCGTTCTCTTTCCCAGATTGTCTTAGGACATGGGACAAAAAGAGGTAGATCTAAAAATCAAGTGGGCCAAAATTGTGAGGATTAAACGTCCACGGTTGAAATTTTCATGGGATTTCAGAAGTTTTGGATCAAGTTGATATTTGTGTTTTCAGTTCATCCCATTAGGAATGACGTTATGAAGAGTATGGATGGCATGTAAACATCATTGTTCACCCCAGGGAGGTTTCAATGGTAGCCATTTCCCTACCCACCTTTCCTGTAGTGCGGCCAACTTAAGTTTTAGATCTGCCTCATTTTTTAGTCCGATGTCCTAATATAATATGGCAAAACGAGTGGATAAAGTGGATTTCTATTAATATAACGGTAGGCCCCACCTAGATTATCGTTACAAGAAATCTTCCTTGCAAAAGGTAAGACTCCAACTTCTCTTTTTAACTCTGATTTTTTACTAGGGACGAGTTTGTACTCGACGTCAAATGGTGTTAGAAATGCTGTAACCTCCTCTCATTAATGAGAGTTATTAGTCCTGCATAAAAGTCTAATAGTTTTAAAACACGTCTTGCCCGTCTTTTATTTCATCCGGGCAGGGATAGGACGCAGTCCGCGTCCCTTTAGAAGTTAAAGGATTTTAAATTACTTGTACTAAAACGAAGTATATGTAGTGCAATTTTAGTAACAATATGAGTGAAAATGAGGAATTAGTTAAGATTGTTGACCTAGAAGTTCCCCCTTTTGGATTCTATTGAGAAGAGTTGGGGTTGTAAATCCTTCAGATTTGAGCTCTCATGGCTCAAACTGGAGGGCTTCTCTTGATTATTAATTGGTGGTCCTCCATTTCATGCGATCCGGGGTTTGTCCTTAGCCAAAAGCTTAAGCTCTTAAAAAATAAGTTGCTTAATTGGAAGAATGATAACATCGAGGTTGAAGTTAATAATCTCCTATTGGCCATTCAACTTTTAGACGCTAAAGAAGAATTCGACCCTCTCTGTGATGAGGATAGATCTTCGAAAATGGCTCTCCTTGCTAATTACTCGAACAAAGTCAAGCAAGAAGCGATCAAGTGAAGACAGAGGTCTGGTGCTCTATGGCTCAAAGGAGACAAAAACACTCATTTCTTTAATTGCATCGCTAGTATCAGGCCTTGTAACAACAAGATAAGTAGTTTTTTATTAATGGCTCCAATGTGGAGGACAATCAACAGGTTTGCGATCAAATGGTTTCGTTCTACAACAACCTGCTATGCTTTGAAGGTTGGATCCAACCTAAGTTGGATAATTTTAATTTCTCCTAGATCCTTGCCATGGAAATCGAGGCCCATGAATCTCCTTTCTTCGAGGAGGAAATCAAGGATGCGGTGTTTTTCCATGGTAGTCACAAAGCCCCAGCCTGCATGGGTTTCCGTTGTTAGAGTCCCTTGATATACATTAATACGCCATCCTCTAACAGCTCAAGCTTTTAGATGAAGTAGTGATTTGACATGGTATCAACGCAGAAGGTCTTGTGTTCAATTCTTGGAAGTACCAAATATGCCACCGGTATATATTCTCTCACGGGGGGGGGCATTTATGGTGTGAGTTGCAAGTGTCCCTCCACTTGGGTGTGAGTTGTGTGTCCGTCCACCCTTGCCTAGTATGTTCCCATGCGGAGTTCCACCCCGCACGTGCAGGGGAGTGTTAATTGTCCCTTGATATACATTGATAAGCCATCCTCTACCAACTCGAGCTTTTAAATCAAGTGGTGATTTGACATCCTTTAGCCTTCTTTGAAGTCTTTTGGGATGTCATTAAAAAAGATTTAATTAGCTTCATCTCTAAGTTCCCTTTTTTTTTTATTTTCCTTCAATTGATTGCCGCAGGCCATTGGAGCCTCTTTCATAGCTCTTATTTTGAAAATCGAAGATGCAATCTATCAAGTAACCACTTTCTCTAAAAGCTCGAGTTGTTAGAGGATGGCATATCAATGTATATCGAGGGACTCTAACACTCCCCTACACGTGCGAGGTGGAACTCCACACAAGAACATATTGGGCAAGGGTGGAGGGACACTCACGACTCACACCCGGTGGAGGGGCAATCATAACTCACACCATAAACGGCCCCCCATGGGAGAATATATTTACTGGTGGCATAGTTGCTACTTTCGGGATTCGATCATAGGACATTCCTCTCTGATACCATGTCAAGTAACCACTTTCTCTAAAAGCTCGAGTTGTTAGAGGATGGCATATCAATGTATATCGAGGGACTCTAACACAATCCACCTCAAGGATTTTCGACCCATTAGTCCGTTGGGGGGCCCATATAAGATTTTTGCTGAAGTCCTAGCCTCCGGGCTTCAGGCGGCTCTCTCCAAAGTTGTCTCCATAGCTCAAGGATCCTTTCTGGCTAACTGAAAAATCCTTGATTGTGCACTCATCTTCCATGAAAGTATTGATTCTCGGCATCGAGAAGGTAGAAGCAGAATTGTTTGTAAGCTTAACATCAAGAAGACTTTTGACCATGTTGACTGGGATTATCTGGACTACATGTTGGGTCATCTGGACTTTGGGTTGAGCTTATATAGCTAGATCGAGGCTTGCATTTCCTCTACCAAGCTCTCATTCCTTGTCAATGCTTCCCCTAAAGCTTTTTTTAGCTCCTCCTAAGGCCTTAGGCAAGGTGACCCACTGTTTGCTTTTCTCTTTTTCATAGTTGCTGAAGGCCTAAGCAAGATATTGGGGAAAGGCGAATTGGTTGGCCTTTTTAGTGGTTTTAAGGCAGTGCATTCGGGCTCTTCAATTTGATCTCCATCGGACTTGGAGCTAGAAGGATTTCTCAAGCTTCTAGAGCTTTTACCAGGAGTTCGTCCTTCTCTGTGAGTTGTCGACTCGCCCACCTGATCTTTGAACCGCTCTGGCAGGTTCTCCATTCGATCGTTGTTCAAGCTATTTAGCAGCCTTCATGATGCTGTCAACCGCAACTATCCTTCTTTTGCTTGGTCTTACAGTGCTCCTCGAAAGTCACAGCGTTTGTCTGGCTTCTAACTAGGGGGAGAATCCTAGTTGTCGACAACTTACAGAGTTGGGGAATGCTGCTCCTAACATCTACTTGTTGTGCCTAAAGGATGTAGAATCTATCAATCATCCTTTTGTCCATTGTTCCTTTTCTAATGGGGTGTGATCTTCCATCGTAGATCGCTTCCACACCTCGTGGGTCATGTCCCTTGGTACTTGTAATCTGGTGTTCACTTGGTATGGTGGAGGCATGGGCAAAGACCTTAAAGCTATTTGGCATCTATCTATCATGGTAGTTATTTAGGCAATCTGGAGAGATGAATTACCAGTGTTTCCACAATTCCTCGTCTTCTTCTCGGATGTTGGCCTTGATTTTTAGAAATGTTGTAGGTTGGTTGTCTTGCCTTCTAATCTCGAAATGCAATGTTCTTTCACGCTTTCTAGGCTTCTAGTTGCCTAGGCCTCTGTTTCCTAGTTTTAGGTTGTATAGTTTGCTTAGGCTTTTCTTCCTTCTGTTTTGCTTTGGTTTGTTTGTTGTTTTTCCATTGCTTTGATTATGTGGACCTTTTTTTTTTTTTTTTCTCTGTTCCTGTCTCTGTTTTGTTTTCTTTTGGCTTTTGGCTTTTGGCTCTCTAACAATATTTTTTCAATCTTAAAAAAACAAAAGCTCCCCAAAATGACCACTTTGGATACCTTGGGTCAATAATTCATGAGTGGAGAGATTGATGTTGCCATGGAATTCAAGCTGGGTGAAAGAAATGGAGATGTGCCTCTTTGAGTTTTATGTGATCATTGTATACCACTCCAACTAAAAGGGGAATTTCATAGAATCGCTATAAGACCAACCATGCTTTATGGGACAAAATGTTGAGTAGGCTTGGAAAAATTCCACACGACCCGCCGACCCGCATGAAAAAATCAGTGTTCGGGTCCGGCCTTATTGTGTTGGGTTACTAACGGGTTGGCCCATATCAAGACCTGTTAAGATAACGCGTCGGGTCAGTGTTTCACTTGCGAAACCTGTTTAACCCATTAGTGAGGGTATTTTGGTAATTATTTTTAGTGTTGTGAGAAATCCCTAAGAAGTTAAGACAACCAATAAGACTCTCTCTCTCTCTCTCTCTCTCTCTCTCTCTCTCTCTCTCACACACACACACACACACACACACACACACACACACACACTCGGGAGTTTTCTCCATCTTTCTGCCCACGACCATGCTCCAAAATCTTTGTTGAATCGAGCCCCTTTCCCATCTCTCTACCCACGAAAGCACGACCCATTTATTTAACGGGTTAAACGGGTCAGGTTGCGGGTTACTTATTAAATTAACGAATGGGTTTGGGTTTCAAGGTTTTGACGCATTAGTTAAAGGGTCGGGTTGGGGTGAGGGCATTTTTGACACGGCATGAATACAACACAACACGAACACGGTTCAACATGACCCGTTGCTAGGCCTAATGTTGAGTAGTTAAGGTCACATTGTTCATAGGATGAATGTTGTTTAAATTTAGGATATATTGAGATGGATGAGTGGCAAAACAAGGAAAGAAATTGAAATAAATGCATTTGAGGGAACTTAAAGAGTAGCACCAATGGGTAATAAGATGGGGGAAAGTAGACTTTGATGGTTTAGTTATGTGCAATGGAGACCATGAACCGCACCTGTCAGGAGTGAGTTGATACAAGTTGAAAGCTACAAAAGGGTAAGGGGAAGGCCGAAAAGGTCATGGATGGAGTTAGTAAGAAAAAACTTATTGACCTATTGTCTAACTGAAGGTATGGACCTTGACAGAGTGGAATGGTAGAACAAGATTCATGTAGCCAACCCCAATTAATTGGCATGAGGCTTAGATGATGATGACTTCCCCGAGGAGCATGCAAAAGAGGATCGTCATAGGATGGGTGGTTTCCAGACATGATCACTGAACACGAGGTGCATGTGGACATAGAGTCTCTCTTTTGTTAGGTTAGACACGACAGTTAGAATGGGCACAGATGCACGCACTTGTATCTCCCTCAGAACATAGGTTGAGAGGACACACTCAAGTAGACTAGTAGTTGCCCACAAAGAGTGGCAGGGAGGCCACTGATTCATGTCTACCAAACACCACTCACATGCCATTGTGATGCCCAACCCTGCCAAAACTATTATGCATTACCCAGCTCCCAAAATTTGGATGCCAAACACCAACGATGAATACATGTCTACCGAACACCACTCACATGCCATTGTGATGCCCAACCCTGCCAAAACTATTATGCATTACCCAGCTCCCAAAATTTGGATGCCAAACACCAACTATGAATAAAATATAGAAAATTCATAAAAATGCAAATTTAGTAAAACAAAAAGAAGCAAATAAAGGTTTATTGGGTGTACTCTTTTTACTTTTAACCAACCCCTAGAATTTTATTCGTTATCCCTTTATTTTCTTCTTTTCTTTCACCACTCCCAACATAAGCCAGAAATCTTTTTTTTTTTTTTTTTTGGTTGTTGTTGATGAATACTTGAATAACATCAAATTTTACTCAAGAAATTAGAACAGATACTTGACACAAAAGGCAATCTTAAAGAAAATGCCAACTCAATGCAAGCAATACATGCATAAGGCCCCAAATCTATGATTTTAATTTCAAAATCCAATTAGAGATCAGTAATTCGTCTCTATCAATTCCCACTTGCGCTAAAATAAAAAAGGGATTTCTAGAAGCCTAAAGACTTGCTAATGGTTTCCCATCATTGCTGCAAAAATAGATCAACCTTAATAAAGCATTTAAATACTTGTCTATGTGGAATATGAACTTTTCTTTACCTTATTCTGGTTTTGCTTATTATCCATCCAAATTATTGTTTTCTTAAATGGAATCAACAATCTTTGTCAAACTGCTTTCATTGTCTTGAATAAACAAAATTACTCGCGGATTTGGTGCACAAGAAAATTTAATCCAATGATTGATGTGCCTATATATAATGCGAGTAGCAAATGGATACCTACTTGGGAAACCTGTCCCTCCTTGCGGATACCTACTTTTCTGGGTTCCTATTTTCTGCATTTATTTTGTACATGATACAACTACTATATATAATGTGAGCAGTAAACGGACAATTTTACCCTGCAATTAGTTTTTGGGGAGTCGTACGTTTCTTATGCGATTAGACTTTAGAAGGGATTTCCAACATAGGTTAGGGGTATTTGGGGAATTTTGATAGTGTGCAGTTATCAAGGGATGGATTGGATTTTGTCTGCTCCATGTCAAGGAGTGGTGAGGATTTTAGGGCATAAGGGCTTTTTTTTTCTTTTTCTTGGGAGTTGCCCCCACCCTTTCTCCCTGTTCCTTGCATGCGGTGCACACCCACCATCTCCTATGTGTAGCCCCCATGCAGCCACACTTGTGCCATACCCACTAGTATATATGTAAATAAAATAAAATAAAAGGTTACAAAATGAGAAGTTTCCTCCATTTCTCAATCTGGTAGCCATAGCCTAGATAAGGTTGTTCTTTACACTACACGATGGGATTCGTAGGTTCTTTACTTCTTTTGCTCAGCTTGGGTCGCCCGCCTGTTTTTTATGTGGGATCAGGTGGTATGGAATTGCATGTGGTCCCATGCAAATTCCATCCGACATTTGGAAACGATAGGAAGGATTGGCTTAATCCAGGTATCATATCACCCAATCTTAGAAGTAGATAGTACGGGATTTTTAGTGGATTTTGAAATCCACTACATCAATGTGCCCTACATTGATGCATGTGTTTTATATATGCTGTCCATCCATATGTGCCCTTTACATGTAACATTCAAGGTGTATATGTGTACTTGTGGGTGACCGACATCAGTTGTGAATTTGGTCCATTGATTACAATTCCAGTCCACAAAACGCAAGTTTCACTTAATACAATGTTTTTCCCAAAGGAAGAATTTGATCCCAAACGTGGGATTGGACATTCAAAATACCATGATATTTCCAGACATGCAATCATTGTACAATAATGATGTTAATTCCATCTAATGCAATTCCATACCATTTAACCCTGCGAACCAAACAGGTCCACCCCTTTTGCTTGTTTCGCTTAGGCTGCATCTGGATACACAAGAGAATTGTATTGAGATTTGAGAGCATTCAGTTTAATCAACACGAGATAAAACTGTAATGTGTTTCATAGAATTTTCATTATGGGGAAGTAGCCAAAAAATTGTAGCTACCTTTCTTTCAAATCCTACTTTGAAGGAACACAACTGGAACTTGGGAGTCTATACACTCATATGAGGTGCTGAGGAAGAAATTGCAGTTTGGTTACTACCACTTTATCAGCTAGTAATTGCAGTTCAGTTCGATAGCGCATGTCCAGACTCATCCTTAATGATTGTTTTCCATATGGGTTTTTATCAGACTAGTAATTGCAATTCAGTTCGATGGTGCATCCAAACACATCCTTAATGATTGCTTTTCAAATGGATTTTGCAGCAGTTAGTTGATATCCTGCCCCTTTTCAAAAGCCAACCCCAGATTGTGGGGAGAGAGGCTAGATGATGGCAATAATGACTAAACAGGCTATGAATACATTGTAACATCCTTTTTTCTTCTCTCTGTTTTTTTTTTTTTTTGTGTGGAAAATTTCAGGTATCACCTATACAGAGATGATGATATATTGGGAACACTGCATGAGTGATTCGTCGTGGCTCCGTCAACTCCCAAAATGTATTCGCTGTGATCTGAAGTAGTATGTAGACTTTTTCTAAGTTGAATGTGGGTTGTCATTTGCTGCAGCCGATCTGTTCGGTTGTGTTGTTCGGCCTTCAAAAACTATAGCTGGAATCAACAGGCATTATCTGCCGTTATCAGATAAAAACAGCGGTTTTGACCATCAATGAGAAAGTCGGTTCTTATTATAGATTTATGGAGTGATTACACTAGTATTTTGTTTATATTTGGATATTGCTTCTCTTGGTTGCAGTGTTGCTAATAATTCTAGAACGTCATAACTCAAAAGGAACTCGGCTCAATTTGCTTGGATATGAGCTGAGTCACAACAAGACTTGCTATTCTAGGTGGCTCGGTCTTGACTCGATCAGACTCGGCTGGCTGACTCGGTCAATCCAACACGACTTGTATTACTTGAGCCAAGTCACTCCTTGTTGAGAAGTTAAACAGACCATGACTCAGTTGAGTGTTTGAATTGAGCCAACATGACTAGACTAGAGCTGTACACGAGTCTAGCTATAGCTCGGTTGGCTTGCTCGACTCAGTTCGAACTGGCTCGACTCGGACGCTGGGTTTGAACTTAGTCAAGCCAATTTTTTTCAGCTCGGGGATTTTCGAGCCAAGCTCGAGCTGACCCTAGCTTGATTTGGCTGGACTCAAAGCTTGGTTTGTGTTGACTCGGTTCGAGTTTGACCCGACTTAGCTGGTTGGAAAGCGAGGTTGTTTAGTCCCACATCAGAAGAGAGCAAAGGAACACAAGGGAAAACGGTCTATAAAAGCAAGTGTCGGGCCAGATTTGGAATTGTTTTAAGCTGTGTTTTTGGGTTGGCATTCAACTTTCAGTTTTTTTTCAGTTTCGAAAGCTCGGCCGAACCAAGCCGAGTATGCCATTCCGGCTCGAAGGCTGAGCCGAGCTCAAGCTCAGGTTATTTACTGATCAAGCTGAGCTGAGCTAGGCCCACCTCAATTTGTTTGGCTAGGTGTACCTATTAGTGGACCACTAAATCAGCAACCCGTTATAATTATTGTTGAAAGGATTGGATTGGAGGTAGTATAAGATGCCTGCAGATCACAAATTTATAAGTGGGGTCCATTGTTCAGGGATCCAATCCATTGATTATGATGGTCCCACTGTCGATGGTAAGTGAAGGGACCATGGTTGAGGGATCCAATCCATTGATCATGATGGTCCCACTGTGGATGTCCTTTTTCATTATCTTTATCTAAACCTTTTTAGTCTTTACTTTCAAGTTTTGTTCCAGGAATTAACTCTCTTTTTTTCAAAGTGTTTTTTAGGAAGAAAATTTCACGCAAATTTTGGAATAATTCATTAGCGAGAATTTATGAATGACGTCTTCTCTGCCAGGCAGATGTGGGGCCCACGGTGATTTTTTTTTTCTTTCATGAAATCCAATCCATTAATCATCTGCGTACCCTAAGGTTCTACTTGGCATCCAAAAATCAGCCCAATCAAAAAGTCAGATGGGCCACACCACAGAAAAGTTGGGATGGGGATGCCCACCGTTAAGAAGATGCATCTGACTACGATAAACGTACCCCACAATATTCAGTCCATTTCAAAACTCAGGTGGGCCACAAAAAATGGTTTTATTAGGGGTTTTAGGTGTGATTTTTAACTGGTTGCCCACCCGAGCTTCCAATCGAGCTGATTTTTGTTTCTCCGCACAATCTTGACCGTTCATTTTTCATGCTATTGATAGAAGGGTTAAGATCACGATCGCGGTGATTTTTATACCATGGCTTACCCCTAGTGGTACGAATGATTGGACGGTCCATACAAATGGAGATGTTGGTATTCCCCTTTAAATATCCATTTTTTACTTCAAAATTTTCTAATTTAAATACCACATTAGGTCTTCTTTGAGTTGAACTAGCACAACTACTATAATTCTTCTTAACCGTCTATTCGCAGGCACATATTTACAAGTTAGGATGTGAAGTCGACGTCCAGTAGACTTCACATTTAGTTAGTAGGTTGGGGTGCAGCAATTAGAGGCTTTTCAGCTGGAGCCGCTTTCGGGCCGAACGATTCTTAATGCCACTGAGCCTTCTCAAATTAGTTATACTATAGAAGCTTTCGATGAAGCTCTCATAAGTGTCGAGGAATTTGAGTTCCTTGATAGTTGTAGCTGTTATCCCAATTGTTGTAGCTTCTCTTATTAAGAGAGTTTTAGGCTTCCTCTCCCTGCTTTATTCGATAACGCGACTTTGCTTTCTCTCTCTTCTTTGGAGGAGAGATGCTCATCTTTGCCTTCCAAAGAGTAGTTGTTCCGCATCTCTCAATGATAGAAAACTAGTGTGCGGTTTTGCAAGCTGTAGGATCCAACACAAGGAACTTCTATCCAAACCAATCCTATACCTGATTTGGATAGCGAATCTCTGATGTGGTAAACTTCTAATCTCAAGTTAAGTCTCATACCTAACCGAGATCTTGGCAATTGTGAAGGGGCACACGATACCACCAAACTGTGTGTGGATAGTGTATGAATGAATGCATGATTCAATGTTAACTTTCCTTTATAGGGCACACCACCAAATTGTCTGTCATAATCTCATACAAAACTTAATCATACCACAGTGCAATCCAACATCTTCTACACAAGTGTGGGACACATTTCCAAAAAATAAAGCTTTGGGCCCGTCACTTAAAACAGGCGGCCTCTCTTGCAGAGCATTCTCTTTCTCAGCCTTCCTTTCTCTCTATTTGGCGGATTCAAAGGACCTGACAAGTACCATCTAGCTGCTGCCTTTGAGGAAAGAAAGTGGTGAATCCACTGATTTTTGTGATGTTAATGGGTGGTAGGAAGGCAGGTAGGTTACCAAACTGCGCTGCATCCCTTTTAATTGTTGTACAATGTCGCTATAGAGAATCCCTGTCTTGACCCTTTTAGGGGATGATTCTCGGCCTGGGACCGTTCACAGTAAGGCCCAGTAGATCAATGGTCTGAATAACTGAACTATGTGCCCACTTGTACAAACTAAAAGCTACATTATACTCTGCACAAAGTATCCTCAGGTTCAATGATCATATAATGCCATGCAATCGAGCGGTAAATGTGCCCGCTTCGGCCTGGCTTGGACTGGAGTATCTGGTCCGACGGCCCAGCTTGGGCTTCAAACTCAAACGGTTTGGACGACATACGACAGCCCACCAGCTTGGCCGGACCCGCTGGGGTTATAGATAATTGGGCTTTTTTTTTTTTTTTTTTTTTTTTTTTAACGTATCGTTGTCTGAAAGAATTATAAGAGCGTCCCGCTCTGTGGCTCGCTATGTTCAGGTACCAATGCCAATATCACAACCTTGGGATAACGGAAATACTTTGAAATTACATGGGAAATATTATTAAGAAATGTATTGCTGTCTGTAGGAAACATACGAGAAATATTGAGAAACATTTTTCAATGGAACTTCCAGAGATGTTACAAGGAGACATGGTTACTACTTGCTTAGAACTCAAAACCATTGCAACAAAACAAATATGCATAATAAGTTTCCACTGTATAGGGGCTAAACTGTGGTGATGTGACAAAAATAATATAGTTATGCATCCAAAATGAATCAATATCATTCGAATATCCTACAATATATGTAATAAAATATACAAATAACACATCCAACAACCAATACCAAAGCATATAATGCATTTTCCACATTCCATTTGCATTATAAAAGTGGGGAAACTAGAAGTTTTTGGATTTTCACAATTTCTTCAGTCTTCCACCTCCAAATTAAAAAATTCTTGCCTCAAATCTAAATCAATGCATGAAAGTCATACACATAGGTGTATGAATTTACAACTATTTTCCTACAAAAGAAACGAATTTGAACACATTTAATCTAACTGTTCTCACTAAGTGGGTTCGGGCCAGTTTCCACTCTCAGATCACGATTTCACCACCAAAATCTTGTTTCAATGTGAAATAACTCAAGTAGAGTCGTCAAAACACATCAACATGCCTACCCCCTAAAATTTTGAAGAAAAAGCTCCTTTTTTGGATTTTAACATTTTTTTTTTATGAATTTCACAGGATTAGATTACATGCATTCAACAATACAATGCACATAATGGGTTTTGTGCGATGAGCTTTGCTAAGCACACATGCATGTGCAATAAAACTCATGTACACGTCACACATGCAGCTCATGTACATGCCTAGGCGCGTAAATATCTCTTCTACAACAGCTCTAGATGAACTGGCCTTGGAAAGAAGAAAAAACGAGTCATGCAAATTCATTCTATGATATATCCGAAAATTTCCTTAA
The DNA here is from genome assembly GCA_003013855.2 of Liriodendron chinense. Taxonomy (NCBI): domain Eukaryota; kingdom Viridiplantae; phylum Streptophyta; class Magnoliopsida; order Magnoliales; family Magnoliaceae; genus Liriodendron; species Liriodendron chinense. The sequence goes on from ML058380.1 coordinate 1,345,371, forward strand.
TTGTAGAATTTGTGTAGACATCGTAAAACAACATGAGATTTCAACAAATCATACAAGGATTCCACGATTAAATCTACTCTGTTCAATTTGTTGCTGAATTCATGAACCTTCGAGCAGCATCAGAACTAAGTTCTTCATACACCTATCGAATCACATAATCAGACACATTTCCAACACATTAATACAAGAAATAGTGAGAAATACGTAAAAAAAAAGGTTGTGGTTCTAAGAGAGGAGCTTATGCGCATACAAGTTTGGCATGGACCCTTTGAAACGCCTTGCAAAATCTCTCTGCATTGGCTGCACCGACCTGAAAACAATAAGAACGTCAATAGTTTCTTCTCTTCTATATATATATATTTTTTTCTAAATCTTCTCATTTCTCTTGAGAGAATTTCTGTAAAGGTTACATTTTTTAATTGGTTCTTGGAAAGATTTCCTAAAAAATTAAAAAAGGACTGTTTCTGTTATAAGTTAACTGCAAACTGAGTCAAAACAATAGGCTAGGCTACCACATGCTTTAGCAAACATTCTTAGATGTTGCTGACTCATCCACCATACACGTCAAACATCTGCGGACATCAAGACAGTCCAAATAATGGGTATAAATATATTGGTGGAGCACATCTAATCACACTAGTCAAACGATCCAATCCAATGAATTGGTGACCACCAAATGGACAGTTAAAAGGAAAACAGTCTAATGTCTAAATGTGACAACTTATATTAGATAGTTAAGACCATTTGATCGGCGTGATTGTTGTGCAAAGCACCATCAACAATGAGGTTGACATGTATGTATGCCACAAGGTGGAAAGTCACTCCCTTTCAAGAAAGGGTGAATGGTGTAGGCGGGTATTCAATAACTCTAATGCTGGCGGTTATGGCCAGCCTTATGGCAGTATTGTAACAGTCAAAACTTTTTGAAGGGAAAGGACTAATCAGCCCGTTACATGCCTGTATGGTTCCATTACAGCCTGTACTGGCCCATTATGGGCCATTCCTTATTTCAAATTGCACGTTAAGGCCCTGTTTCACATAATGGGCACCGCCATTACCGTTACATAGTGGTCGTTACAGCCATAAAGTAACCGTCTTTTACTACCCTGTATGGCCCTAACATAACACATTTCCAGCAACAGACCTTATGAGAGGCGTGTACATCTGAGATTCACTTATATAAAGCATATAATAGAAGTATTGGATGTAGGTTTTGATGCAGACAAAATGTAAATAACTGAACGCATGTCTCAATGGGACTCTAGTATCTTGTTTCAGATTGAGCTTTTTGAAGTTTTGATTCCACAGGGACGCCCATAGAGACAATTTACAGGTGAATCTGCATAACAAATTCCAAATGAAGGTATTCTTCAAAAAAAAAAAAACTTCCAAATGAAGGCAGTGCAGTTGCTGCCATGGAAACTGTTGATGTCATACTTTGTATCATTCCTTTTTTTTTTTTCCCGGCATCTTACTAGTTCTACTCATGGCAATAAGGGCTGAAACCTGGGTTTGGGTCAACCAAACGTGGTTGACCCAACCTGATTCGGGTTGGGTCGGGTTGTCAAGGTCCTCAGGTTGTCAAGATCCTCTGGTTGAGTTTCAGGTTGGAAAACGGCAACCCAATTTTAATTTGGGTATGGGTAGGTTTAGGTCAGGCTGGGAGTAATCACATGTATTTGGCTCAGGTTGGGTACGTTGGGTCCACTTGAGGTCGGTTAGGCTCGGGTTGACCCTCAACCTGACCCAACCAAGGCATTCGATAACAGTAATAGTGGCCATAACGGCCACCGCAATTTCCATTGTGAAATGAGCCGTAATGGCTGTTACACTCCCCGCCATCCCACAGCCACATTATAATTTATTTTACTTGGGTTCAGATAAAGATATCGAGTGCATGTGTTAGGCATGGGTATAGGTTTAGATGTTAAGTTCGCTTGACCTCCAAAAATATGTTAAATTATGAAAATAATCTAACATATTTTTGTTATTAGGCAAAAGTTTGAGTGCCTTATGTGCACATATCTCCCACCATCCAATAATGGTGCGCGGGATTTTAACCCCATTTCAAACAGGCTTTGAAATTTTGCTTTTTGAAATGCTTACCAGATTCTCACCAACCATTTTAATTGGTGGCAGATGCATGCGCCAAACTCTCAAAGTATTCATTGAAGTCTTTCTCATTAATTTCTAAAATAAGCCTTATAGCCTTTAAAATGTTCAAGTATAGCTGAACCATATTCAACATGTGTCCATATAAAAAAAGCGCGGCTCAAGTCCAAAATGGGTAGTTTAAGGAATTTGAAGGTCTAGGAACTATAGTTTAAGTGATCCCATAAGCAATTGCTTGACTCTCGTACTGACAATCAAATAACATATTAACCCATATGTTATCCAAACTTTCTTTTTCCTTCTCTTTACACCACCTTCCAAATAATAAAGAGGTGATTGACCTATAGTTTAACTGAGGATATGGTCTGTGATGGAGTGGATTAGCGGAACAGGGTCTGTGGACCTCAATTAGTTGGGATGAGGCTTAGATGATGATGGTGGTGATGACTGACCAATTCCTCTGACTCTTCACGCATCATGCAAATGTTGCAAACCAATGCTAGTGATCATCTAGATTATTGAGAATGAGGATTTTGTCACCCACCACCATCCAACAAAAAGCCCCCTATGGAATGCATGTGTTCCAAACCAGCCCCAAGAAAGGTGTCGTTGAGATTTCCTTTCGACATACACACCAGGATCTCCCCCACCATCATTGGAAAGTGAGATGCAAGTGTGCTCCGATTCTCGGTCTAGACGGCGTCTAAAACGTATTTTCCCAAAGCATACAGCATTCATAGATCAATTCCCAGAGAGCGGTGTGTTCTCAAAGCAGAGAAAAGCCTAGAGCTTGATCAGTGGATGCTATAACAAGAATCAACAAGCCTACCTTTCTCTCTGCTGCCAACCTCAGCTTATCCCAAAATGGATCTGTTACAAGGCAAAAGCATACAATCCATATTCAGTTAATTAAGATATTGACCTATCATGCCAATAAAGCTCAGTCAGACTGTTTTGCCCTCTTATGTTCAACCAACTTGGTTCATGTAAGCTATTAATCATCGAAACTTCACCATAAGTGTTCTCCCCACTAACTGTGTGGCAAGTATTTTTGGTAGGGCCGTCAATGGGCAGGGCTGGCCCATCGAGCTTGGCCCGCTTCAGGCCAGGCTTGTGCTAAAATACTAAGCCCAAGGGCCAACCGGGGCCTAAAATTTAAACCCATTCATTAATCAGTCCGGGCTTGGGTCGTATCTAAGAGCCCTTCAGGTCAGTCCAAACCTGGCCCAGTCCAGCCCGTTTGGGTTGGAACAGCATTTTTGTAAATATCATACATGATTGGGCACGCCAAATGAACAGCCTTTACCTTGCACAAAGGAGGGTAACTGGGTTCGGCTCAGGCCAGGCTAAGGCCAGGCCATGCATAATCATCACAGCCCTGGGTTTTACTGTTCCGGCTGGGTTTGGATAGACCTTGGTCCAGCCCGAACCCAAGCCGCTGACAGCCTGAATTTTTGGTGGTCGGAACTGTTGATCTGGTGTCCCACCAAACAGATGGGTGTATATTTTGGTCAAAAAATCACTAGTGGTTGGACAAAACCATCCAAACCTTGTAAATTTGCTCATTGAATGTGGGACAGTTCTTATTTTCTTTGAGTTAACCATTTTCAGGCCACTGATTAGATGGATGCTATAATCAGGTCACCCTATTTTCTAGTATATGGCCCATCCACAGGGTGGTCCACCAAATCAACGGCCCTAGTCAATGTGTACAAGTGATACATATATGCAACAGAGACGCTTTGCTGAGCACTTCATGGAACTCCATGAAGTAATAGTAGTCCTCCAAAAAGAATCAATCTATGGACCCCTCACATCCAAAGGGTCAATTGATTCAACTCCATAGAGTCACCCAAATATTTGCAGAACAATGATGGTAAAACTCAGCTGAGTTGCAACGAAGTCCGAGTCAACTCAAACTCTTTGAGGGCAAAGTCAACTTGGGTGATTCCAAAGCTTGGATGACAGGTATTGAAACTAACAGAAGCCATCAAATCTCATTACACAACTAGAAGCATCACGTGCTGCACATGAACCAAAGTATCCAAAACAAATGCATGCTATAGATGACTGTATACCTTCTCTATCAATTCCTTGAGTTTCACTTTCCTGCTTATCAACCTCACCCCATGCATCTTGCCATTCCGTTACCTGTTATGACAAGATTAAAAATTCAAGGTTTCAAGGCTAACATCCATAGTCGGAACAATCAACAGAGGGAAATTTGGATAAAAAGAATCAGTAACTTGACCTCATCCTTTGCTGAATTTGAATTTGATCGTCTTGATTCCTCTGAGTTAGCCTGAGATTTGAAAATATGCGGTCAGTAATTAGATACAATTGATGAAACTCATAGAACAAGCATTCCTAAAATATCATCATCAAAGTAATAACTGAGGAGCATTGACCGTTGGAGAGGGGTATTTGGGATTTTGATTTTAGTTCTCAAAATATTGGAGCCAGATGTTGAGTGACAAATTTTGCATGTTTAACCCCACTTTCATCTTGCATTTACATGAATTTTGTAGCCAAAGTGATCTAATTACATGTGTTTTCATGTTTATAAGTAATTCAGGGAATTCCGATGAATTCGAGCTAAAAAGGCGATTTAAAGTCCAAGAGATGGTGATTCGAGCATGTGGATGAAAGAAGATCAAAGAAAGTTGCACGATGCTTGAAAACTACAAGAAAAGTTCTGAAAAGTTCGAATCCATAACTACAGGGCTAGAAAAGCAATATGCAGAAAGTGTAGAAAAATAGCCTGGGGCTGCTGAACTGCGAATTTCGGGACGGTGCAGAGTCTATAAAAGGGGGACCGAATTTCACAAATTCCATTCCGATTTTCTTCTTTTTCTTTTATATTTCTTTCCTAGGAGTTTCCGGAGAGAGAGAGAGAGAGAGAGAGAGAGAGAGAGAGAGAGATTTTTGCTGAAATATTTTGCATTAATTATTTATTTTTCTTTCAATTCATGCAAGTTCATTAAGGTTTATTGATTTCTTTCGATTAATTCAATTTCTCTTTTATTCTTGCAATTTTTCTCATCTTTTCTTTATTCTTTTCTTTTCCCTTTTAAACATGTGCTTTTAATTCTCTTCTAGCCAGAGCTAGAAGGGAAGCATCTAGAAGGAAAGCATATGGATTCAATGGATTTTCCATTATGATGATTTCATGATGAAATCTTAACATCGATACATGTTATCATGTATTAGGAAAATCTTTGATCCATCATATGAAAACCATGTGATAGGTGCTTAGATATAACTAATACAGATTTCTTAGATATGAGATGCTTTTGACCTTCCAAATTATTTGATTTGTGATCTCATGGATCTCAAATGCTTACAATCTCTGGAGCTCCGAAGTATGTTTCAACGATGTAGAAACTTGAGATTTCTAATCCTTGACAGTTTTCTAATCCTTTTTGAATGCTTTAATTGTTAAAACCTTCCGACTAGATAGACCATAGTGCTTTGATCTAGTTGTGTTATCATTATCAATCATGATAGATGTTTTGTTAAGTCTGTGTGTGGAAATTCGATGCTTTGGTTTGATTTTTCCATATGAATCCAAATCTTTAATCTACAATCACTTTTGGGATAGATCCTCTCATAGCTATTTTTATTACCTGTTTAGTTGATCCGTGGGAAGCTTTCTCAATAAATTGTCTTCATGGGAATCGACCTTGTACTCACAGGAATATTACAATTCGAAAAACTAATGAAGAAATATGGCATAAGACATAAAATGAGCACCTCATACCATCCACAAACAAGTGGACAAGCCGAAATCTTGAATTGGGAGATTAAGCGAACTTTAGAAAAAATGATACTACCAGATAGAAAGGATTGGTCTCTGAGACTATCCAATGATCTTTGGGCTTATCGGACTGCATATAAGACCCTGATTGGTATGTCTCTATATAGATTGGTGTATGGAAAAGCCTGTTATTTGCCTGTGGAACTGGAGCATAAGGCATACTGGGCAATAAAAAAGTTTAATTTTGACATGAACCAAGCACGTGGGCAAAGAAAATTAGAACTAACTGAGTTGGAATAACTAAGAAGGGATTCTTACAAAAATGCTAGAATTTATAAAGAAAGGACTAAAGCTTTTCATGACAAGAACATTCTGAAGAAACGTTTTGAGCCTCAGCAAAAAGTCCTTTATAATTCTAGAATCCAACTATTTTCGGGAAAACTGAGATCCAGATGAACTGGCCCATTCATAGTGAAAACTGTTTCTTCTCATGGGGCCATCGAGATAAAAAACCCACGTAATGGCAATGTTTATAAGGTCAACGGTCAAAGACTAAAGCCATACGTGGAGAATTTCTACTTCGGAGAAGAATCTATTCCTCTTACAGACCCATTGTATTCAGATTGACCTCCTAGTCTGATGGAGGCAGGATATGGCGTGATAAGATGTAGTGTAATGTAAATGAGTTACTTTGTTTTATTTGTTTCAATAAGTGAATATAGTATGATGAAGGACATGTATTTCTTCCATGTAAAATTGTGATCCTTTCTTTAAGGTAATTTTCAACTCTTCATCATTTCTATTTTGTTCTGAAGTTAATACATTATTCATACAATGAGGACATTGTAGAATTTAGGTTGGGGGATGGGGGATATTCATCTACCATGTGTAAATTTTTTAAGTTCAAAATTGTTTGCAATTTGTGATTGATGTGTCTAGTAAAGTATGTGGTTTGTTGAAGAGGCTTCAAAACTGGGCTTTGACAATGTCCATCGACCGGTCGGCCAGTGGACAGTTTGGAGCTGAAACTCGCTGGACATTTTTTGGCCTTTTGAGACCGGTCGTCGGACCGGTCGCAGGATGCTCAGACCGGTCGCCAGACAGGTCTGAGTTGAGGTAGCAACATGAATATTTTTGGCTAAACTCTCTGGACCAATCACGACCGGTCATCCGACCGGTCGGTGATCGTGCGGGATTTGATTTTGTTGCGCGGTTTCGTGCTACGTGTTTCTAATTCCGGGTTTTCTCTTATAAATAGGTTTGTTAATCGTGTTTGGAGTTATGTTAAGCAATACCTAGGTGATCTAAACGAGATTAGGGTTTTGGGGAAAGGTTTAAGAGCTTTTGTTCATCTTTGGGGATCTACTCAGGTAGTTCTAGCTCTGTAATTATCTGATTCATAGTGGAGGTGTCACTTTGTGCCGTGGTTTTTTCCCGTAAGGGTTTTCCACGTAAAATTCGTGTGCTTTTGCGTTGATTGCTTGTGTGGCTGTGTGGTGATTGTTTGATCTTCTTCGGTGCTTCCGCTGAACGGATTTCGAACATGGTTTTCCTTAATAACTCAAGAATTACTCTTAAGTTTTTAGTGGTTAGAATTTTAAACTCTGAAATTTAAACTCTTGAGTTCAATTAACTAATCACTAGGTTAGAATTGATTTTGATTTAATGTACATGATTTACTTGTCTAACTAGTTGAAGAACTATGTTTGGAAATTGGAATGGTTATTTTTTTTTAGACACCTAGGCGATAGACAACCTAAACCAAAAATCCCTTAGCTATTATTCCCCGGCAACGGCACCAAAAACTTGGTATTGTATCTTCCAAGTGATGCAGGGACATGTGATGACCTAACCTTAGATGCATGTATATTCAGATGGAAGATATTCAAATAATAAAATTAACTAACTATTTTCAATAAGATGAAACTAACAAATCTCAACACAGAGATGAGATCCGTTCGTCCAGATCATGCCCCTTAGCATAAAAATCACGTAAAACTGTAAAATATAGAGGATTCCCAGATCTAGCATAGACCAGTCCACAGTCAAGTTTGGATCCGGTTCTCATGGCTAGGCATCCCTCTTTTCCGATCGTACAAAGAAATGGGTAGACTTAGGAAAGAACGAATGTAATGGGGAAGCAACAGGTTCAAGATGAAGGATAGGACAAATTATTAAAACAGAAAAATCGAACCTTTCCTGCACCTTGAAGAACTAGAAACGAGAAAAAAATGAAAACTATGGTGGAATCTTCAACACCCGAGGGCCAATTCTAAAACCCTAATCTTTTAAAATAAGAGGAAGACAAGCAGCCGAATTTTCTATTCATTCAATAATGATGAAATTGGGTGAAAACAACGTATATATAAGCCACAAAAATAAAAAGTGCACTAAAGTGCCTGAAAACCAAAAAAAGAACATAAAAACATCTTAAAATTAAACGACGAAATTAAAATGCCTAAAAATAAGGAAATAAACAGAAAAACGCCTAAAATTAAATCCGTTACACGGTCCTACGGTCATGATGCTCAGTCCTGCAACTCGCGCACTCGTAATGCGTTAGAAAGTGGGTTCAATGGGCTCGGTGTCCATCCACATCAGCTCATCTACTCCAACACTCGATCTGCGACGTCGCCTCCTCTAGTACACTCTAAAGGATGCACCACTGATGTCCGCATCACCAAGTGCAGATGTTCAATTGTAAAATTCCTGTGAGTACAGGGTCGATCCCATGAAGACGGTCTATTGAGAAAGCTTCCCACGGATTAACTAAACAGGTAATGGAAATAAGTATCAAAGGATCTATCCCAAAAGTGATTGCAGATTAAGGATTGCAGATTAAGGATTTGAATTGATATGTAAAAATCAAACCAAATCATCTAAGTTTCACATACAGACTTAACAAACCATCTATTATGACTGATAATGATAACTCAACTAGATTAGAGCATTATGTTCAGTCTAGTCGGAAGGTTTAACAATTAAAGCATTAAAAAAGGAGTAGAAATCTGTCAATGATTAGAAATTTCTAGTTTCTACATCGTTAAAACATACTTCTGAGTTCTAGGGATTGTAAGCATTTGAGATCTATGTGATCATAAATCAAACAATGTGGAAGGTCAAAAGCCTCTCCTATTTAAGAAAACTGTATTAGCTAGATCTAAGTACCCATCATATGGTTCTCACATGATGGATCAAAGATTTTCCTAATACATGATAACATGTATCAATCCTAAGATTTCATCGTGGAATTATCATGATGGAAAATCCATTGAATCCATATGCTTCCCTTTTAGCTGTGGCTAGAAGAAATTTAGAAGCACATATTTTAAAAGGAAAAAAAAAGAATAAAGAAAATAAGAGAAAAATGGCAAGAATAAAAGAAAATTTAAATTAATCCAAAGAAATTAACAAAACTTAATTAACTTGCATAAATTGAAAGCAAAATAAAGAATTAATGCAAAATATTCCAGCAAAAATCTCTTTCTTTAGAAAGTCATAGAAAAGAAATCTAAAAGAAAAAGAAGAAAATCGGAATGGAATTTGTGAAATTCGGTCCCCCTTTTATAGACTCTGCACCGTCTTGAAATTCGCAGTTCAGCAACCCCAGGGCTATTTTTCTGCACTTTCTGTATATTGCTTTTCTAGCCCTGCAATTCTGAATTTGAACTTTTCATGACTTTTCCTGCACTTTTCAAGCATTGTGCAACTTTCTTTGATCTTCTTTCATCCACATGCTCGAATACCATCTCTTGGACTTTAAACGTCGATTTCTGATTGAGGGAATAAATCGAATTTCAGGACTTTAAAGTTGACTTGGTCGAACCCCAAGTGTAGGGTCGCGATGTAGTAATAATTCGGTAGAGACCAAGATCGTTCTCAGGAATTTATGTAGGTTTTCATAGGAGTTCTCAAAATAACTTAGAATTGGGATTGAATTAAGAAATAAATTTGAAAGTCGAATTGAATTAAGTGAATTGTGATTAAAACAGTAAATAAAAATAGATTAAATAAGGTAAAAGGCACTAGAGCGCTGATGATCCACTTATAGTCATTTTCAATGTATCGATTCATCAAGTTTATAATACACAACTGGAATTGGAGTTCCATCCTATCCAGCCGGAATATGGAGCAGTTAAATCATAATAATCTGACAGAGATGGGCTTTCATTGATATAGTTCACACTCTCAAGTATAGGTATTTGGTGCAGGGAATCCAATTCCTTGAACTATACAGGCCAATCCCCATAATCCATATTGTTCTCATTTGTGATTGAGGGAATTTCGATGAATTCGAGCTAAAAAGGCAATTTAAAGTCCAAGAGATGGTGATTCGAGCATGTAGATGAAAGAAGATCAAAGAAAGTTGCACAATGCTTGAAAAGTGCAGGAAAAGTTCTAAAAAATCCGAATCTAGAACTGCAAGGCCAGAAAAGCAATATGCAGGAAGTGCAGAAAAAGCCCTAGGGCTGCTGAACTGCGAATTTCGAGATGGTGCAGAGTCTATAAAAGAGACCGAATTTCACAAATTTCATTCCGATTTTCTTCTTTTTCATTTAGATTTCTTTCTAAGGAGTTTTTAAAGAGAAATTTTTGCTGGAATATTTTGCATTAATTCTTTATTTTACTTTCAATTCATGCAAGTTCATTAAGGTTTGTTGATTTCTTTGGATTAATTCAATTTCTCTTTTATTCTTTCAATTCTTCTCCTTTTTTTTATTCTTTTCTTTTCCTTTTTCCTTTTTAAAATGTACTTCTAAATTTCTTCTAGCTAGAGTTACAAGGGAAGCATATGGATTCAATGGATTTTCCATCATGATAATTTTTTAATGATTCCATGATGAGATCTTAAAATTGATACATATTATCAAATATTAGGAAAATCTTTGATCCATCATATGAGAACCATATGATGGGTGCTTAGATCTAACTAATACAGATTTCTTAAATAGAAGAGGCTTTTGACCTTCCACATTGTTTGATTTGTGATCTCATAGATCTCAAATGCTTACAATCCCTGAAGCTCAGAAGTATGTTTTAACGATGTAGAAACTTGAGATTTCTAATCCTTGACAGTTTTGTTCTCCTTTTTTAATGCTTTAATTGTTAAACCTTCCTACTAGACAGATCATAATGTTAGTTAAGTTATCATTATCAGTCATGATAGATGGTTTGTTAAGTCCGTGTGTGGAACTTCAATGCTTTGGTTTGATTTTTCCATATCAATCCAAATTCTTAATCTACAATCACTTTTGGGATAGATCCTCTGATACCTATTTCCATTACCTGTTTAGTTGATCTGTGGGAAGCTTCTCAATAGACTGTCTTCATGGGATCGACTATGTACTCACAAGAATATTACAATTGAACCTCTACACTTGGAGGACAATACCACCACATCTTTTTGGCCTATGTAATTTTCCCTTGACAAAGTTCTATGCACTCTCCTCTACCTTCTATGCAATCTCCTCTAATTTCTGCAAACCTCCTTTTAGAAATTACCATTCATGTGAAACCCTCTCTTCCCTTGTCGCTGACTTTTGAGACTAGAATATATTGTTCCCGTAGTTGCAGTTGCATTGGCTTGGTTTGATCTGGATCATGGAATTTTTTATTTCTTTTTCCCTTTTTCTTCAAGCAAAGCACTTGGTGTGTGCAAATTTCTGAATCATGAATGATGACATGGAAGAGAGCAAATGGATTCTGTTGAGAAAAAAGCAGAGAGAATAATGGCTCGAAGGGTCCTTTGGAGCGTTTGGTAGTGTTTCAGATGTATTCATCTTGCAGGACAAGAACGTTGGTAGAAGCAATGGTTTTGCTTTTGTAGCATTCTGGTGCATTGATGTATTCATTCTGGTACATGGATGATGATATGAAAGGGGGAAAATGGATTCCGTTGAGAAAAAAAGCAGAGAAAAGAATGGCTCAAAGGGTCCTTTGGAGTGTTTTGTAGTGTTTCGGATATATTCATCACACAGGACAAGAGTACTGGTAGAAGTAGGGGTTTTGCTTTTGTAGCATTCTGGTACATTGATGAGGCTTAGAAGGCTATCCAGGTGATGAATCAGTGAAAGTTGGAAATTGAAGAGTTCTTTAGGTCTGTGAACCAAAGGACGAATTTTGTTGAAAGAGAAGGCCCAAATAAGTTGTGACTTATTCGGGCAGAAACAGTTACGGAAATCAGGTTTCATGCCTTCACGAAATTTTTTGTGGTTCCAAAGCTTCCAGAGTTTCACAAGCAGAGATGGCTGTGAAATTGGTGGCACAAGTTCATGCTTCTATCACTAAAAGAAGATATAAGAATCTGTTGAACAATCTGATGTTTACGCAGTTGTTCAAGTGTATGTGGTATCAAGAAGAGGTTAACTTCATCTCCCGTGGGCAAACTTCAAATCACTATTTCTGTGCCATCCTGTCTCCTTTTGGCAAGTGGGTGCTTGATGCGGACATCTAGCCTTCAAAGTCTATCGGCGAAGAAAGCGCCCACCACAAGCATCATCCTTGTGGATAGGCGACTATTGAGGAGCATTGAAGACTTTACACATGTAGTCCGAGACATTTGAAAAGACCCCACCTTGGGAAGACATGTGTAAGTTGCTTTGAGGAGATGATCAGACCGTTGGATCGTGATGATGATGTGATCGGACCGTTGGTTCATTGTGGCCCACTTTCATCACACCATCATTGGAGCGCATTGGACATCTTAGATTTGAGTTTATTTTACGCATTTTTTACTTATTTGAGTTTTGGGTTAGTGTGGGTACGTTTTTTTCATGCAAATGTCTTTTTTTTGAAATTTTGTTAGTAGGGGTATTTTGGTAATTATGCTAATTCCGAATTTAATAAGGGTGTTGCCCTAAACCTTTTTGATTAGTTGTTGATTTATGAAAAAGAGCAAACCTTTGGTTGCCTCCTTCCTCTTTCCCTCTCTCATGGTGCTTCTTCTTCTTCCTTAATCTCCTTCTTCTCTATTCTTCTTGTGCCCCTCGAACTTCTTCCAGGTATTTCATCTTCTATTATTAACCTTCTAAACTTCTGTTTTGTTTATTCCAGATGATCTAAACCTTGAGAATTGATCTAAACCCTAAACCCCCAAATTCTCAAATCCCTAATCCGAGAAACTTTCTGATTCTTCGGACTAGTGATCATCATTGATCGATTGGGTATGACCATGCAAGATCGGGAGGTTCCATCCCTCGCCGGATCCAACCTATACGCTACTTGAATCCCATACTCCATGGTTGTGATGATGGCCCGTCCCATTGCATGTTTCCTTTATGATTTTCTTAGTTTATGATGATTGATGCTAGATTTCATTATTATTATTGCTTTTATTTCCGCTAAATAATTGTGTTCATGAGCATGCATCATATTTAGGGCTGTCCTGCATCAGTGCTTCTTGCTGGCTTTATACGAGCATGATACATTTATCTGATGATCCCAATAACCAATTTCTACTTTCTGCTTATTTGAGAATCTCTCTCTCTCTCTCTCTCTCTCTCTCTCACTTTTAGATGGTATATGGGAAAATGTTTTACAATCAATGGCCCACTAGACATCACCCTTCCTCTTTGACTCAGGATTTGGAACCGGCAATGGCAAAGACTCAAATTGACAACATTTGCATGCCAATACCGCTTCAATACCAAACCCTACCAACTAATACATGCACACCCTATAGGAAAAAAAAAAAAAAAAGGAGTGTCATGGAGGTGCAGTTGCCAGACATACCGCCGAGCATAAGGCATACATAAACATGAAAGGTCATGCTTGAGTAGAAAGCTGCATAAAATAGAAGGGATCCACCGATGCATGTCTACCAACATGGTCAGGCCCCACTCTACACCTTAGAATAACTTTTACGTGTTACCCACAAAGGGGAATTTGGTATCTGATGATTATTTGGGACTGCTAATGTATGTGTATGGCCTCCAACCTGCCCTGCATGGTTTCGCCATTATGAAAGTTGGACACCCCAAAAATCAGGTCAGTCCAACCATCATGTGGGCACTACATGAATTTGGAGGTTTCTGCCTAGTTATCCATTGTTTCTATGTTGTGGCCCACCTGATGATTATATAGGCCTAATTTTTGGGACATCCTTTTTTTTTTTTTTTTAAATGGCCGCGACATCCCATCATTATGGTCAGGATCACATAATGCAAGGTTTGGGTGGAATATAAACAACAACAGGCCCCACCATAGAAAACAGTGGACAACCATCCTAGGTATAATCAACTTTGCCTTTAAACTTAAGGAGGCCGACACCGTCAGAGGGATAATCAATTTTGCCTTTTATTTCAAATTATCAACCAATAATCAACAACTGCTACCACCAAGGTTCTCAATATAATCTGAAACCGAGTTGACTCAAAAGAATCACCGCAGCTTCAGTAAGCAATGAATGATTCACCAGATCGAAACTGAGACCATAACAAATCGAGACAGGAATGAGTTGGGGCAAGTCATGCTGGTTTTGTTCTCTACGAAAGTTGCATTAAGGGGTCGTTTGGATAGCCTGTAAATCATTTACTAGTAAATGGGCCATTTTTGTGTTAGATGCTCCCATTTGCTAGTGAATCATTTACTACCTGTAAGTCATTTACTAACAAATGCTTTCTTCCATTTACTAGCAAAAAGGTGAGATTTCATTTACTAGTAAATGAGATGAAGGGTAGTAAATGGCAACGGATCTATTTTTGAAATTTCTGCTATAAAGCAGAGTCGCACCTGGCTGTTGCAGAACATCCAACGGCTCTCTCTCCCTCTCCCTCTCCCTAATCTCCCTCCCTCCCTCCCTCCCTCACTTGTATGGCTCACATACTACTCAGTTTTCTTTGAGGATTAACTCTAAGCTTTAGTGACATGGGCTTAACCCAATGATCCACTTTAAAGGAAATTCTAATATGCAATTTGAATGTTATTTGCTGAATTGCTTCTCTAAACTATCTCAGGTGTGAATATACAATTACAAGATATAGCCCATTTACAGGCTATCCAAACACTGTAACACCCTGTTTGGCACCTTGGATTTGGTGGTAAATGAGAGTATTTCAAATCTATATAGCTGCCTTTTGCTTTTGGCAGCCTTGGATTCGGAGGTAGTTGGAATGGGAGGTATTTCAAATCACCCTTTTTTATGTCTTTTGAAATCCCAACAAAATGTTGAGATTCGGATCGAATTCAAAGGAAATGTCATTTTTGCCTCTTTTTTAAGAAGAGGAGTCACACAGGTAACAAAGATGTCTTTAGCCTATTAATCCATTAGACACTTGGCACATTGATGATACCCTAAAATAATTCAATTATCGGCTTTAATACCAAAATCATATCAATAGAATGATCTGAACCATCTAAACGTTGGCCATTTAAATGGACGGTTAAAAAATGCTGGCAAGTCTTCTATTTGTGATCCTTGCATTTGTGGCCCACCCAAGGCTCGGAATTTCCTCTTTTTTGGCCAAAGTATATATTTTAATGAGCTTGTCACAATCATTCTATCAAATACCACATATATATACTAATTTAGAGTATGAAAGCAAATTTTGTTAATCAAATTTAAGTCTTGTGAATATACCAAAAAATTCCAATTCCCTCCAAATACAAGCTCCCAAATGGGAGATTTGGATTCTAGTACATTTCAGCCAAACAAAAATGAGGATTTGTAATCACCTTGATTCTAATGGAATTGTGATTTGGATTCCAATGCATTCCAAATCCAAGCTCCAAACAGGCCACAAATGATTTACCAGTAAATCGTTTACAACTTACATCCAAACAGACAGGTAGTAAATCATTTACTAGCACTTATTCCATGCCGTTCTCCTTACTAGCACTTGGTCCAAAGTCATTTACTAGTAAATCATTTACTAGCATCCAAACGACCCCTAAAGTAATACTGGTTTTGTTCTCTAGGAAAGTTGCACTCTAGAATCGCTCTCGAAACCATGGTCATTAGGGTACATGTGGGCAGACAGAGATAGAACTGATATAACCTACAGCCGGCTGTATGCTAACTTGTCATGCAGCCCAAAATCTCCCGCCAGTACGCCACTTGTGTAGGACCCATCATCTAGATAACCCGTCTTGAAAACCAAACCGATCAACTCATTAGGCGGACCATACCTGAAATGTTGAACCAGACCGCCAGTTGTCCATTAAATCCAACAGTGTGGCCCACATGATGAGCAGACCAGGGTGATCTTCATTTCGGGGCCCACCAATCGCATGGAATGGATGTCCTATGCAAGTGGCATGTTGGTGGTAAAGACACTGTACGTAATCAGTTCTCAAAAAAGAACCAATACCCAACTCCCAGATCAATGGGGCCCACTAGATGAGCCATCTGGATCACCAAAAGCAGAGACCCACCTCAAGAAACAACGAGATCGCCAAACCTAAAACCACTTAGAAAAAAAAAAATATATAAAAAAATCAACAAAATCTGCATCAGACTCACATCCAATATGACTTCATATGCCAAAAAGAAAGAAAGAAATTCCAACATCTGATATCTCAAATACCGAATCTGCTACCATATAATGCAAAAATTACAGAAACCCAATTCAATGTAAGGAAGAAACGAACAGGAAGAAACCATTCGCTACTGACTAAAAGGTAAAAATGAATGAATCAAAGGGGTAATTACGTGTGAGAGAGAGAGAGAGAGAGAGAGAGAGAGAGAGAGAGAGAGAGAGAGAGAGATTACATAATAATCGCGAGATCGGACGATTGGGAACATATCGAGAAGCTGTAGGAATTGCTGCTCCTCCATGACTCCGCTTCAAACCAGAATCTTCCAAGCTTACTTGCAGACGACTTTATACGACTCCAGACCCGCGTTTCCTGCTTAGTATACTCGGGTTTTGTATTTCTCACGAATGGGGCCACGGTTTGGTAATCCAGACCGTTGGTTTGTTGCGTCATATTGTATATAAACGATGGCCTGAAAATCTCCTTGATTGGAAGATCCCATAAATAGCATGATGTATTTCTCTTTTTAACCGTCTATCTGTGGTCCATAAAGCCATGAGGACATTTTTTGAGCTGTCCACCATGGCTGCACCCTAATGGAAGGTTGATCTGAGGACTGACGAGATCGTGGGTGCTACTTTGTACATTAATGAAAACATGTGTATGCTTTGGAGAATTCTAGATTGTACAAGTGGGCCCATTGATCAGAGCCGTTCAAATAAAGAGCCTCGCCAAGATAGCCCCTGCACCAGAAGTCCCTAAGATTGGAAGACCTTGACCTAAAACCGGTGTATGCCTAAGGGTGTCAATGGGTCGGGTAGGCTGTCCAACTCAGCTTTGGGCCGGGCTTGGAACAGCTAGCTCGATCCGTGGTCCCCACATGTATGGCCCGACAAATATAGGTTTCGGGTCTCAAGTCATTTTATCCCAACCCGACCCGATGTGCGTGCATGATTCTCACGTCCTATAAATATGCCATTTCATTATGCATGTGGGGCCCACTTGATCGATGGATGGATAAGGAGATTTAAGTGGGATATATAGATTTTATCAATTTTGAACCAACCAATTTTTTGGAGCTCTGGTAGGTGCATGCTGGGCTTGGACTGCGTTTGGGCCTGGGTCCTAACTTTTGGGCTCGGCTTGGGTTTGGCTCAGCCTAGCCTAGCCTATCCTAGTCAATTGTGACCCTAGTTGTGTTATTAAGGCTGTCAATGGACCAGATTCGGACTGGATTAGTGTTGATTGGAATCGGATCTAATTAAGGATTTACATGATCTGAATCTAATCTGAATTACAAGTATCTGATCGAAATCCGATCTGTTTAAATTTCTCGAATCCGATGAAAACTAATACTTCTTCATGTAAATCCGATCAAAACCAATATTCTTTTATGTAAATCTGATAAAAAAAACTAATGCAGCTTAGGGTTTTTTTTTCTAATCCTTTTATACCCCTTGCAACCAAATCAGATAGGGGTCAATCCGATTATTAAACAGATCAAAGATTTCGATCCAAATCCAATCCGTTGATCTAATTAATGATCCGAACTTGATTAAAAGCGGATTGGATCTGAATCGGATTCGGACCATGATCTGATCCGTTGATAGCCCTATGTGTTATCACCCACTTCCATATTGTGTCTGCACACGTAGTGCATGCATGCTATAATCTAAGTCATTCAAGGGGTGGTCCCTACCATGGATTGTCTATACTCTGGTGACCGCTGGCTGACTGATTCCAGGTCAGAAATTGGGCTCTCACCCAGCAGGCCTAAGGTTGTCATAGGCCCGAATGTGGAACTGTTCGAGCTGGGTCCACTCAAGATTGTGTATTTGCCAGGCCCAGAAAAGTCGACTACGGTTTTAAGACTCTGAAAGTCCTGGACTGGCCGAGTCGGCACGGACTTGGTCGGTCCCAATTAAGTCCGACATCATGAATCACCCAGGTGAGTCATTCCTGATTCGACCAGGTAAGGCTAATTCACTGTCGATTTGGCCGCAAGCGAGTCATGAATCGACTCAAGAACCGGCGAGTCTGAGTGAGTCATGAACCAACTCAAGACCGGATGAATCTGTCCAAGCCGTGACTCGCTCACGTTCCCAATAACTAATTGGGCTGGTTTTGGTCTATAAATGCATAAAGGCCCAACACGAGGCTCGGGTACACAGTCTGGCGGTTTGGGGTTTGGTCTAATCCACCCAACCCTTCCAGTTACACCCCTATTTACTATTGCTGGGCCCATTAGAAAGATGGTCTGGGTTTGTGCCCCACTGCTGTGTGCAGTATAAGGAAAGAGCTGTCGAACCCATGGTTCAAAAACCTGAAAACACGACTCGAGTTGATGTTCAACCAGGTCGAGTTGACTCAAAGACTCAGCCCACTCGACTCTAAATTTAAAAAACAAATAAGAACCATATGGATGAAACTTTCATGAGATTTACCATGTCCATTACATTAACCATCAAACGAAGAAAAAAAAAAGGATAATAATCCAAAATTCAAGTGGGCCACAACATAGGAAACAATTGAAATAAAACAATTAGTTTTCTGTGGGGCCCACCATGTCCAATCCATTCATATGATGTGCCACATCATGATGAGAGAATAACCCAAAAATCATATCATTTAAAACTGAAGTGCACCAAACCAAATGAATTTAGGGGGTTTAAATATAATTTTTTTAGGTGATCCACCAGAGTGTTGAATGAGCCTGATTTTTGGGACCAAAAGGCAAACAAGGGTAGTGTGCATGATGGATGGCATAGATTTGGTTACATGTTAGGTCATTTCTTCTCATTCTCTCCACTCTCATTATCTATGAACCCAAGATACTGAAAATGATCCTTAATTCTTCATTTGCAGTCTATGCAGCAGTTGATTTATCATTCAAATTGCAACATTTTATTATTCAAAGGATAAGAAAAAATACACATATATCTCTACCATTCTCAAAAATATTACAAATCGATACCCCAATTCAATCTCTTTATCACAATAACATAAAAAATGACTCTAGATTAAGATACAATGCACCCACATTATAAAAAGGGAACATCTCATGCAACTAGTTGCACGCTAGACGTTTGTGCAATAATCTAGTGTGCGGCCCGCCTTGGCCTGCATGGCATCCCATCCGTGCATAGATGGTGGGGGTTCCCATGCCATGGTGGGCCCCACAACACAACTAGCTGCACAAACTTCCAATCTACAACTAGTTGCATGTGAGATAATCTCTGATAAAATATCCCAAATCACCAAAACACACCCAAACACACCCACAACAGCACCCCAATTGCATTCAAAATCCCACCCCTTGACTTCACAAACCTTGATAATGAAACGGACCCTGATGTCTCCTTAACATTCCCACCACCATCCACAGGGTTATTAAAATTTGAAGGGATTACAGTGTCGGGTGCGGAATCATCGTCGGCTGTTTGGCCTGTGGGACCTGGCGATTCCATCGAAGGGCTCTTGAGACTGTTTGGTAGTCCCTGCCCATGTGTTACATTTACCTTGAAATGCTGCCCATGCTTGCATTGGTCGCCATCGTAGTTGCTTGAGAAAAAATACGTCATTCCTTCTTTAAGTAGCGGGACTGCCACAGTCACAGGTTGCGCTGAGAATGTGGGCTCCCCCACGGACCAATCGACCGTGTCGTCCTCTTCGGCATTGTCGTAGTCGCACCGCCGGTAGGTTGTGACATTGTATGTTTGGATGACCGAATGGTTTTTATCCGTGTTAAAAACTGCATTAGGAACAAGGATTGCCAAAAAAAAAAAATGAGTTTCACTTTGCATGAATAATAAAAATGATTTGGAATCATTTTCAGAGTGTCATCCAAATGGATAAATTTGTTGCCAGCATCGCCACTGGGTTTTGTAACTTTTATTGCTCTCCATCATCGTCACCATATGGTGATATAGACCATTCATCTATTAGGTCCCACTATGAATTGGGCACATGGAAAAGTCCCATCAATCAGGGTACTACTGTTGACAAAATATGTTCAAATCTAGAGAGCATTATTTCTAACTACCTCTTGAATGGATGGTAAAGATATGTAATAAGAGGGATTTTCGCCATGTGTTGTTGAGAACGGACGCCTCAAATCAGTTTCTGCAGAGACCACCGACCGGTCGGTGGGGGTGTCCAACCGGCCGGCCACACACTAGAACCAGGCAGCAAGGCTGCTGGACGCTTTTTTAGCCTATCCGACTGGCCGGTAAGGGTGTCCGACCGGTCGAACGACCGGTCGGCAGTGTCCTACCGCAACGCGGTTTCTTGCGCGGTTTGCGCGCAAGAGGTTTCTAAATCCGTTTTTCCTTCCTATTAAAGGGGTATTACGAGTTTTGAGGTGACGAAGGTTGCAAAGGGGATTGAGAGAGCTTCTAGGTGAGAGAAAGAGCTTGGAGAAGAGTGTTTTCTTCTTGGGTAAGCTTGGGATTTCTCTTGTGGGCTTGGGTTTTGGGTCTTGGGTTCCATCTCTTGTAACTTTTGATATTATAGTGGATTGTTGTCGTTTTGTGCCGTGGTTTTTTACCCGTGAGGAGTTTTTCCACGTAAAAATCCGATTGTCTATGTGTGGGTGATTGCATGCATTGTGATTGCATTGTGTGGCTTGTTTAATTGAATTTGTTGCTTGTGTTCGGCTTTGCTTCCGCTGCCGGCCCTCCTATCCCAACAACTGGTATCAGAGCGATCGTTGGGGTGTAGCAGAAATTCGAATTTGAGACAAGAGCATGGCATCAAGTATGAGGTTCGATATAGAGAAGTATTCGGGGAAAAATAACTTTGAGCTTTGGAAGGTGAAGATGAAAGGCATTCTAGTTCAGTAAGGATTGCAAGTTGCGCTCCTTGGAGAGCGACCAGAAGCTATGAAAGAAGAAGAGTGGAAGAAGATCGATGAAAAGGCCAATGTCTCAATCCAGTTGTGCCTGGCAGATGAGGTCCTATATAACGTCATGAAAAAGAAAATTGCGTCTAAAACATGGGCGAAGTTAGATAATATTTATGCGAAGAAATCTCTTGAAAATCGCATATACTTGAAACTTTAGTTGTACAATATGAGGATGACGGAGGGGGCCAATGTCGAGAGCCACATCAGCAATTTCAATAGGTTTATTTGCAAGTTGATGAATGTAGATGAGCCGATGAAGGACGAGGATCAAGTGTTCATCCTGTTGAATTCTCTTCCAGAATCATATGAGTCACTCAAGGACTCTTTGTGCGCAGGTAGGGAGACTATTGGCATAGAAACCGTTATCTCAGCCCTTCAGGCGAAGGCGATGAGAAGGAAAAGCGGCGGCGTGGGTCCCTCTACTGATGAGGCACTGGTTATGAGTGGGAGGAATTTTGAGCGGGGTGGAGGATCTCCTTCATCGATATCTAAATCAAAAGGCAAGCGGAGGTACAAGGTGAGATGCTGGAATTGTGGGGAAGAAGGACATGTGAAAAGGGATTATTCGAATCCTGAGAAAAGGCAAGAGAGATCTGGAGGTTCTTCTAGGGAAGGAACCAATACCGTGGAGGACTGTGGTGACGGTTGTGATGTTTTGACTGTATCTGGTATAGAGCCTCTTGGTGGAGAGTGGCTCTTGGATTCAGGGGCAACATGTCATGTATGTCCTGACCGAAGCTCATTCATGTCATACAAGGAGCATGATAGTGGATCGGTGTTTGTGGGCGATGGCTACGCTCGCAATGTGGTAGGGATTGGTTTTGTGCGCATTAGGATGTTCGATAGAGTCGAACGGATCCTTGAAAGTGTGAAGCATGTCCCTGAGATGAAGAGGAATGTGATATCTCTTGGTGCAGTCGAGGCGAAAGGGTGCAGGTTCATCGGCTGCGATCGGTATTGTAAAGTGGTGAAGGGAGCATGCGTGATGATCAAGGCACGAAGGTGCGATAATCTTTACAAGGTGATCGGGAACACTATTCATGGTGGAGCTGCGGGATTGGCAGCTGGATCCACGGTTGCTCAAGTGTGGCAAGAGAAAAATGACCACATGGGAAGAGCAACAAGGCGTGTGAAGATGCAAGGATAGAGTCGATGGGGCATGAAAAGCAACGGGACTATAATGATAACGAAGTAGGGGTGAAGATTGTGCGTGGCCAGGAGGTGCATAGTGATTTGAGTCGTGGTGGAGTTTGTTGAGAACGGACGCCTCAAATCAGTTTCTACAGAGACCACCGGCCGGTCGGTGGGGGTGTCCGACCGGCCGACCACACACTGAAACCAGGCAGCAAGGCTACTAGACGCTTTTTTAGCCTATCCGACCGGTCGGCCGGCCGACCGACCGGTAGGGGTGTCCGACCGGTCGGACGACCGGTCGACAATGTCCTACAGCAACGCGGTTTCTTGCGCGGTTTGGCGCAAGAGGTTTCTAAATCCGTTTTTCCTTCCTATTAAAGGGGTATTACAAGTTTTGAGGTGACCAAGGTTGCAAAGGGGATTGAGGGAGCTTCTAGGTGAGAGAAAGAGCTTGGAGAAGAGTGTTTTCTTCTTGGGTAAGCTTGGAATTTCTCTTGTGGGCTTGGGTTTTGGGTCTTGGATTCCATCTCTTGTAACTTCTGATATTATAGTGGATTGTTGTCGCTTTGTGCCGTGATTTTTTACCCGTGAGTGGTTTTTCCACGTAAAAATCCGATTGTCTATGTGTGGGTGGTTGCATACATTGTGATTGCATTGTGTGGCTTGTTTGATTGAATTTGTTGCTTGTGTTCGACTTTGCTTCCGCTGCCGGCCCTCCTATCCCAACATGTGTCCCATCCATGGTGGGACCTACTGCATGAACGGTCTGGATTGCGTAGTGTGGCACAATAGGCAAGTGACAACGGTGAACAATACTATAATCCCTTATTTAAGAATAAGCTATTCTTTTGTGATACATATTATAAAATACAACTAGGTTCATAAGGGTGTGTTTGGTTGTACCAGACTCTGTGAAATATAATGAAACTTTTTACCCAATTAGACTGATTTATCATGAAAATTTCATGATATTTGGTGCAACCAAACACAACCTATACCATTTCAAGTCCAATGCATGATGGTGGGAAATATGGGGCCTGTTGAATGATCCTGAAAGTCTTAGGAGAAGATGCATTTTGTGGAGGCAACTATGCAGGGTACTATTGAAACAGCTAAGATCAAGAGATCTGAGGACTTTTAACTATGACCCATCAGTTATACGGTCTAGATCGTTGGACATCTGGGGCAATTGGATGGTGAGAATGGATTAAACATCAAAGTTTTAAGGTAAATATTATACTAACAGTATAATTACCCAAAATCAAATCATTTATTGGGAAGTTTTCCTGAAGACAAATGGTCACAAACTGTCTTCCCTGGAACATGTGTCAATGTGTGATGTCTGTAAGTGATCTTAGCCTTTCAGTAAGATGGGCCCCACCATGAAGATTATCTGGAACAATAATCAGGCTGGTTGACTCACAGTGTGAGCAAGAAAATTGTATGTTGAGTAAGCCTGGGCACTTAGTTTACCCAACTGCGTTCATTTTAACTAATTGCAGGCTATGCACCATCTACAATGGGGACCGCAATTTGGATGGCCTAGATTGGCCCCTGGATAGATGACTCGGATGAGCCAGATGCATCTCATCTGAGTCGACTCGGACTCAGTCAGAGACCCAATCAAGTTCAAAACAGTAACTCACCCAGACAAGTCACTGCTGACTTAGCCGAGTTGGGCTGAGTCACCCCTGACTCGGGGAAATCAAGACTCGACTTGGGACTAGATGAGTCGGCCCAATTCCACGAGTTTAAAATCGATCTAAGTATCAAATGGGTCATGTGTTAAACCTGTCTAAGCTGAAGCTTCAAGGCTTGGACCTGACTTTTTAATGGTTTGGATTTGGATTGGTAGAAAAGAGACCTGGCTAAGACTCGGGACGAACTCATCTAAAGCAACTGAGGCAATTGATTAAATGAAAATAACTACTTAAATAGGAAACTAAAGATTAGACCAACCTAACTTGGACATGATCCAAACTCGAACTGCAGATGAGTTGGGTCTGGATTATCTAAATCTAGACCCAACTCAGACCTGACCCAAACACAATTTATTTGAACCTGGAAATGGCCCAAACCTGACCCATATACGAATGAATGAAGCCCAAGGCCGCAATTTAAACACTAAACAGGTTGGGTCCAGAACTCCTCAGTGGTTTTAAGACTCAGACGAATCCCATGCGACTCATCTCAGTCGACTCAAACTCAGTCAGACCTGAGCCGGTTCAACACTATGAGCCACCTAGACGATTCACCCCAACTTGGGTGAATCCTGACTTGACTCAAGACCAAATGAGTCAGTCCAGCTCGCTGTCCGCTAACTATGCTTCTCAACAACTCAACAGACCCCACCCATTTGCACCCTCACATGCATTCCCCTCCAAATGCACCTTGGCAGGCAGCACATGTGCCAACTTGTCAAGTGGATGGGACATCTGATTGGCGAATAAGGTGACCCCACAAAAAAAATGACAATATGCAAAAATCAGGCCAGCCCACTGATTGGACGACCACATCTGTACTTCAAAAGTGGACAGTTGGCAAGTTCCTTTATAAGGTGTTGATTCTTTTCCACACAAGGGTGGCCCACCTGATGAATGGGCAAGCCTGATTCTTTTTGAATGGCCATCTTTACAGTGGGCACAACCTTATGCAGTGCTCAGATGTTCCCCTCACAGCACATGACACGTTTGCCCTGTGGACCAAGCAAACCTCTTAAACAATCCATCTAGAGATTCCATACACACACACATACATACATACATATATGCACTAATTCAATTCCAAAAATTGAAAATGGGTGCGCGGAAAGTCAATCAAGATGGGTGCCCAAACTAAATTACTACAAAAGCAGAAAAAAAAAAAAAAGAACCACCTATAAAAGATCATGGCCATAGATATAGAGAGAAAGAGAGAGGATATACACCTTGCTTGGTTTGCATACAACCTCATTTAATTCTGCACTACTTCAATTCAAGAAATTGAAAATGGGTGTGCTCAAATCAATCCATGCTAAATTACTATAAAAGCTGGAAAAAAAATGACTGCCTAAATAAAAATATCTTGGTCACAGGATTTGGGGAGAGGGAGAGAGAGAGAGGGAGAGAGAGTCACCCATCTACCTTGATTGATTTGCATACAACCCATTTTGCCTACAGCTTCATTTGTTCTTGCAGTTTTTCAATTCCACAAATTTAAAATGGGTGTACTCAAAATCAATCAGGGTTGTAAATATTTATTCCAACATTACTTTAGAAGATGAAAGAAAAAAAATAAAATAAAAATCATAGCCATAGAATTTGGAGAAACAGAGAGAGAGCACCCCGCCCAACATGATTGATTAGTATACACCCTAATGTATGTTTGTCTATTTCAATTCTCAAATTGAAAATGGATACTCAAAATCAATCTGGTTGTAAATATCAATTCCCATGCTGAATTACTATAGAAAACCGCCAAAAAATAAAAAAAACTACATAAAAAAGATCATGGCCACAGGATTTGGAGATAAAGAATCCGTGTACCCACTCAGATTGATTTGCACACCCTATTTTGCATACACCCTCATTTGAATTTTGCATTATTTCAATTACCCAAATTGAAAATGAGTGTACTGAAATCAATCTGGTTATAAATATCAATTCAAATACTAAATTGTTGTACAAGCTTTAAAAAAAATAACTACCAACATAAAAATAAAATAAAAAATCATGGCCGTCGAATTTGGCGAGAGAGAGAGAGAGAGAGAATCATGGCCGTCGAATTTGGCGAGAGAGAGAGAGAGAGAGTCCACTCTGATTGATTTGCATACACCCTCATTGATTTTTGCAATATTTCAATTCCACAAATTTTTTTTTTTTTGAGAGGTAATTCTTCATTGCGTTAGTCAGAGTCCACTCTGATTGATTTGCATACACCCTCATTGATTTTTGCAATATTTCAATTCCACAAATTTTTTTTTTTTTTAGAGGTAATTCTTCATTGCGTTAGTCATGCAACTCACACACCCTGTTAGTACCGCAACATCACCGGGTGGGTGCACTCAAAATCAATTTGGGTGTAAATATCAATTCCCATACCAAATTACTATACAAGCTTAAAAAGAAAAAAGAAAAGAAAAAAACTACCCACATAAAAAGATCAAAGCCATTGAATTTTGAGAGAGAGAGAGTGCACCCATCTTAATTGATTTTTGTTCATTCCAAAAAATTGGAAATGGGTGAACCCAAAATCAATCATGGAGACTGTAAATTATCAATTTCCAAGTAACTAACAACCAACATACCAAAAGATCACAGCCACAGAATTTTTACCAAAAATAGGAAAAACCATTTTCTAGAATTGGGTGCTTACTGAGGAAATCTCCCAAGCTGAAGTTCTTGCCAGAGACCCATTTCTGGTAGTTGATTTTGGGTTCTTTGAGATTATCAAACCAACCCAAGGAACCTCCAACTGTGTAGTTTTGGTAGGGCCGCAGCACCACCTGAAAAGCAGCATAAAATAACAAGAGATGAAGAGAGGGAGAGGAATACAAGGCCTGTGCAGGTCCTGTGCTCCATCTTTTCTGGGAATTTGGGAAACTCTGTGGAAGAGAATGGGAGTTTGTGTTCTTTTGCAGAAAAAGATGGGATGAATGGGAAGATGCTCCAACCATATCATGCTTCACAATAACCCTCTTTTCAATCAAAATTACGAAAATGGTACTTCCTTTCTTTCTTTGTTTTAGTTTAGTGCTTTTGAAAAGACCAAATTACCCTTCTGAGGGGTTGGCGAACCATCGATGTGGGGGGTACCCTGACCGTGGGGCCCATATAGATGCATATGTTGTATATCTACACCGTCCATTCATTTTTCCAATTCATTTTATGGCATGAGCCAAAAAATGAAGAAGATACAAGTCTCAGTTGGACCACAATACAAGAAACAGTTTAAACGCCTTCAATAAAAACTTCATAGGGCCCACTGTAATGTTTATTTGCAATCCAACCTCTACCATGCATGAAATCACTGGTCGGAGCCTTTTCATTGTTCCACATCCCTGCTTCAAGCCTTTTCCTTGGTCCACGTCACACTGTTTAACCTATTCCAAGCAGGAAATCCCTGGTTACATGACGCATACAATGTGAAGTGGATCAATGAAAAGGCTCAAAGCAAGGGTTTTCTGCTTGGAAGCTAACAGAGATCCGGACTCAACCTATTAATGAACAACAACCATATACAATGCATACATGAAGGTGGGTGGGCCTACAGTCAGGGCAACACCCACCCTTGTAATGATACGTGACCCCATACATGAGGTAGATCCAAAACTCAAGTGGGCCACACTAAAAGAACAACGGAGATGGACACACTAGCTATTGAAACCTTCTTGGGTTTATATAACATTCAATCCCCATCTTAAAGAAGATTTCCACCATAACAAAGTGAAAATACAAATTTCGGCCTAGCCAAAAACTTTTGCGAGGTTTGAAGAAGGTTTTAATGGTGGTCATTCTATCTTTTGCTGGGCTCGAAGAAGGTTTCAATGGTGAGCATTTGATCTCCCTTGTTTCTTGTGATGTGGCCTACTTGAGTTCTAAATCCATCTTCTTTTTTTCTAAATCACGACCTAAAATAAACTAGCGCACAAGCAAGATAGAGTGTAAAGAAAGTGTCGGGATTCCCATGTTATACCCACTACGACGTGCGACCCACTTAAAATTCATTAAGCAAAAACCTAACCAGACCTGATCCATTTAATTGTAAGCAAATTCGGCTCAATTGACTAAGCAGACCCATTCATCACAATCACACTCGATGTTTGGAATAGATATGGGTCTAAGGGGTACAAAGATACATGATGTGTATGTGTGTATGTATCTATGCTCAATCGGGTCGAGTCATCTAGCCTGACCCATTGATAAGCCATATTGGTGGTTCAGGTGAGGCATTGTTCTACCTAAAAGCCTGACCGATTGCTTAAATGGGCCACACCATCTAACCAAAGACTGGTCAACTACACATTTAACTTCGCACAATACAGCTCAGATGTGGGTCCGGACAGTTGAGCCGCGAGCCAACCCGACCCATTGCCACACCTATGTCTAATGCTCCATTGGATCGTGATACTCTGGCAGAGCGTAATGGCTAAAAATTGTCCATATTAATGTGTGGAATGTATCAACTCAAATAAAAATCATTAAACCGTGGGTCCCAATTTAGACAGTCATCGTCCAAAATTTAGATCAATTGACAAGAATTTAAGCACTGGTTTAATCGACATCTAATTGTTGAATTGGATCACATATTTTTATTTTAATTTTTTTTTTTTTTCATTTTGACCTTACAATAAACATTTAGCAGTTAGCACCTCTGAAAATAAGCTAGCTCAAGCAATTCATGGTAGATTCATGATGTAGAGGGAGAACTCCCAAATAGAGGGCGTGGATAAAGCACATTTCTGTCACAAATGGACCGAAAGGCATCGTTGGGCGCCCGACAACTCTTCATCCGACACCCAAAATCCCCGTTAGGAGAACCAGAAACTCTTTGGACATTTTTTGTTCATCGCTCGCTGGACTATTTTGGAAGACTTCGATCACTCAACCACACTTCATCGAGCGCCCAATGACGAGTGAAAGGTTACGCAGATTTATGCAAATTTTACAGATTTGTTTTCTTTTTCAATTAAAACTCTTTTCTTATACAATTAGGATTTTCTATGATTAGTTTTTTCTATAAATACATGCTTCAACTCTTTTATTTTTTTGTTAGTTATGCAACGCACCCATCCTGTTAGCTGCACAACGCACCCACATGATTAGTCACACGCTGCACCCACCCACTAGTGGGGTTAGTGTGTCTCCTTAGCACTCAAACCTAATACCTGCTATTGAAATGCCTAGGCATTTTCCCATTGGCCTAGCAGGTGAGACACGAAATAATTGCTTAAACTTGTTTTGTAATTAATCTCTATTGTTATTAAATCAAAGTTTGGCTTTTGTTCTCTTTGACCCGTGGATTCGAATGTTCCCTAGTGGATTCAAGGAAGTCCGATCGAGGACGAGGATCCCAAAAGCTCAATGAATTTGAAGTAGTTATTTTATGAGAAAGACGTGTAAGTTTTTTATATAGTGGGCCGACTGATTAATGGTCCAGATTTGAATACAGATGCACATTCATGTGTGGACTGATCAGTGGACCCCGCTACAGTCGTGATCTACAGAATTAAGAGGGGTTGTGCATCTGCACTGGCTGTGGCAGTATTGTAGTTGAACATGGATTCTTGTTAACCAAATTCGTGTGGAGCAAGAGTAGCAATGTTTTGGTGGGTTTCAAACACTGCCACACCGTCTACAAACCCTATTTAAAGGGTGCTGGGTCCCCAATCCGACATTACATTGAAAACAAGTCCCATCTAAGATTTTCTTTATAGCAATCCCAGGAGAGAAAGATCCAAATATCAAATTTGAGATGGTTCACCAAACGGGTATGTCTTTATCTCAGTTTATTAGATCTACATACCCGATGCACTACATGGTCTTATAAATTCCACAATATATAGGTTCTAACAAGACAGTAATTGATCTCACCATGCCTACCCAGCGCCAATCCCTCGTATACAATGATCCACATCCTCCGACCCTCACATGAATTCATGCCGGATCCTTGCTCTTTATCTATATTGCAAAATTTGTATTTATTTCCAAAAAATGACGTTTTAATCATGTCATCTCCACGCCTTTACATAAATCCAGATTGTCCTTGTGGTAGGCCCCATCAAGGATTAGAAAACTCTAGGGAAATCACACAAATTGAACTACCTACCATCCAAATTTTCCTTTTAACATTGAAGGGCCACAAATGCGGTTGAGAAGAAAAGGAAGTCCTTTTCTAGAGGTTTGCTCACAAGCCCGTACATGTACACGTCACCACATATGCGAGCGTGGATCAAGACAAAGAGATGAGATCCTAACTGTCCATTACGTGGGTACCTCCACGTAGATCACCTGGCCCACAACTCAGGCTGGTACGCTCGTCAGGGGAGAAAGATGTTCTAAATGAACTTGGATTCGGTGGATCAGTGACTGTGGGGCCCACTGTGATGTATTTTTTTTATTATATCCACACCGTCCATCCGTTTTTTTCAGATTAATTTAGGGGAGGAGCCCAAAAATATAAACATTACGGTGGGCCCTAGAAACTTTTTAATGGTGGTCGTTCAATCAACACCGCTTTCTGTAGTGTGGTCCACCTTAGATTTGGATCTTCTTTGTTTTCGGTCCCATATCCTAAAATGAGCTGGAAAAACGGATGGACGGCCTGGATATAAACAATATACATCAATGTGGGCCCCACAGTTGCCAAAATAATTTACTCGTCCATTTCATTCATAAATAGTGAGCCACCCGATGCACAAACCATCATAGCTCTGGGTTAGAGAATTGAATCCATATGATCCACCGGATGTACGGCTTGGATCTCAAGCACATGTGATGACGTGTGGATGAGATGGGACCCCCTTAGAAAATCAAGAGCTCATCACAGCAGAGAAGGGTACGACAACTGTTGGTACCTACCTTACCAACATCCCACGGTATCATATAGCCCCACTATGATGTTTACCAGTAGAAACTAGGTGGGCCACACCTGTATCCCAATCTGGACCGTCGGTTGCCATTGTTTCGACGGTGTGGCTCACCTGATTAGCAGACGGACCTGAATTTTGTGATAAGTCCTTCTCATGGTTAGGCCTACCGTTTTCATGGTACTGATTTCCATATGAGTGGAATGTTTGCCGAAAAGAAGGCACTGTACCGCACGTTGTGGTACGTTGCCCGCAGGTGATCAGTTCTCAAGCAATGCACTGAGAGTATTTCTGTAAATATCATGAAGTCTAGGGTTATTTTTGGACATGGATAGAAAACCATATCTCCCTTACCTACGTCGGTCTGCATTTGAATGATGAGATTGAAACGTCCTGTCGGTGGCGTTGTCAGCTGCACATGTGAAGATAGTCAGTATGGAAAACTCTTCACCTACAGCCGGTTGTATACTAACTCATCATGCAACCTTTTTTTTTTTACAACCATGGAACATGAGTAGGGCATCTGACCTGTACAAACATTGGGTCTTACCATGAATATCGTTTATATATATAAATCATGCAGTCCATTGATTAGGTGGGCCACACCTGCTTGTCGAAACTGACCATCGGCCATCCATTTACTTTGATGGTGTGGCCCGTATGATGAGTGAACCGACTTGATTTTGGTGCCAAGAAATTTTCTCGTGGGGCCCTCATTTGTAGAATGTGCCACAAGACTGACGCATTGGTGGGAAAGGTAGGGGTGTATCTTACTTCCCATGCAGCCTAGTCTTTATGGCCAACATGTCACGTTACTCGACATAAATCTGGACGGTAACATGGGGACGCGGTTTGGCGCCGTTGATCTGTGGGCCACACCATGATGTATGTGTTTTATCCATGCCGTCCATCCATTTTTCCAGACAATTTTAGTGGTTGATCCCAAAAATGAGGAAGATCTAAATCTAAGGTGGACTATGCCAAAGGAAAACAGTAATAATTGCATGTCCACCATTAAAAAACTTCTAAGGGCTGCTGTAATGTTTATTTGACATCCAACCTTATGAAGGAAAAAAAACAAATATCAGCTTGATTCGAGACTTTTGTAGCCTTGGGAAGTTTTTAACGGTGGATGCTCAATCAACACTGTTTTCTGTGATGTGGTCCACTTGAGATTTGGATCTAACCTCACTTTTTTGGCTCATACATGAAGTGATATGGAAAAAATGGATGGACGGCACGGAAGAAATGCATACATCGTAGTGGGTCCCACAAAGCACCGACCACTAGGTACGGTCACTAGCCAATCGGCCTCCATTAATAGGAGCTCGGAATAGGGACTACTCTGCTGCTTGTGCGGAACTCGAGGTAGGCTAGTGTGCGTCATGTTTTAATCGGTGGAGAGCAAACGTGATATGGAGCTTGGATTAGGTGCCACCTGCACCCGAGCTCACGACGAGCTACTAGGTGGTATATTGTGAAGAAAAAGAGACCTTATACCCTGTTCTCTGCCAATACCAACGTACCACGTGTCAACTTTACACAGGCGGATTAGTACCTAATTCGAGCTCCGTGATACGTTTGCTAATGTATCAGGTCTGGGAGCGAATTAGGTGTTAATTACCTCGGGAACAACTTAGAGAGTGTTACCCCAGTCGTGTGGAGCCCATCTTAATGTATTGTTTATATATCGGAGTTGTCTATCTGTTTTTTCATATCATTTTAGAATGTGATCCAAAACCCTAAGAAGATCCAAATCTCAAGTAGAACATGCCAGTAGAAATAGTGATGAATAACCATTACAAACATTTGGTGGGCAGAAAAGTTTTGGATCAAAGTTATATTTATATATTCAGTTCATCAAGACCTTATTGACATTATAAAGAGCTTGGATTGCAAATAAACATTACCAAAACCTTACGATGGGCTCTTTAGAATTTTTAATGGTGGGGCACTCAATCACACTGTTTCTAGTAGTGTGGTCCATTTGAGATTTTTATATGCACAATTTTTGTAATATCATCCTAAAATGGGCTGTAGAAACGGATGGACAGAATAGATATACAAAATATCATCCATGTGGGCCATACAATAGGGGTACCACCCGCTAAGCAGCTCCTGAGTAACACCTAATTCACGCCCGTGAGTCTCTATTGACAAGATGCTCTCCACCGGTATAGATGTAACACATGTGACAGGTCTAGCCTATCCCAATCTTTGCATAGGAGGAGGTAGTACCTAATCCGAGTTCCATTAACAGGGCCACGACTATGCAATGAGTCAAGATGTATGAAAGGTGTGGATAAAATACTTACATCATAGTGGGCCTCAAAAATCCGTACAGACCCTCCCTCTCTAGCTAGATCCAGATGGGGGTAGTACCAAATCCAGGCCCAATTGAGACACATACAAGATGGTGGGCATCCGAAGGGGGTACCTGTTACCGTTCACCCCCATACATAATAGTACGTCGGTGGAGTTATGTAACCCGATGTTCATGGCATGACCGAGAAGTCCAGTTCCAACACAGGTAA
Source organism: Liriodendron chinense (assembly GCA_003013855.2). NCBI lineage: Eukaryota > Viridiplantae > Streptophyta > Magnoliopsida > Magnoliales > Magnoliaceae > Liriodendron > Liriodendron chinense. The sequence continues at coordinate 1,378,850 of ML058380.1, forward strand.
GATGTTGACAGAGCCACGTGGCAGCATTTCTCACGTGCATGGTTGTATGCTATCATTTTCTGATATTAACACCACATATTATATGCTACTACCTAACGCCTCTTAGCTGTTTGCGTATGCCTCGTAGCCTCAATAATATATCCTTTTTTTATATCTTAAAAAAATAATAATAAAATAAAATTGGGTGGACCACACAATGTTGTAAAAAATCAAACCCAAGTGGACCACACCATCAGAGCTGTTGGGAAGGAAAGCTCAACTGATAAAACCTTTCTCAATGCTTGTGGGGCCCACCATGTTGTGAAATGCCATGTAATCCATTCATCAGATGCGCCCCACTAGAACAAGCTACATGTCTAAAATTGGTTTAGAGGTTTTAAGCATGATTTTATGCTCTTTCTTCCACGAAATGCATGCTTATGTCCCATCACTAATGACGTGTTTTCCACCGGGAGTTTAAAAATTAGGAAAAGCTCAACCTAATTTGGCTTAGTCAACTCAATGCAAACAAGCTTCATCAAGGCTCAAAAGGAAAAAAAACGTAGTCTCAGAAGGAGACTTGCTGTGTTTATTGCCATAGATTTTAAATTGGGTGACCTAGATTGTTAGGATGGGCTCATCCAAGTGTTGTATTTAATTCTGTTTTTTATTTTTCATTTACTGTTTTCAGCAATTAAATCCAACACCAAGAAGTAAAATCACATGTGGTATCAAACGTGATTACAATACCTTAGTAAAAAATTGGGCGAACTAAGACAAGTCACGTTGGACTTATCAAACTTGATCCAAATTGAGTTAGAAGGCAATCGGCTTTTAATCTTTGACTTTGACTTAATGAAAAGGCATCATGTGTGTTTGTTTAGAGCTATATACAAATCGAATTGGCTCCAAAAGCTAACTCGGCTATGTTTGAAAAAGTTTGATTTGCCTCAATTTGAAAGGTATTTCAAGCCTTCAACCAAACTATTTTGAGAAAGGTGGTCATAGGGCCCACTTGTGTAGCCTATTATAATGTGTATGTTACATCCATATCGTTCATCTATCATAACAGATCATTTAAGGCCATGGTCCCAAATCTAGAGAAGATCTAAATCTTAGGTGGACTATACAAAAGAGAAAAGTGAAGTTGTATGTCTACCATTGAAACTGTTCTAGGCCCACTGTGATGTGTATATGCTACAAAAAGCTACGAAATATAGGTTTCTTTAGGCCTTTTATGGGCTAACCGAGTTAATGAACGGAGTGGATCATCCATACCTGGACCCTATTTGGCCAAAGATTGTGTGAGAGAGAGAGAGAGAGAGAGCGAGGGGGGGGGGGGGTTGAGACACTGGAATAGTAAGCGTCAAAGACGCTATTGCCCATCGTCCATGAGCAAAGAGGCCTTTTTGAGCACCTTGATGTATATGTTACATCCACGCCGGTCATCTGATTTTTCAGATTATTTTAGGCCACGTCCCAAAAATGATACTTATGCCAATCTCAGGTCAACCATATCACAACAAATAATGGGATTTGCATCATTTTGCGGCTAAATTAAATATATTATATTTTATATTTTTTAGATTTGTGATGAGGTGGATTCAGACCTAGATCTGACCCAAATTTGATGGCTATATGAATTTTTGGATTGGAAATGGATCTGACAATTTATAAGTGGATCAGATATGGATATCACATTTTAGATCTGAGTCAAATCTGAATCCGTCTACAGATTTTTAGACTTAGAGTTGGATCCAACTGGATTCGATCCAGATTCGACCCATTGAGAGCCCTACCAATTGCCCACCAACCGTCCGGCAACCATCCCTTGCTGGATCTCTCTCTCTCTCTCTCATTTCCCCATCCTAGTCTCCCATTGACCTTGCACGCTAGGCTTGAAAGCTTGAGCTCGAAATTAGGCTCAAAAGCTCGAGCTTGGTTCTGCTCGAGCCGGCTCGAAGTCAGCTCAAAAGCTCAACCAAATCAAGTTGAACTGGGCAGCTTGGCTCGAGGACCAAACCGAGTCAAGCTTGAGCCCAAGTAGTCCGTTGGTCGAGCTGAGCCGAGTTGGGCCCAACTCAATTCGGTTCAGCTCATGTATAGCTCTATGTTCATTACATGTAAAATTCACGATGAAAATGACCAAAAGGTCAAAAAACATATTTTTCATTATATGTCCTACTTTTGACATGCACACACGGTACACTTTCATTAAACCAGGTAAGATTATAAGAAATTCTTGTAACCATTTGCATCATTTGAGTTAAAACCGTAGGTTGTCCTCGTGTGGATGGACTATGCTTAAAAGAACTCTCTGATGGATGATTGTAACCCTTTAATTGGGCCGAACCCAGCAATAGTTTGCATTCACGAAAAAGGTGGCTAAACATTCACAGGAGACTTATCTTATGTGATAGTTGTCCAACATTCATTAGCTAGGAGGATCTTCCACCGTAAGATTTTTGGGCTCATGGCCATCAACGACACCCAGCCCCGTAAGAGCAAGGATCAAGATATGAATGCAGAGAGAGAGAGAGAGAGAGAGAGAGAGAGAGAGAGATTTGTGCCCCAGTTTCGGATCTTGGCAGTGTATGTTTTCAATGGGCCAGATAGCCTGTCGAGTTTCTGTGTGGGTCCACATGTGTTGAGCTTGGGCTGTGATACAGGGCCGTAAATCAGTCTTCTGCCTGAAAATTCGATTATGAACCATTTCTGTTAAGCATAGACCCGAGACAGGCCTGTTTATATTTAGGGTGGCAACGGGGCCTGGCCTGGGCTTGTAAACGATTGAAATGATGAATGATCGACGATTTGAAACAAGCCAAGCAGAGAATTTTTTTTGTCTGTATAAATGGTATCATTGAGACATGAACCAGGTCCAAGAGGGTTAAACATGTTAGGAAGATAATTCAAGTTGGCCCATGACCTACAAATGTGAGAAAGCCCATTCCAAAAAAACCCACATAGTTGTCATTGGCACATGACAAGCTGATGACTACATGGCAACAACCTGTATTAATCTCGAAATCCAGCCACTGATAAGATGAAGCTTGTTCTTAGGATAAGAGAGGACTCGTCGACAATACTCTACCCAGGAGATGAACACTACTGAAGGACTCTCGTTGTTTGAGGACTATACTTCGAAAATGAACCCAAGTGGAAGAGGTCGGGCACTGAGCCCTCCAATGGAAACGGATGACCACCTAAGGGCGGTCCGCAACATTGACAACATTGACCATCTAATGGCGGTCTAATTATATCTACGGAGATACTGGATACCCAATTTAAATATTTCAAGATCTTCCTGATATGAATGGAGAAACATAATCTTATTAAAACAAAGATTCCATCGACATATCCTAGAAGGATCCAACTCTCTAAACCATTTTTAATCTTATAAATAAGGCTTCGATCCTCATATCAAAGGTACTAAACATCTTAGCCGTAAAACCCTAATTCTCTTTATTCCTGAATCTAACTTAGGCATTGCAGAGTTCCCTCCCTGCCTATTTGTCTTTCCCTTACAGATTAGACGAGCCAAGAAAACATTCAAGTGCAGAATAAAAGCTACACAGCTGATCATAGCTATTCGTATTCGTTGTCTAAATCTCTAAGACAACATAGTAAATGGTAAGCGTCTTTAAATCCATTATTATTTGTAATAGTGGCCCACTTTATGATTGGACTGAGCAGAGCTATTCATCATTATGCCCGGGTTACCAGTCTTGTTGCATAATGGTGGCCCATTTGATGATTGGACCAGTCTGCTCCATTCATCATTGGAATGGGCACAGCCCAGTTTGAATACTGGGCCTAGGTTTGAAGCTTGGGCCCGTTCCTCGCAAGAAGTTTAAAGGGCCCAATCATGCCCTGGGCTGGCCCACTCGGTTCATTGTCACCTTTACATGATATGATCTGTTCCCAGGCTCGGGTCCAAAAGTGAAACCTATTATACAATCTAGTCCATCCGTTTCCTTCACTGCACCCCTCTGAATTTTCGACCGTTAATCCTTTCAATTTTCTACCAATAAATTGGGGAGCGGATCAGGTATTACCCTGACCGTGTGGGCCCCACCTTGATGAACCTTTTTTTTTTTGGGTATATCCACGCCTTCCTTTCATTTTATCAGATCATTTTGGTACGTTGCATATCCAAATCTCTGGTGGACCACACCAATGGAAAAAGTGGCGAATTACCATTAATTTTTTTTAGCATTTTGTAGGCTACAAAAGTCTTGGATCAAGCTGGTATTTATATTTTCCCTTCATCTAGGTTTGATTGACCTTATCAACGGGTTAGATGGAAAATAAACGTTACGGATCTTCTTACGTAGGTCTAGTGAAGTTTTTAATGGTAGGCATTCAATAACCACTACTTCCTGTGGTGTGGGCAACCTGAGATTTGGATCTACTTGATTTTTGGGACCATGAGCTAATAATGGGCTTGAAAAACAGATGGACGGCGTGGATATATATACAAAGTTCATCAAGGTGGACCCCACGGTGAGAGTAACACCCACTTAGGGGTTACCTGGTGACACCTAATCAGCTGTACGAAAGCCAGAATTGCGTAATTGATGCCACTTTAAAAAAAAAAAAAAAAGCCAATCTTTGTAGGCCCCACTAGATGGACGGACACGATTTATAAATCACCTTCCACGTGTCCTTCTAGCAGATGTACCGTGTCATCTCCCCTCACCCTCAAAAGCTGAAACCCGCCTCTTCCCCTTTTCAAAAAATCCCTCCTCTCGCTTCCGCCCGCGGCGTGTGTTAGCACCAGCCCGTGTGCCTTTATCTTTTTCCCTCCTCCCTCAATGGACTCCTTTCAAAACACCCACCACCCAGGGCGCAAGTTAGCACCGACCCGTGAGCCCCAAACCCAAAACCCTACTCCTTCACCTTCTTCTTCATCTGCCGACGACGATGACATGTTCCTCGTCGGCTTTGTCATCGTCAACATCGTCGGCCTCAAGCACTACTCCGGCACGATCAACGGTCGAGAAATGGTGGGCCTCGTCCGCGACCCGCTCAATCCCTACGATCCCAACGCCATCAAGGTCCTCAACACCAGGACCCACCAGGTCGGCTACATCGAACGGTCCTCCGCTGCCGTCCTCTCTCCGCTCATCGACTCCTCCCTTGTCATCGTCGAAGGCATCGTCCCCAAACCCCCCAAGAACCGAAACCCTTACAGGCTCCCCTGCCAGATCCACATCTTCTCCTCCCATAATTCAATCCCCACCGTCCAATCCATCATCTCCGCCAGTGAGTTATTCTTGATCACCGACGCCGACCCTACGTTCGGCTTCTCCGAAGCCGTGATCGTCAAGGAGAGGAATCCAAGGAAAGGTCTGCGCAGCATCGATGAGATCTTCGCGTTGGTGGGCCCTGATGGGGAGGGTAAGGGATTGTCGCGGAAGGTCATGGTCCCACCGAAGGATGTCATCACGTCAGAGCTGTTCTTGCATCAGAAGGAAGGGCTGGCGTGGTTGGCGGATAGGGAGAATTCTTGTGAGCTGCCGCCATTTTGGGAAGAGAAGGATGGGGTTTATACGAATGTGTTGACGAATTACCAGACCCACGAGCGGCCTGACCCGTTGCGGGGTGGGATTTTTGCTGATGATATGGGGTTGGGAAAGACCCTAACATTGCTTTCTTTGATCGTGATGAACAGGCCAGGTAATGCTCTTCCTGATTCGCTTGATTTAGATGAATACGGTAATGTACAAAATGTAGGAAATGGTAAGAGATCGAGAAGCAGTAAAAAAGTTGTGGGTTCGCTTAAAAAACGTAAAATTGATGAAGGGGGCGGCGGTTTGGGCACGAAGACGACGTTGGTTGTGTGCCCACTGACGGTTTTTTTCGACGTGGATAACACAGTTAGGAGAACATACGAGGCCTGGTTCCTTGAAGGTGTATTTGTATCATGGAGAGCGAACAAGCGATGCAAAGGAGCTTCAGAAGTTTGATATAGTGTTGACTACGTATAGTACTCTGGCTGCGGAGGAGAATTGGGAAGAATCGCCGATTAAGGAGATTGAATGGTGGAGAGTTATTTTGGACGAGGCTCATGTGATTAAGAATGTGGCGGCCAAGCAGAGTGAAGCTGTTATTGGTTTGAATGCTCAGAGGAGGTGGGCCGTCACAGGGACGCCTATTCAGAATGGGTCGCTTGATTTGTTCTCTCTCATGGCTTTCTTGAGATTTCAGCCATTCTCGATCAAGAGCTACTGGCAAAGTCTGGTGCAACGCCCACTCAATCAAGGGAGTAAGAGTGGACTCTCACGTTTACAGGTGACCTCATGCTAACATCTTCTTGTGTTTACTCTCTTGAATAGAAGATATCTCATCCCTACCTTCAAATAATATTGTATCTGTAGTCTCGATTTATGATTTTTATTCATGCTATTGATTTGAAAGTTGTCATGTATATGTTCTTTTCTAGCAGTTTATTATTAGGCCCTGTTTGGATTGGAGTTCAAAAAGTTGATTTTGAAAGGAAAACATCATATTGGAGGAAATTTGTAGAAACGGAAATCCTAAATAACCTGTTTGTTTCAGCATTTCATGATTTCCATGGAAATGTGGATAGGTCAATGGTCAAGAGTGAGATCTCTCTATCAAAAAACATGGAAATCTCCATTTCTTAGGGTTGTATTTTAGGAAATGAAAATCAAATTTTTTTTGGGAAAACAGTGGAAATGGAAATCAATTACTGCACTTGCCTTTCTTTTTGCAAATGGCGGAAGACATCACATCTGAGGAGAACAATTTCTTTTCCATAGTAGAAAAGACAATTTCACTATTTGAAACAGGCCCTTAGAAGACATTTCTCACTCTATTGTACTTGCCTCTCATGTGAAAGGTTCCTACTTCCTACTTCCTTTTTTTTTTTTTTTTTTGGGGAAATTTAAGCTCTTCACTAAGTGCAACTTCAGGTTAACAATTTTCTCGAGCAATAAACTGCTCATTGTTAGAAACTTTTGGTACAACCACAGTTCAAAATATTACCTGATATGTATCATTTATGGGTACCTATAAATATGACACATGTACATTTATGAGCTGTGGTAAAAATTCACTCCATACATGGACCAATACTAGCTGACATGCAATGACTACTCATGAGAGTAATTTCTCACTTTCTTTTATTGGCTGTTGGCTTTATATTTCCCCACTCAGGCCCTGTTTTGAATCAAGGAAATGAGAATAGTAAATCCATGCACTTGTCAAATTCGTGGATTTGCATTGGATTTGGATTTGACAGATCCCAAAGTTTGTTGTTTGGGAATCAAGCTACAAATCTATGGATTTTGGAGCATTTATTGCAATGGAATGACTTTATTGCTTTAAGAAAGTAGCTCATTTTGTGGATTTGCAAAGTCTTTAGCTTTTTGGAGATTTGGATTTGCCCCAAATCCATGGATTTATGGATGTGTAGACTTGGGAAATCCCCAACAAAATAACAAAGAAGGGAGATTTGAAATCCATGGATTTCACAAATCCTTGCCACAAATCCCTCACCCCAAACAATCCCTTAGAGATTGTAAAATTGTAGTATATTTTTTTGCGTTTCACTTTCACAAACAAATACACATTGTTTGCGTTACTTGATTACCATACCCAACGTTGATATTTAGGAGTCCTTTTGATTGTCCACATTTGGGACAGGAAAAAAGGACGAACTCATTTATGTGTTGTTCATCATACTATGGTCTGGCAGGCATTTACTTTTTTTCTTTTTGGTATTTTAATAAAATCCTTTTGGTAATTTGATCTCAGGCCTTGATGGGAACTATTTCACTGCGAAGAACAAAAGATTCTCACATTGGCAACAAGAACTTGGTCGGACTACCACCTAAAACTGTAGAAACCTGTTTTGTGGAGCTTTCTGGCGAAGAGCGTGAACAGTATGACAAGATGGAATTGGAAGCTAAGCAAACGGTTAACGAATATATACATGCTGACAGTGTAATGCGAAATTATTCCACTGTTCTTCATATCATATTACGACTACGCCAGATTTGTAACGATGTGGCCTTGTGCCCTTCTGATATTAGATCGCTGCTACCGTCCAGTAGTATTGAAGGTAATATATCCATTTCACCTACTTTCAACATTTAGTAGTTAGAACTTAGATTTTACCATGTTTGTGTGTCTAGAATATAATTAGATTGTGTAATGATACTCCACATTGTAAGTTGCATTTGGATGAACTACTGAATTGAATTGCAATAATAAGCTCAGTAACATTGAAATGACCAATGCCAATCACCTTTCTTGATATCAGATTGGGGGACTAGGCTCTGAATTACAATCATGTTCCTTTCCAAGTTAGACCTGAAGGAAATGTAATTTTAATTTGAGGGCCACTTGCTTTATGTGAATACTAAGGATGTATACTACAAATTGGTGATTTCCTCCTTAGCAAATTGTCGTTGAATTCAATAGTGAATCTAAACACAACATTGAGAATATACCTAGCTTTGGCTTTTCAGAATTCTTTGTTATATTTAATACCTAGGTGCATGGTTCTATATATCGGTTTCAGAGTGTGACTTGCCAAGGGACTGAAACCGGTAGACTTGTCTGTATCAGTTTGTTTCAGTCCTGTTTTGGTCTGTCGACTCATGTCATTTGGGACCGAAAGCAATAAAAAATGGACAATACTAAGTTGTATTGATGCCTTGATGGTTTTTTTTTTGGAACCATGCTAGGGGGTTTTACTTTTATAAGCTACTTCTTTCTCAAAAAGCTTTTTATGGCAACACATGAAGAAAAGAAAAATCCTTTTTAAAAAATGAAGAAAAAGAGAAATATGACTTGCATTCATTTGTTTGATTCTCTTTGAAGGATCATCTTCTACCTTTTAAAAGGTGGAGAAGCTATTTCCAGAACTTGTTAAATGACAACCAGGCTTGGAGCTCAGGGATAGAAGGAAGCATAAACTAAAACGAGGCGGGAGACCGTAGATACTTTTGTAGGATTAGGATATCTGGAGTTAGGGTGTCAATGGACCGGGTGAGGTTGTGTTCGGGCCTAACATGACACAAAGGCCAAGGCCTGAGTCTGGCCCAAGCTTCACATGGGCCTAGCACCCCAGGCCCAAGCTTGAGCCCTACCTGACTCAGCCAGGTAGGCTGGGCCAGGTTGCGCTAAAATGACTTGAGCCCAACATGGTTGAGCAAGATTAAGGAGGGAGGGAGAGACACAATCCCTCCAGAGATTTGTTGCTGCCGGATCTGACAGGTCAATATTTATAGTGGTACCCATCAGCTCAACAGTCTAGATAACTGAACCATGGGTCCATGGTGTACAAAATCCTGCTCAACAAACTATCCATAACACATTTCATGGGCTACCATGAAAAAATTGCACCTATCGAATTTTTTAGTCATCCTTGATTTGGCCTTATTTTCTATAGCTGTCCCTTTTCCAATCCATGAATGGGATGATTATGATTGTCTAATAAAAGTGATTCTTTGGAATCATAGGCAATCCATGATTGGCCTTAACAAATAGGTGTTTCTAATTGTTGATTAGACCTATTTTTGTGAAGAAAAAAATATCTTGACCGTCAATATTGAAGTCCATTGATCAAATGGTTAATATTTCTCATAATTGTGTGATGCTTGCATTGTGACCCATGAAGTGTTTGTTGGACCAAATGGACAGCCTGGATCAAATGGTTAATATTTCTCAAAATGGCGTGATGCTTGCATAGTATCCCATGAAATGTGTGTTGGACCTCATGGACAGTCTGGATCAATGGATTGAGCTAAGTTCCCCAATGTAACTAGGAGAACTACAACTACTAGTGCTTTGAGAGCACTAGATCATCTCTCTTATTTGGGTTGATATCTCATGGTTTGACTATGATCTGTGCTTTAACTTTGCTCTTTCATAGCCTGTCTTGCAATTTATGCAAATTGGGAAAATGGCATTGTGCAGATGTATCTAATAATCCAGAGTTGTTGATGAAGATGGTCTCCATGCTGCAAGATGGAGACGACTTCGACTGCCCCGTTTGCCTCTGTCCCCCGACCAAAACCATCATCACTTGCTGTGCCCACATCTTCTGCCGACCCTGCATTCTGAAAACCCTCCAACGGCTCAACCCCTGTTGCCCCATCTGCCGCCACCCCCTGTCAGAATCAGACCTCTTCTCAGCCCCACCTCAATCTTGTGATGACAATGACCAACTGACGTCTTCTGGGGAGCCCACCTCTTCCAAGGTTTCTATGTTGTTGAGACTGTTGGTGGCATCCAGGGCTGAGAATCCTTCCATGAAGTCGGTCGTGTTCTCTCAATTCAGGAAGATGCTGATCTTGCTTGAAGAGCCATTAAAAGCAGCTGGTTTCAGGATCTTGCGCTTGGACGGGTCTCTAAATGCCAAAAGAAGAGCTCAAGCAATCAAAGAATTCGGCGAGAGTGACCCAGATGGACCGACAGTGCTATTGGCGAGCCTCAAAGTAGCTGGTGCAGGGATAAATCTAACAGCAGCTTCGAGGGTGTACTTGATGGAGCCATGGTGGAACCCAGCGGTAGAGGAACAGGCCATGGACCGGGTGCACCGGATCGGGCAGAAGGATGAAGTGAAGGTGGTGAGGTTGATTGTTCGGAACAGCGTCGAGGAAAGGATATTGGAGCTGCAAGAGAGGAAGAAGAACTTGGCGAAGGGAGCATTTGGGAGGAGGGGTGGCAAGGAGCAGCGGCAGATGCATGTGGAGGACCTCCGCACCATCATGTGCTTGTGAGTTTTGCTATGATGCATATGCATGCATGGACATATCCACCCACATGCCCATATCCACCATTCGCATGTTCTCGCATGTTATGTGGGCGTGCTTTGGTGTGTTTGGAGGGATGATCAACCACAATGCATTGCATGAGTGGAATTCAATGCGGTGCATGCATGCACCACTGTCTCGTGCATGTGGGGCATCCTAAGCTGTTGCCAAAGTGGGTCCCACTGTGAAGGTCACCTGCTGCCAAAATCAGGCTGCTTAACACGCATGTGTAGGAAAACAATGTTCTAATCAGACATGCTGATGGTCTGATTTGATATGCATGTGGACCAGCTTGAATTTTGGACCAGGTGTTCTCCGCAATGGTTAGGCCCACCCTATGCTTGGCTCTGATGTCCTACGCGAGTAGCGTGCTGACGCGCAAGGATGCATTGCGGGTGATCATTCCTCAAATTTTGCAGAACATGTTCTAGTGTGCCCATATGCCATGCATGCATATATATGCATCGTAAGTTCATCTTTTGTACATGGTTACATGTGAATATGCTGTAGATAGGGCTGTCAACAGGCCGGGCTTTGGGTTGGCTTCGGCCTGTATTTTGAACTGTGTGGGCAGGGCCTATTCGAAGTTTTGATTTTGCCTGGCTCGAATCTGCCCATTGACAGCCTAGCAGTAGGTATTTGCAACTGTCTTCCTATTCCCAGAGGAAAAATGAAGTGGGATTTTCATGTGCTTGCTGCGCCATGCATCTTTTACACGGACGGGGAATCCTCTACAACACCTGCGGACATGCACAACACCCGAGCTCTCTAGGACCCATGGTGTTGTGTGTGTGACATCCACTCTGTCCGTCAAGTGGGCCCTCTCATGTGAGATTAAAGATCAATTCAGATCCAAAACTCAGGTGGGCACACCATAGGGAATGTATTTAAAGCCACACTCAGATCCTCAAAGTTCCTTCACCCAGGTATGGTTTGCATCAAGCTGATTTTGGGACCCAGATTGGGTATTACCCTTTCCTGTACTGGTAGGACTTCCTGTACTAGTAGGACTGTGGCAGGATTTGATTGGATGGCATACTGTTGTCAGATTTGAGCACACACAAAGCATTTTTGAAAGTGGTCTGCATCCAATCAAATCTTGCCACGTCGTGCCTGTACTCACGTGTCCTGATTTTTAGACTCTACATCCAGGCAAGGTGTCCCCAGGTGGGTTGGATGGAATATGCCTATCATGGGGACGCCAACCTGTGGTGGTTGACATTCCCTCCCGGTTGTGTGCTCCACCTTAGTTTGTGGATTAGCTTGTTCCTTCTGTTTTTTTCCCCACTATGGGGATTGCATACTGATGAAGGGTCCACCATGATGTATGTCTTATCCATGCCATCCATCCGTTTTACCACCACGTTTTAGGGCATGAGACCAAAATTGAATTCCCATGCTTCCAGGAAACAGTTGGGATGATGACACCCACCCTTGAAATCTTTCTAGGGCCCTCAGGCTTGTCAACCTGTTCACAAGGCCACACAGACATGGATGAAGGGAAAAACATGTATATCTTGCTTGATCCAAAACTTTTGTGGCCCCCCAAGAAGTTTTCAATGGTAAGCATTCAAGCCTACCAATTCCTACTGTTTCCTGTGTGGTGTGGCCCATTTGAGCATTGGATGGATATGCTTCAATTTTGGGCTCATGCCCTAAAATTAGCTGGTGAGATGGATGGACGGTGACGTCGTGGATAAGATACATACGTCAGTGGGCCCCACAGTTTTACGCAGCACGCTATAGTCTACTGAGTACCTCAGTAAGCAATCCGCGTCGTTTTCCCTCAGGGTGTAACATAAAGAGGCACCCCAGATGGACGGATTAGATGTCATGAACACAACACAGTGGGCCCCACAGATTGGTGTGTTACATGCCTGGGTACAGCAGGTGGTATAGAGGTTTCTAGCTCCGTCTTACATGGGTCTGATGGCCCTTTGTGTGAGAGCTTGTACAGTCGGAACTGGTTCTCCGTTTCTACAAATGTTTGGATCACCGGACCATTGGCCCAACATTCATGTGCTGAGAACCCTAACTATACAATGTGTTATACCTCCGTCTTTCGTGCGTGCACATTTTTTATTTATCGCCCGGTTACCGTTGGCCGATTGTGGACCTATCATATTTAGATCTTGAGCCTGTAATTTGGCCATGTCACGACCGTGGTTCCAGGCCTGACTCACCCCAGGTGTTGGTGATCGTGGACCGCCTTTTGTAGTCGATGTGTCAATGGGTGATCATGGGCCCCATTTATGCAGCCAATGCATCAGTTGTGGTGGAAAGGAGGGCCGGATCGTGGAGATCACCTGGGTAAAAGATTGGGCTGTTCTACTCATCAGGTGGCCCACATCATTAAGATCATCCGGGCACAAAAATTAGGTGGTTCTATTCATGGGTGGGCTCCGTTAGGGGGCAAAAATGAGACTGTTGAACTTTTGGGGCCCATCAGGTGAACGTCTGGAATAGAAACATCATTATCTTGTATGGAGTCGTTGCAAATTTGAAAGGTGGGCCTCTTGTTTGGATGATCGAGATCGTTGATTTGATGGACCAAGTTGTGTACCATTCATCCACTGAATGTATATCTCCCCAACTGCCCATTTCCAGTACAGTGAGCAGAGCAGCCGTTAAAACGGCTCAATTGCTTGAATACATCAGTTTAAAAAGATTGTCAGATCATCAAAACCAAAACTGATTTTTGAAATAGTGGTGGGCCCATCAGATAAACGGCTCACAAGTCATACATTTTTGCAGTTCACACGCGTCAGCTTGCAGCGAAGACTCTTCACCCATCTGAGGTAGTCTGTGGGCTGAGCCTTGGCCAGGTAGTTTCAACCGAGCCCAATCTGATGATGCAAGGTCTGTACTGTATGCGATCTCAAAATGGGCCAAGTTCATGAGCGGGCCCCACTAGATATGCAATTCGTGTGTATGTGTGCACATGTGTGATCATGCACATGTGTGAGACCTGAGCCGTTGCACTGATGATGTTCCATGGAGCCTGGCCTGATAATTCAAACACGCCTGAAATGTTGGACCTGAGCCGATCAAATGGTCTTTGTAGTGTATACTGAGCCCAGCCAGTGATTGGACAGACCCCACCCAGTGGAAGCCTCCGAGTCGACTCAGACGAGTTGGGTAGGAATCGGATCTGCAATCGTTCATTGGATGAACGAACTACCTTTTTCAGTCACCAGCCACTAATCATGGGCCCTTTTTCAGTTGAAGCCTTTGTTTTTATTTTTATTGCCATTGTGCGGATTCTCCTAATGAGGAGATTTTTGGATCACCGTCCGTCCATGGTGTGGCAATCAGTCAATGGTCTGGATCACTGAACCAGGCCCCACATGTTAGGTGTGTCAACTCTCTGTCATACACGATGCATAAGTAGTTGCCAATCAGGACCGTCCAGATCCACATATGGGAACTAGGGCTGTAAATGGGCCAGCGGCCCGATGGGGGTACCCGGACCCAACCCATTTAGACCCGACCCATTTGTTAAATGGTACAGGTCTGGGTCCAAGAATAGACCCAGTTGCTAAACGGGTCTGGGTCTGGTTTTCTTTATATTAGGCTCGACCCGACCCGAACCCATTTAGTAAGTGGGCGGGTTTGGTCTATGTTTCAAGGGACCTGTCCAGCCCAAACCCGTCCAGACCCGGTTTTAAGCCTTGTAAAATGCTTGCAAACTTGATCCAGACCCGGACCCATTAGACCCGACCCATTTATAAATGGGTCTAGGTGGATCTCCCTCTACCAGAGCTGGACCCATTTATAAATGGGTCTGATGGGTTGACTCGGACCCGGCCCGGACCCGCCCATTTAGTAAAAGGGTCTGGGTCTAAAATTTGGACCCAGACCCGTTTAGTAAATGGGCGGGTCTGGTTTTGGCTAAACCCGCCCCGAACCCGACCATTTATAGCCCTAATGGGAACCTTAGCGGATGTAACATGGACCAAAAATCACACTGATTGGATAATTTCTGACCCTTCATTTCCTAACCATTAAATGAATGGTCTAAGAAAAAGGGTCAGTTGCCAAATAGCATACAATCAGACGGTTAAGACTGTCCTATAGGTGTCATCTTCAGGCTATGATCCACCAGCATTGGACATATATTTAGATGTCATCTGAGTGCACTGGTTACCGTGAAAAGAACCTTGATATGTCCACTCGTGTAGCGCATGTACCCACCACGCGTGCCAGCAAGGCACATACGTGAGAGATCTAATCCATCCATCAGACGGAGGCGCCAATGTACGGCTGATAAAAATCTTGTGATTTGTATTTTGTGGACATGTATTAGAACAAAAATCTTCTCACACAATAAAAAATAAATTTTGGAAATTGTTCGAACTGAAAAAAAAAGTCCTAACTAAAAAATGTTCTAACATGGGCTGTACCTGAGCCCAACCGAGTTCGAACAGAGATCCATTGTTTGAATGTTTGTTTGAACACAATCCAGTCAGTAACTGAATCGAATCGAGCTGGCTCATGTTCGACTCGGTTTGGTTGGATGTCGAGCTCTAATCACACCTGTCTGACGTGCTATCACATGTGGGGGGCGTGTTGATGAGCGGCAGGTAAAATTCCTAGAATGTGGGCCCCACTGAATTATGGACCATTTTTATTCAACTGCCCATGTGATTTCCATGGTTTGGATGGCACGATTGTCTAAAGAGTGATTGGACCATGATTTTGGACAGTTTGGATTCACGTGTGCGAGCGTCTTCCGTATAATGCCACCCAAGTCTTTGAAAAAAAAAAAAAAAAATCAAAGATAAATACTCTGGCAGATTGATGATACGCGGGCACTTGAAATTACTTTAAAAAATTGCATACGTGGCATACAATTAAAGTCCACTTAAGTCCACATTATGTGTCTCAATTTACATGTAGATGGCATTGGCGGGGCATTTGTTGGACGGTTGAAAATTAAAAATGCAGTGGTCCTGTTTCAACAAACACGTGTCCAAGAATCAGAGGTCGGGACCATTCATCTCAATCTGATTTGGGAACTGTGACGTAGCGACATTGGTTTCCGAAATTTAATTCGATTTAATTCGAGTTAATGTATGCCACGTGTACAAATTTCGAGTGCCCGCGTATCAACCATCGTAGGGTGCCAGAGTATCATATTGCTTTAAAAAATCAAGGTGTGTCTCACGTGCGGACACGCCTGGTTGACTTGTGAAGATTAGCAGGCACGTGGCATGATTTCATCGAATGCCCACCGTTGGTGGGCCACG
This sequence comes from Liriodendron chinense, assembly GCA_003013855.2. Taxonomy (NCBI): domain Eukaryota; kingdom Viridiplantae; phylum Streptophyta; class Magnoliopsida; order Magnoliales; family Magnoliaceae; genus Liriodendron; species Liriodendron chinense. The sequence continues at coordinate 1,394,871 of ML058380.1, forward strand.
TGACCGTGCGAAAGCATGAAACACCAGTTCTGTCCATCTCAGTGAAATGGATTTCACCTATCTTCCATATTTAATGACGTGTCTCCTTGTCACCCGTGTTTCACGATGGCTTGATGGACATTCCCATTGATCGGTCGGTCCTGATCTTCCAATCAAAGTGCATACATTTGTACAATGGAAATCATGGTGGGCCCCACTTCGAATAAGGAGAGGTTACTTAGGTAAGCCCACACGCGTGTATATAAGGTAGGGCATGTACACGCTACCAATTGCCAGCAACACGTGCATAAGATCCTAGCCATCCATCATCAGGTGGGTCCCACATATTATAAGATGAACGTTAGGAATGAATGGACGCCCAAGAGAAACTTATCAACGGCTCTAAATTCAATGTACACGTGTTGAAAATATTGGCAGCAGATACCGTACACATGGCATATCGAGCATGTCCAATGTGGATCTTTGGTTGATTTTCTCAGACTATGACCGTACAACATGTAAATGCCAAATGACCGTTTGGGCTTACTGAATAAACTCCACATGCCCTTCATGTATGAAAAATTAAGCTACTCAGTACACAATCTGATTTCTATCACAAATGAGTACATCAAAGTGTCAGGGGGACCACCACACGAATGGTCACAGGACGGGCTCAGACTGGGTACTACCCTCACCAGGACGCAGCTAGAGATGTACCTATCATTCCGGGGAGAGCAAGTGAGACACGCACCTCAGTAATGATGGAGAGTTGACAGACCTGTTACATCAGTCAGGTCTGACATGCTCTCCACCAATGCCAAGGTGACATGTACCTACCTGTTCGTCTCCAGCTACGTCTGGGTAGTACCTTCTCTGAGCCCTTCCAGGCCCAAAGCCAAGTTGCCCTTCTCACCGGAGAGCCATTGATACTCTGGAAAACTGTCCTAGTCCATACGCATGCACTCAGATGTTGTATCTGTGGTCCGCAATCTAATTAAGTTCCACCATCCGAATCATAAGCCCAGTTTAAATGGGCCATAAGAAAAATATTATATTGATTAAACCATCGTGCCAATCTTACGGTTAGGATATCCTTTTGTGGTAATATTTGGTTTGTGGCCCACTTATAGATGGGCCAACGATCTGAACGGTTCATTTTGAGTTCCATCTATCCCATGTATAATTTTTGGCAGCATGTGTATGAATCATTAATGCCAGAGTATCAAATCTTTTCTAGAAATAAAAAATTGGATTACGCTGCGCTGATAGGTCACCACCACTTCAGAAGTGATGATGACTTATCCACTGTACACACGTATCTTCAATTCGGGAGTAGATCAACCAAAAAAATGAAGCAGCTCCAATATGAGGTGAACCATACCATAGGAAACAATGGTAATTGATCATTAATGGGCCACAAAATTTTAGATCAAATCGTTGGTTTATGTGACCTTATCAACAGGTTAGATGGCAAATAAACATTCTGGTGGGCACTAGGAAGGTTCTAATGATAGTGTACAAAAAATTTTGGATGAAGTTGATTTTTTTTTTCCCTCTCATCCAGGGTTTATGTGACGTTGTCAATCAATTAGATGTCAAATAAACATTATGGTGAGCTTTAAGGAGTTTTTAATAATAGGGCATTCACCACCGTTTTCTATAATATGGTCCACCCAAGATTTAGATCTTCTTTATTTTTAGGCTAATGTCCTAAAATTATTTGGAAAAATGGATGGACAGCATGGATATGAAATACATACATCAAGGTGGGCCTCATCTTAAGAGCTGCACCATATTGTGTGAGACTGGGCTGCACAATTGGCTCCTTTGGTAGCTTGTCCATGGAATGCATTAGAATCCAAATCATAATTTCCACTTCCGAATCTTGTAATTAGAATACTTTGGAATTTTTTTTAGCGTGGTTAAATTTCATTAATTAAATCGGCTTTAATATCTCAAATTAGCGTTTCTCTGTGCGTATATACAAACACTAATTTTAGATAATAAAGTTGATTTAGTTGTGTTTGTGTGTGATGGAATAATTGTAATCAGTCTGTTAAAATATATACCTTCACAAAAAATGATGAAATTTTGATGCCTGAGTGAGCCATAAATGTAAACATTACAACTGCAAGGTTTACTAGCATTTTTTATTATTATTATTATTTTTATCATCTGTTTCGATGGCTAATGTGTTGGACGGTTTGGATCATTCTATTGAGATGATTAAAGTGTTGCAACAAATGGTTAGATCAGTATACAATGGATTAATAGCCTGGTGGCTCATTTATTAAAAGTGCAATGCTATGCAGCACAAAATACAAAAGGTGGTCCATTGAACCTGGGCTGATCTGGTAGCTAAGAAGTCAAAAGTAAATGAAACGTAGATCACAACAATAATTAATTACCTTTTTATTTCATTGAAAATGATCATTGTCTCAAAAGGTCTCACCTTGGGTATGTGCTATGTACCAATATCCTATGAGCCTGCCATGAAGTATGTGTTATATCCACACCTTTCATTCATTTTTCCATATCATTTTAGGGCATGATCCAAAAGACGAGGCACATCTAAAGCTCAAGTGACTAACCATAAGAATAATTACGTCTACTATTGAACCTACTACTATATGTGGTGTGGTCCACTCAACCTTTGGATCTGTCTCATTTTTTGGCTCATGGCTTGAAATGATACGAAAGAATGAAAGAAGAGCAGTGTAGATAAATGAAATGTATTTGAAATCAAAATATTCTACTTGGATGGAAGTAAATGGGAAGGATGGGAATGTATTTGACTTTTTCAATATATTCACAAGAATACCGTATATATGCTATATACCAAATTAGCTTTAATATCTCAATTTAGTTTACATATGCACAGGCATACGAGGGAGGATCGTTGTCTTCCGTTGATTTCAATGATGTGGCCCACTTGAAGTCAGGGATTAGGACCGACCTGATTTTCACGTCAGGCGATATTCTCGAGGAGTAAGGCATGTTCCGCGGCTTGGATGGGAATGGCTTAGGTGTTACCCGGGTAACACGTATCCATACCGTGTGGGGGCCCAACTTGATTACTGTGTTGTATATCCACACCGTCCATCCGTGTTTTCAGATAATTTTAGGACATCATCTTAAAATTTAAGGAGATATAAATCTCTGGTGGACCATACCACTGGAAAATGTGGTGAATAACCATTAAAACTTTTTGTAGGCTATAAAAATTTTAGATCAAGCTGATTATTGTATTTTCCCTTCATCCAGATCTGATTTAACTTATCAACGGGTTAGATGAAAAATAAACATTACTGATCTACTTAAGGTTGGCCCTGGGAAGTTTCTAATGGTGATCGTTCAGTCACCACTGTTTCTTGTGTTGTGGTCCACCTGAGTTTTGGACCTGCTTAATTTTCTAGTTCACGTCCTAGAATGGTCTTTAAAAACGGATGGACAGTGTGGATATAGAAGGTGGGCCCCACATTAATGGTAACACCCACTAAGGTGTACCCCAGGGTACACGTAGTCGGTTCTCTGAAGATCCTGCCAATGTGACACATGTGGGGAAAATGTCACAACACGGAATCTTCTTCACCACTTGTTATATGCAAGGCATACAACATGAAACCTCTGTCAACCTACCAAGTCCTTTGTCAAATCTACTCCGTCCATTGAGCTCCTCTCGATGGATTTTTCTTTGGTTGAAAAATGCCATCAGTGCCTCTTTTGGATCCAATTTATGATCCTGACCGTCCAGTAATGTCATCGTATATGGGGACACGATCGTAAGCATATACTCGTGAGTATAAAGTAAGAAGATCATTTAGATGGACGGTGTAGATGCACTGATTGGCATGCCACTTGTCATATATCCGGCAATGAACGTGTAATCTTCATCTAACTCACTGAAGAAAAAAAAATCTCGAGTCTCTTGGACTAAAGTGGAACAATATTGACCGGTTAAAAAAAAGGTGCTATTGTAGCGGGAAGAAAAAATTTTGGCCCCGAAGCACTGTTCACTAGATGCTTCGGACCATTTATTCCTATGTCTATTTTTCAATCGATTCGATGGTTAAGTGACTTGCAAGTTAAAGTCGGTTTCGACTCGATTGAGGGAACGAGTCCCAACAAAGAGTGAAAGAGCCTCCCATGTAAGATTAGAGCCGTTCTTTTGATCTGGCCACCCTTGAAACTTCGAATAGGACCTTATCGGATTACCACGCAGCCCCTTAGTGGCTCACAAAAGTACCAACAGTCTCCATTAATTTTGGTGATGTTTTCTTCACCATAGTCCACTCGTGTTGAGTTTTGCCCTCAATTTTTTGCCCATGCCATGAAATTAAAACCCCATCCTCTGAATATGGTAGATCTTCCTCCAGACTAGCAAATGAGGCACACAAAAGCCAACCATGACACTTACAAGATGTGAGGCCTCCAGCATTAGCCCAAAAAGAGCTTTTTGTTTTATTTTATTTTCTACCTTCTATCTTCTTCTAAGTAACACACCCAAGCAATAGAGGATTTTTTTTTGGGGGGGGTTTACCCCTACTAATTGGAGTTGGGAGTCCAAGGGGTGATGCCAATGGAGGTGAGCAAGAGGGTGAGAGAGTTACAATGAGGGAGAGGGAGATGATTTAGTGAGATCCATGGATAGTAGAAAGATCGCAGCTGAGTGACATGAATCGCAATTGGCAACTGTGGATTGCAAATGTATGAATAGGATCACACATCTATGGAATGGACCACAAATGTGTGAAGTGGATCGCAAATTGGTGAGTATCTGCGATCCATAGTGAGGATCTGTGATCCAGAGTGATTTGGACCTACTTTTGAGCAATTAAAAGGTGTCCAAATGAGGTGATTTTAAATCCATTTGAAAGCTTGTTCAAATATCTTTCCAACAAGTATAAGATCACCCAAATCAGACATGTAACAAGGGAGTTATGACTGTTTTCGTAGGGACATTGTGAGAATCTGTGATCCAGAGTGAAGATCTACGATTCAGGGTGATTTAGACCCACTTTTGAGCAATTAAATGATGTCCAAATAAGGTGATTCTAAATCCATTTGAAAGCTTATTTAAATAGCTTTCCAACAAGTACAAGATCACCTAAATCAAACATGTAACGAGAGAGTTATGACCATTTTCGTGGGACATAGTGAGAATCTACCATCCACAATTCAAATTAGCGATCTAGGGTGATTTGGACTCACATTTGAGAAAATAAATGCTGTCCAAATGAGGCGATTCCAAAGCCATTTGAATCCTTATTCAAATAGCTTTTCAATAAGTATATGATCACTTAAATCAGACATATAACGAGTGAGTTATGGCCATTTTTGTGGGACATAGTGAGAATCTATGATCCACAGTGATGATATGTGATTTAGGGTGATTTGGACCCACTTTTGAACAACTGAATGGTATCCAAATGATGTGATTCTAAAGCCATTTGAAAGCTTATTCAAATATATTTTCAACAAGTAATCGGACATATAACGAGAGGGTTATGACTATTTTCGTGGGACATAGTGAGAATCTACGATCCATAGCAAGGACTTAACGATCCATACTTCAAATCAGCGATCCACGATTCAAATAAGTGATCCAATGTCCCACAAAAATGGCCATAACTCCGTCGTTATATTTTCAATTTGGGTGATCTTTTACTTGTTGGAAAGCTATTTGAATAAGTTTTTAAATGACTTTAAAATTACCTCATTTGGACACCATTTAGTTGCTCAAAAGAAGGTCCAAATCACCATGGATCGCTGATTTGAACTGTGGATCGCAAATTCTCATTGTCCCACAAAAATAGCCAAAACTCCCTCGTTACATGTTCAATTTGGGTGATCTTATACTTGTTAGAAAGCTATTTGAATAAGTGCTCAAAAGTGAGTTATGGACGATTGGAATAAGCACCTCAAAATTTAGAATCACCTCATTTGAGCACCATTTAAGTGCCTAAAAGTGGGTCCAAATAACCCTGGATGGCAGATTCTCATTATGTCCCACGAAAACAGCCATAACTCCCTCGTTACATGTCCGATTTGGATGATCTTATACTTTTTGGAAAGCTATTTGAATATTCTTTCAAATGAATTTATAATTACTTCATTTGGATATCATTTAGTTGCTCAAAAGTGGGTCAAATCACCCTGGTTCGCAGATTCTCACTGTGGATCGTATATTTTCACAATGTCTTACGAAAATGGCTATAACTCCCTTGTTACATGTCAGATTTTAGTGATCTTATACGTGTTGGAAAGATATTTGAATAAGCTTTCAAATGGATTTAGAATCACCTCATTTGGACACCATTTAAATGCTCAAAAGTGGGTCCAAATCACTCTTAATCGCAGATTCTCATTGTGGATTGTAGATTTTTACTATCCCACGAAAACGGCTATAACTCCCTCGTTACATGTCTGATTTTGATGATTTTATACTTGGTGTAAATCAATTTGAATAAGCTTTCAAATGGATTTAGAATCACCTCATATGGATACTATTTAAATGTTCAAAAGTGGGTCCAAATCACCCTGAATTGCAAATTCTCACTATGGATCGCAGATTTTCACTGTGTCCCACGAAAACTGTTATAACTCCCTTGTTACACGTCCGATTTTGGTGATTTTGTACTAGGTGGAAAGTTATTTGAATAAGATTTCAATTGCTCTAGAATCAACTCATTTGGACCCCATTTAGTTGCTTAAAAGTGGGTACAAATCACCCTAGATCGCAGATTCTCACTGTGAATTGCAGATTTTCACTATGTCCCATGAAAACAGTCATAGCTCCCTCGTTACATGTGTGATTTGGGTGATCTTGTACTTATTGGAAAGCTATTTGAATAAGCTTTCAAATGGCTTTGGAATCACCTCATTTAGACACCATTTAGTTGCTTAAAAGTGGGTCCAAATCACCTTGGATCACAGATACTCATTGATCTGCGATCCACTTTCGTACATCTGTGATCCACTCCACAGATGTGTGATCCTCTTCATACATCTACCATCCACAGTTGTCAGTTGCGTTCCATGTCGCCCATTTACGATCCATGGATCTCAATATATGATATCCCTCTCCCTCATTGATAACTCTCTCTTCCTCTTACTCACCTCCATTGACGCCGCCCCCTTGGACTCCCGACTCCGATTAGTAGGGGTACCCCCCCCATCCCCTATCGCTGGGGTGTGTTACTTAGAAAAAGATAGAAGGAAGAAAAGAAAATGAAACAAAAAGCTCTTTTTAGGCTGATGCGGGAAGTCTCGCATCTTATAAGTGCCTTGGTTGGCTTTTATGTGGCCCATTGCTAGTATGGAGGAAGATGTGCCACATCCAAATGATGAGGGTTTTAATTTCATGGCATAGGTAAAAAATTAAGTGCGAAACTCAACATGGGTGGACTATAATGAAGAAAACATGACATTAATGAAGATTGTTGGTACTTTTGTGGGATCATCGAGAGACTACGTGGTAATTCGATAAGGTCTCACCTAAAGTTTTAAGGTTGACTATTTCAAATAAACAGATCTAATGTTGTATGGAAAGCCCTTTCACTCTTTATTGGGACTCACTCCCATGATTAGGTTGAAACAAACTTTGGCTTACGAGTTACTTAATTATTGTACCATCTCAAAAGAAATAACGGGGTAAAATAATATAAAGCAAATGGTGAACAATGATCGAGGCCAAACTTTTATCTTCCGGCTATAGTAGTATCCTTTTGTCGACACAAAAACAGTAAGGTACAATTTACCAGTTAACCCGACCAAAAGCAACACATAAAGGTATCCTGCGAATTTGAAACGGATTCCGTTAAAGAATCTAACGGCCGTCCATAGATTTCTGTCCAATGTCCAGCTGCCGCGTAAGCACGTGACTTCACCCACTCAAAGTTGTCGTACACGTGTCATGAACCTGAGGGTTGGTGGGACAGTTGGGAATGGCAGCCCGATGGCGACGGGGTGGGCCCTCACCGTGAATGTCAGTGCTCCAGAGGAAGGCATGCGCAGGTACGCACTAGTTTGGACGTGGCTCCCATGCGAACGCGTCTTTCCTGTGACCCCGCGCATAGGAAGTCTCTGTAGGCAAAGGCTCTGTGGGGCCCACCGAGATGTATGGGTGACATCCACTCCGTCCATCAGTTTCTCCAGCTCAGTTAGTGTATGGTTCCGAAAACAGGAAGATACAGAATTCAAGTGGACCAGGCCACACGAAAGAGTGGGGTTTGTATGGCTACCATTGAAACTTTCATGGAGCCCACCGTGAAGTTTACATGCCATCCAAACCGTTGAATTTATTCCCACTTGGATGAACGGAAAAACATATCAGCCTAATCCAAAACTTCGATGGCTTCCCACCCATGGTGGGTGTTCAATCCCCATGTTTTCGTGGGCCCCCTTGAATTCTGCATCTGCCTCATTTTTGGGTCCATCATCATGTATGTATCTTATCCACACCGTCCATCCATTTTTATAGATTAATTTATATAACAGGCACAAAATCGAAGCATATCCAAAGCTCAGGTGGACCACATTAGAGGAAACGATGGAAATTGAACGCCTACCGTTGAAAAACTTCTAGAGGGCCACAGAAATTTTCGATCAAGTTGATATTTGTGTTTTCCCCTCATCCATGCCCCTGTGAAATTAGGAACAGGTTGGATGATAAATAAACATTACTGTGGCCCTAGGAGGTTTTAACGGTGGATGTTATTGTCTCCTCTGTTTCCAGTGGTGTGGTCCACTTGAGCTTCGGATATGCTTCAATTTTGGTCTGATGACCTAAAATAAGCTGGTAAAAAGGATGGACGGCGTAGATAAGACACATACATCACGTGTGGGCCCCACAGAGTTTACTCAGTATGCAATCCCCTCTCCTTTTGATGGGGGCTCATCCCCAAAACTGATGGACGGAGAGAATGTTTAGACATGGAGGTGGGCCCCACAAAGCTTCCGCCTACAGGGGCTCCCTGCAGCGGGGGTTAAAGGACATTTGCGTCTACTGGGCCCACCGTGAACTGACTGTGGCCCAAAGAATTAGATTTCCGTACGCTGGGCCCCACCACATGTAGAGTCCAATGATCAGAACCGCCCATCTTTTTGGGAACTCCTGAAACATGCCTACGACCATCGATATGTTTCGTTGAATGCATACCATGGAAAATATTATCAATGGCTCGCATTCAACACCATAAGTCAATGGTCACGATCATCCTTTATGTAGGATTACTGGACGATGGACTAATCAAAGTAATAACAAATGGATGGACAGCTACAATATCTATTGCATGTCGGTCCCATTGTGACACATGTAAAGATGCTATCAGAACCGTCCAACATTTTGAGTGATTCCCTAGATGGGATATGTCAATGGCTCACATTCCACACCAAAGAATCAATGGTGAGGATCATCTTTTCAATGTGATTATTGGGCCTTAGGCCATTCAAAGTAGTGATCAATGGGTGGGTCACTCCACTATCAGACAATCTCAACGTAATTTATCCTGGCTCCAATGCGAGTTTTGCACCATTTAATAGTATGCTAGTAACTCATCCTTAAAGCTATCCAGAACATCCAAATTGTGGGTCCCATTGTGGATGGAGCAAATATGTAAAATGACACTGATCAAGCAATCCTAACCATCCAATTAATGGATCTGAAATGGATGGTTAAAAAGTAATTTAGACGGTCTGTATTGTTTTCTTTCTCGAATCTTTAGATTTTGCTCTTTCTGGCAGTTGGGTCAGCAATTTAGACGGTCTGTATTGCCAAACTATATGCCACATGTATGTTTTAATAATCACCACAAGTTTTTAAATAGTCCAAGACCAACACAGAAGTCTAACCTTTCATTATCCGTATGATGCTAATGGGTGTGTTTGGATGGGAGTGGAGTAGGTGGGGCACGGGTAAAAGTTTAGTGGGCGAGGCCCACCTGGATGTATGTGTTGTGTATCCACGCCGTCCATTAGTTTTTACAGCCAATTTTAGGGCATGGTATAAAAATTAAATTGATTTTTGGAGGTCTACTTGAATTGATTTTTTTCTTCAAAGATTTTTTTTTCTTCACACGCACTCATATGCGTGAGCACTCACACCACAATGGGTTCTGGAACCGTGACCTCGTGTTGAAACTCCAGTGAGTCTACTACACTTTTTTTTTGGACCACTTTTTTTTTTCAACACAACCACTGTTGCTAGCGCGTGTATATCACCACCAATGGGTTTCAAACCCAAGACCCCTTGTTGAAACTCTGAGAGTCTACCAACGAGGCAAGGACGAACCCCGAGTGAGTCTACCACTTGAATCGAATTGTGATCAATCAATTCAGTGACAAGGAATGATCAAAGTGAAAGTTACATGATAACAAAGATTCCTCTTACGCAATAGCCCGCACCCACGTGAGGTGGTCGTGCAACAAAATGTGCCATGGCGCCCACCATGATATCACAGACGTCAGATCCATCTGTCCGTCTGTTCTGACGACTTAAATTTGGAGGTCCGCTCAAGTATAAAGCATACATAAAATTATAGTGTGTCACAACATCAGAAATATTTGAGATAAGATGCCTACCATTGAAATCATTTCCCAATCTTTTTCTTTCTTCACATGCACAATTATATATTGAGAGAGAGAGGCATGCTCATGTGCGCACAAGTTCTCACCATTACTTGTGAGCACTTTCTGATAGCAAATCACACTAGATGTGAGTTGTGAATCCGGATCATCTATGTGATGCAACACTTCAAAAAAACCCCATGGCCCAACTTTCAATCTAATCCAAAGCTCTAGTGGGCTATGGCAGAGAGAGAGATGCAAATCAAGGGAGGAAATTGTTTCCTTTTGCCATAACCCACCAAAGTTCTAAATCAAGGTAAAAGTTGGGCCCTTAGGGTTTGTTGGGGTGCTACATCATATGGACAATTTAGATTCAAGGTTCACATCAGGTGTGATGAGCTGTTAAAAAGTGCTCAGGAGTTCTCTAGAGAAAGGTGCATAAGTGAGCATTCGTCTCCCTCTTCCCACTAGTTCTCACGAGAGCTTGTGAGTACTTTTGAGCGCTCATCACACGCAATGTGAGCCCAAAATCTAAGCTGTCCACATGATGCATCACCACTAAAAACTCCTAGGGTCCAACTTTCAACCTATATAGACGTGTGTGTGTGTGTGTCTTCGTGCACAACAGACCATTAAGTAGATAATTATGATATGGAGGGAAGCAGATTGTGTGGAGCACTGAGTTGGCAGGTTGACATCACCAAGTTCCATGGCCCCACTTGATGTAGGAGAAGAACCCCATGATCGAGGGCGTGGATCACGCACCTTTCTGCGGGAGATAGACAGGAAGAAAAACAAGAGAAAACTAAGGAATTTCATATTTTAGAGTTTCAACCCAAACAGGAAATTGTTATTCCCGTTTTTAGATTTCGGCCCAACTCGTGGGGCCCATCTTGATCATTTATGATGATCCGTTCCATCCATTTTGTAGAGCTGCTCGACGCCGAGAAAACGCAAAAAGTTTCACGTCGATCCGAGTTACGGATTGATCGTGGGGTCCAAAATGGTACAAACTGTCCAGAAAGTTCTGAATTCCGCCCACTGAAACTGGAGATGGTCCAGGTGGCCCATTACTACTGATATGGAGAATCTAAGCCGACCATCTTGAAGAGTACGTCGATATTAGTAAAACAACAAAGTTTCGTGGCAATCAGATATGTGGATTGCTCGTATCAGCGGAAGGAAGACAGTGCTGGCGTTATACAGTTGCGCAGATTTTTCTATTTCTTTTCTAATTGTATTAGGATTCTTTCCTTCCTTTGCAAGTTAGTATTAAGTACGAATTTAGGATTTAGTTTATTATTTAAAGCAAGTTAATTATGTTTATTTATTATTCATTCAATTATCAATTATTCAATTATTCGGAATTTATTTCCTCTTTTATCTTTTATTTCTTCTCGTGGATTCGAGAAACTATCGGTTAGGGAGACGGTGATCGACCTACCACGTCCTCCCTGCGTCATTGGTATCAGAGAGAGGTTTCTTCCTCAGGACGATGGCCTCTAATGAAGGGTTGGATCCTCATCCTAAGGACGGTGCTCCAAGGGACTATCTAACAGCGACAGCTTTCGAGGCAGCATTTGAAGCAGCACAACGGGAGAACCGGTTGATCCTGCAAGGTATACAGGCAACCCTCAACCGTATTGTAGCGACATTAAATCTGCCCCAAGCCCAAGGCAACAGTCAACAACCACCTGTGCTCGCTGTACGGAATAACCCCATGTTCTGTAGAGCACCTCAGGTGGCTTATCACAGGGCAACCCCAGACGATTCAAAACCTAGCGATAAAGAGGTCGAAGACATCATCGTACGACGGCCTACGTGTGGGAATGATCGTGGGGAGTATAATGAAAGAGATTTTCGAAGTAATGCAACTTCGGATCAGGTCATTAAATTACAACCCACCACCATATCAGAGGATATTCAAAATTCTAAGGAGGTGGAGGAAATCAATACCCCAATCTTAAAGGATAGAGAAGGAGAGTCTAAAATTATTCCAGACATTATGGAGTCAGTTTTGACAGAATCCATGAGTATCCCAGAAAGCGTCACGCCAGCAATGCAGGAAATCAAGGTGATCGTAGTTGCCGAACTTCCTAATGAATTGTTCATTGTGAAGGAAATTGTCCTTTCTCAGAAAAAGCCAACTTTTGATGTATCAGAGAATATTGCAATTATTCATGTTGGCGTGGAGAAGAAGTCGAAATTTTTTTTTGCTGCATTCCAGGATAAGGCCCGCAAGCATCGACTTCCGAAGTTAAAAGCAAATCATGGCCCTAACCTAAAGCGAAACTCGAGGACGAGTTTTTTTCAAGTGGGGAAGAATGATGTAGGAGAAGAACCCCATGATCGAGGGCGTGGATCACGCACCTTTCTGCGGGAGATAGACAGGAAGAAAAACAAGAGAAAACTAAGGAATTTCATATTTTAGAGTTTCAACCCAAACAGGAAATTGTTATTCCCGTTTTTAGATTTCGGCCCAACTCGTGGGGCCCATCTTGATCATTTATGATGATCCGTTCCGTCCATTTTGTAGAGCTGCTCGACGCCGAGAAAACGCAAAAAGTTTCACGTTGATCCGAGTTACGGATTGATCGTGGGGTCCAAAATGGTACAAACTGTCCAGAAAGTTCTGAATTCCGCCCACTGAAACTGGAGATGGTCCAGGTGGCCCATTACTACTGATATGGAGAATCTAAGCCGACCATCTTGAAGAGTACGTCGATATTAGTAAAACAACAAAGTTTCGTGGCAATCAGATATGTGGATTGCTCGTATCAGCGGAAGGAAGACAGTGCTGGCGTTATACAGTTGCGCAGATTTTTCTATTTCTTTTCTAATTGTATTAGGATTCTTTCCTTCCTTTGCAAGTTAGTATTAAGTACGAATTTAGGATTTAGTTTATTATTTAAAGCAAGTTAATTATGTTTATTTATTATTCATTCAATTATCAATTATTCAATTATTCGGAATTTATTTCCTCTTTTATCTTTTATTTCTTCTCGTGGATTCGAGAAACTATCGGTTAGGGAGACGGTGATCGACCTACCACGTCCTCCCTACGTCACCACTATATGCATGTGTTATATCCATATTGTGCCATTTTGCGAGATCATTTTAGGATATAGGCCAAAAAATAAGGCAGATCCAAAGCTCAAATAGGCCACACCACAAAAAGTAGTGGGCCACACCATAGTGCCTTATGAACAGGTTCGATGGTGTGTGTGTAAGAATAACCCCCTCATTTCCCTCCTCATTGCTATTATAATTTCAAACGGTTATAATTAATAGTAATTTAAGGTTGAGATTATTGCATAGTACAGCCCTTCTCTTTATGCCTTTGGAATTTTATTTTTACCTTTTATGACATGACCCATTTCGTTTATGTCTTTTGGATGTGACCCTTTTAAAATATCTATTTGAAGAGCCTAATAAGTACTTGTAGAAGTGGGTTTTATGTTAAGCTAGCTTACAACTTGTTGTGGGTGATAGTTCTCTTTAAGGCTTAGTCCCTTGTTTTGGATAGACTAGAGCTGGTCCAACCCCAACAATCACTTATTTATTGAGCATTCTGCATTATTTGGACTTTTGCACATTGGATGTGATCATAATAAATGCCAATCTTGGAAAATAAATTTATTTTTCCTACATTGGCTAACAACTGGACACGTTTTGACACATGGGCCCCATGAATCCAATGGATGTTGGATAGAGGGATTTGAGAAGAAAATCTTTCACTGAAAAACCTTTCTCATTTGGACAGTTTTCTATACAATTGATGTAAGTGGGTTGTTGTTTATTAATCTACTTTATTGATCTTTCTTCCTTTTTCTATTTTTAATTTGGGTGGGTGAAGAGATTGTTGATGTGGTAGGGTTCATTGTGGATAGACAATGCCTTAGAACTGGCTTGGAATAGATGAATCGAGTCACGAAATCATCATTTGAGATCTGTAGGTGTAAATTCTCAGCATTAAATCTTCCTTTCATATCATATTCTTTTCAATATTGAGGTGGTGCACTGAGTAGGCTAGGTGACTTGATCACTTAACGTTACTTATGGTGACTCAGCAGTGACTTAGTGATTCATGCCATAGGTTTAAAGGGTTAATAAATATTTAAAATGAGAAGTTTCAAACCCATAACCTATATTAATGAGACAAACACCCTTGACTACCATTCCATTGATCATGGATATAAATATATTCTTTAATTATCTATAGCTAATGATTAAATACTTAGTTAACTTGTTGGGAAAGCCGACAGCGGAAGCGGAACGTCGAACGCGTGAAGCAATGCGAAATCAAACGAGAAACAAGATGAAATCAATCACACACAAGCATTCACCACAAGAGACTCCGAATTTACGTGGAAAAACCCCAAAACGAGTAAAAAAACCACGGCACAAACGATCCACTATGAATATCAGAAGATTATAGAGATTGACAGCCCACAAAGCAAAGAAAAATATAGAGAAAACCCAAGTTTTTCTCTCACACACACATCTCCCTTCTTCCTAGTACGAATAGGAAACCTTGGACACCTTAGGATTCCTGTCTAAGTCGGATTACAACACCTTAAATAGGAAGAAATCCAAAAATAGAAACACCCTGCGCAGTACTGCGGACTGCGCAAGAACTCCGCGCGCACAGCCGACCGGTCGGCCTTGCACAGAAACAGTCCAGAGAGAAAATCCACACAGACCCGTCGTTGCCTCACAGCCGACCGGTTGGTCGACCAGTCGGAGCCCACTGACGACCGGTCGGCCGACCGATCTGGGCACACGCAGAAGCTGTCCAGCCTTCACTGTGCATCTGAGCCTCTTCGTCAGATCGGTCGCCCGACCGGTCTGAGCACCCTGTCCACGCACATAGTTTGAAGACTCCCCAACAAACTCCACCGAGGCTTCAAACGTCGAATCAACACATCCTTGCAACGTCATCTCATCTTCAATCATAGCTCCACCGCTTCTCGTGCCACCATCGACCCTAACCTTGCAAATTCACGCCCTTACCGCTCTTCTCATGTGGCCCTTGGGCACTTGCCATATACGAGCAACCGTGGATCTCGCTGCCTCTCCCACAGCTCCACTGTGAATTGTGCTCCCGATCAACATGTAAAGATGACCACACTTTCGTGCCTTCATACACACGAGTGCCCCCTTCATCACTTCACAATAACGATCGTGGCCGATAAACACGCATCCTTTTGCCTCGAGCGCACCAAGAGAAATCACATTCATCTTCATCTTGGGAACATGCTTCACATCTTCCAGGATTTGATCGACTCCATCGAACATCCTGATGCGCACGGTACCAATACCCACAACCTTATGAGCGACTCCATCGCCCACAAACACCGATTCTCCACCATACTCCTTGTATGTCGTGAATGAACTCCGGTTAGGACAAACGTGACATGAAGCCCCTGAATCAAGGATCCACTCACTACCGTGTGATCCCTTGCCAGAAACAGTCAGAACTTCACAGAAATCGCCACCATCCTCTACGGTATTGGCTCCCTCTCTAGAAGAATTTCCAAACTTCTCTTGCCTCAACCTGGGATTCTGACAATCCCCCTTCATGTGACCCTCCTGGCCACAATTCCAGCACTTCACCTTAGACTTACCTTTGCCCTTGGCTCTAGATCTCGATTTTGAATATCCTCCATACTCAGAACTTCTTCCCCTCATAACCAGTGCCTCTGAGGAATAACGGGAAGCCACGTCACCGCTTTTCTTTCTCATCGCCTTTGACTGGAGGGCTGAGATAACGGTCTCGACGCTTATGGTTTCCCTCCCTGCACACACAGAATCCCTGAACGACTCATATGAATCGGGAAGCGAATTCAACAAGATGCATGCTTGGTACTCATCCTTCATCGGTTCATCGATCTCCACCAACTTGCAAACCAGCCTATTGAACGTGCTCAGGTGGTCCTCCACCTCCGTTCCCTCAACCATCCTTAAGGTGAACAACTGCATCAACACATACATGCGATTCTCTAGAGATTTTTTGGCATAAACCTTCTCTAGCTTCGCCATTGTTTTAGCCGCAGTCTTCTCCTTCATGACATGATAGAGAACATCATCCGTAAGGTTTAACAAGATTGAGGTTCTTGCCTTCTTGTCGAGCTTCGTCCACTCATCATCTTTCATAGCCTCGGGTTACTTTCCAAGAGCTTCATCAAGCCCATGCTGAACCAGGAAGGATTCAACATTCACCTTCCATAGCTCAAAGTTATTTTTCTCAGAGAACTTCTCTACCTCGAACCTTGCGCCCGATCCCATCTTCTCGTCTCATATTCGAATCTACTCCACCCCAACTTTAGCTTTGATACCACTTGTTGGGAAAGCCGGCAGCGGAAGCGGAACGCTGAACGTGTGAAGCAATGCGAAATCAAACGAGAAGCAAGATGAAATCAATCACACACAAGCATTCACCACAAGAGACTCCGAATTTACGTGGAAAAACCCCAAAACGGGTAAAAAAACCACGGCACAAACGATCCACTATGAATATCAGAAGATTACAGAGATTGACAGCCCATAAAGCAAAGAAAAACACAGAGAAAACTCAAGTTTTTCTCTCACACACACCTCTCCCCTCTTCCTAGTATGAATAGGAAACCTTGGACACCTTAGGATTCCTGTCTAAGTCGGATTACAATACCTTAAATAGGAATAAATTCGAAAATAGAAACACCTTGCGCAGTACTGCGGACTGCGCAAGAACTCCGCGCGCACAGCCGACCGGTCGGCCTTGCACAGAAACAGTCCAGAGAGAAAATCCACACAGACCCGTCGTTGCCTCACAGCCGACCGGTTGCTCGACCAGTCGGAGCCCACTGACGACCGGTCGGCCGACCGGTCTGGGCACACGCAGAAGCTGTCCAGCCTTCACTGTGCATCTGAGCCTCTTCGTCAGACCGGTCGCTCGACCGGTCTGAGCACCCTGTCCACGCACATAGTTTGAAGACTCCCCAACATAACTCACATCAAAACCTTGTTTTGTATCTATTGTAAAAAAAAATGTCGAAAAATATGTCAATTTAAAAAATTTTAGGAATCGAGTTATCTGGAATGTGTAATTACAATCGTCTTCTCTATTACACAAAAACACACATCAATATGAAGAAAAGCCCACCAAAGATGTTTAAAATAGGATTGTTAAATGAGCAGCTTTTATTACATGATCATTTCATAGTAAAACCCATTTGATAAATGGTTAAGATCCATCATTCAAAATAAATAAATAAATAAATGGTCAAGATCTTAATATAGTAGCTCAAATTTTTTACACTCAAGTGTGGGACATTAAATCGTTAGAGTTGTGCTATGAAAAACCAATGTAGAACCTTTCCGTAAATGACATGGATGTGATATTAATGATATTGTTCATTGATTATGATGACAATGAGCCCTAGACAATTCACAATGCCATAGTTGATGCATGAGTACCTTTTTTTTTTATTGCCATCTATTTACATTATTTTAACACACACACACTCATACCCGACCCCACACAAACACCACAATGGGTACTTGAACTTCTAACCTTGTATTGAAACTCTTATGAGTCTACCATCGAGGCATAGGTAAGGACCGTTGAGTCTACTTTAAACATACATGAATATGGGTTAAAGGAGAAGAATTTATCTAATTGTCCTTAAAACTTGAGATTAGAGTACACAACTATCATTAACCAAGGGAGAATTGTAATCTATGAATATTAGCACTTTATTGTCCATGACCATCTAGCTAGTTATAGGATAAATATGTAGTTATTATTATTATTATTATTATTATTATTATTATTATGTGGTCATCGTCTGTAGGGGATTGATGACAAGTTAATATTGAAGGTCTACTATTGGGTATGATAATGAATTAATGTTTCTTTCCCTACCTCACATTGGAGTGTAAGTGTGTCATAAGAATATGCTTATGCTATTAGACTTGTTTAGCACTTGCATTGGTGGATTGAGTTCAACTCATTAGATAGAAAGGCCCATCACACTTGGATTATGATCGATTTGAGGATGTACTAAATTCGATTATAATTTTTAAACCTGAGAACATTTGAAGAATTCAAGGTCTTAATTGCATATGCTTTAACTTGCTTAAGAGTTCACAATGTGGCTAACAAAAGTGGGTATAGTTGGGAACACCAATCAAGGTCAACTTGAAGGCTTACATAGTTTAACAAGAGATTCATTAGTTTGTAGGAATTTACTTATGACTTAGGTCTTGGGACTACATTCATTAAGTGGGTTTTTTTACCCTTCACTTTTTTTTTTTTTTTTTGTAACACATGCACTAACACCACTTACACACCCACGCACTCACACCACAAATGACTTTTTTTATACCACTTGAACCCATGACCTCATGTTGAAACTCTTGTAAGTCTACCACTGAGGCATGAGTACGGACCCTCATGGACCCATCACTAAAAATATTTTTAAAATATTTTCAAATGTTAAACTTTTGTTTCAACCATTAAAATGTTTAAATCACACTTTATGATATTTAGATGGTTTAAATTTGTAGGTCTACCACCTGATTTGCATTGGCATTGGATCAATGATAGATGGTCATGGAAGTGGAGGAATCATATTAGAAATGGGTATATGGGTTAAGGTAGGATGATAGCCTTCCAATATAGTAGGGCATATAGCATATTATACGAAGATGGAGTACCATACAGTTTCTCCTTGAAACCCTAACTCTTCCTTATCCTATTCCAAAGAGAGAGTTATAGAAAGGGAGAATCTTTGTCCCTGACGTCACATTACATATATAGAGAGAGAGAGGTCTTCTTAGCCATGCTCTAGGGTTCTAATTCACATAGGATAGATTTGAAAAAACCTTAATAGTTTTGAAGGATCGACATCAACCAATTGATAATTTTTCAGTTGATCGATTAAGGTAATCCTAACCATGGGATTTATGTTTTTGCTTTATAAAAGCTTGACAATATCATAATTGGGATCCCATAGAAAAATCTAAATCTGGATTTTTAATTTGTTTTTTAATTCTATATGACTAAGTTCATTGACATCTTTTGTTTATAAGCTGGTCAAACTCAAACTCAAAGTCTTAAAGATGTAGCTTTGAAGACTATGCAATTAATCATGTGCTCAAGGGTTGAATAGCATCTCCATCCAAAAGTCTTTAACTATGGAAGTCTTTGTTGGTAGTTTAGCCTTTATATCATAATAAATGATGGATTATTTAGGCATACACCTGTACAATACCACGACTTCCAGCGTGTACAATATCCTAGGCGTCCGTCAGTTGAAGATCATCTACATACCATTGCCCAAAAATCAGGATCGTCCACTGCTCAAGTCAGCCAGCCAAGCTTTCTTTTCAACCGTAGATTTGTTTCACAAGCTATGGTCCACATCGTTGGATCATTATCATTGGTGGATTGGATACCCTATGTGCTGAGCTGGCACGAGTGGTGGTGCGTACATGAGCTGACATGAACACAAGTGTGGGCTGGCGAAGTTCTTGTTTTTTCGCTTGGCACATCCATGGTATATCCTGCCTTCTGATTGCTCTGGATTCCATACACGTGTTTCACATGTATGAAAGGAAACCGTTGATAAGTTAAGCCAGAAAAGTGACAAAACGCTCCTCTAAAAGACTCGTGGAAAATTCACATGAGTCAATGGGAATCGGATTGCGTCCATCGAACTGGGTAAACTCAGTTGGGCTCACTGTAAATGTATGTAGTTTATCTACACCCGTTCATCCGCTTTTCCGGTTCATTTAAGGAGTTGAAACCAAAATTGAAGCATATCCAAAACTTAGGTAGACTATACCATAAGAAACTAAAATGTGGGTATAATGATTTCCACCGTTGAAACCTTTCTGGGGCCCACAGTGATGTTTATTTGTCATCCAACCTGTTCACAAGATCAAATATCAGCTTGATCCAAAACTTCCACGGCCCTCAAGAATTTTTCAATGGTACAGATTCAATTCATATTGTTTCCTGTGGTGTGGTCCACTTAAGCTTTTTATATGCTTCATTTTTTTATCTCAAGCCATAAAATTGTCTGATAAAATGGATGAACGGAGTGGATAAAATGCATAAATCTAGGGGAGACCCCGCAGAGTATACTCAGTACGCAATCCGCCCGCTTCCGAGTCAATGTAGGTTGTTAAAAGAGGACGTGGATTTCGTCCAACCTTGGTTGGACCTTTAAGCGTCCGACCAGAACTGTTTGGGGACCACTGTGATGTGTTGGTTTATCCAATCCGTCCATCCCTCTTATAATGTCAATTTAAGATATGAAACCAATAATGAGTCGGATCCAACGGTGTAGTCGACCACACCAAATAGTATAGTAAGCTCGGTTGCATTTAAATTGAAAAAGCATAATTTCAAGTTGCATTAAATGCAAGTGTCATCTGTGGTATGTTATATAACACTGTTGAATCTGCCTCAATTTTGAGTCCATCCCTTAACATGATCTCAGAAAATGATTGGACTGCATAGATAAATCGATACATCATGGTGGCATTCGTACAGATCTAGTCGGACGATTAAAGGTCAAAGCAGGGTCGGACACAATCCGCGTCAGCTAAAAGAGGGCGCAAGTATAAAAAAAAGGTGTAAACATCACCAGAATGCTTACCTTATCTGCACGTGCTAATTTTTTTTTAATAATGCGAGAGGTTACATGACCATTTTCTTCCATCCTTCCACGCATCTGACATGTTTCCTTTTCTCATTCCACGTGTCCAACATGCTACTTACCTGCAATGTGGAACCAGCGCCACCTCGTGGGCCATTCTACCCAATGTGGAGATGCACTTGCATCATCAACCCCATCAATAAGGAGATTCGAACACTTGGTCTCTTACTATAATACTGTTTGATGTAGAGAGCAGCAATGGAATATCACTTTATTCAGGCCCTTTTAGGCAAATCGATGGAGATATCCCTATAGGCTATTCGGCATCTTACATGTCCCTTTATATACAATGCATGCATTGAGGTGTGCCCTACCGTCGGGGTCCCACCCATATAGCTGGTTCTAGATTGCCACTAAGTTACTTTCTTGAGATGCATGTGGTGAGATTTGATTGCTAGGCATATGTTATCTGTGTTAGGAATGAACCGTTGCAGAAGCAATCACAAAAAAAATCAAACAAGTGATAAACAAATTCAAATAAGCAAATAATTTATAGAACACATGAATTTTATATGAAAAACCCTTGCGGGGAAAATCATTGTGCTAAGCAGTAATATTCACTATGAAAATGAAAGTTATAAGAAATGAAATCAACTTAAATATGCAAAAACCATAGCTTTCTCTCTTCCGTACCCTTTTAGAAACGTATGTATTCTTTCTCAGTAACTCTAATCTAAGATTACACCCATATATATAGTGCTATATTTGAAATAGAAAACAAACCCTACAATTATGTAAAATTGTGCGCACCACCGATCTAAGTGTGATGGATTCAAAACCCAAAAAAATTCAGAGTGAAGGCACTAGTCAACAATGTAGGTGAGCTTTTTAAGTTTTTTGGGCCTAGTACATATTCAGCTCATCTTGACAGCATACTGTCCACCAATCAAATTTCACCACATCATCCCTAAAAAAGGCCTCCTCACCATCTAGTTCGCATTCATAACTAGAAGTACACGGATTAGATAGTGAGGCTTTCATTCTCTGTAATGATGTGGTGATGGCACAAGGAGTTTTGATGGATAAAGCCTTACATTGCTAAAGATAAGTGAATTCGAAAAATCTTTTTAAGGGCCGGGCCGTTGGAACTGGATTAGGTGATATCCTGGCCGGACTCACCCAATATGGTGAGACCGGGTATGTATTTATTCTGTATCCACACTGTCCATCCATTTTAATAGATCATTTTAAGACATTATTTAAAAAATGAAGCAGATCCAATTATCAGGTGGACCATACAATATAGGAAATAGTGGTGACTGACCATTAATGGGCCACAAAAGTTTTGGATCAAGCTGATATTTGTTATATCCCTTGGTCTAGGCTTATGTGACCTTATTAACATATTGGATGATAAATAAACACTACAAATACATTAAGGTGCTCCCTAATAAGTTTTGTAGGGAGTTTAATCACCACTGTTTCCTATGATATGGTCCACCTGATAATTAGATCGCTTCATCTTTGGGATGATGCCCTAAAATTATATGGAAAAACGGATGGACGGACTGGATACAGAATAAGTGGTGAGGGATCTACTACTTAACCGCATCCACATCAAGGATATTATGTCTGCCACGTGGGTTTATAACAACACGTTTTCTCATGAGCTGATCATGACCGTTCATCCAGTGGGTCCTACCATGATCTTGCCATGGAACACATAGCCGGTGCGATAATCCGGTGGGCCACACATGGATGAAAAAAGGATGAGGTAAAATGATAGCTATCTTTGTCTAGCATCTATTTATGGGGCATTGTAAAATGGACCGTATCATGAATGGTCGAGATCATCAGACGTGGTCGCGCGTGCACTTGGCCTCTCTTCCATTTCAGTCGCGCGAGTTTCTTCTTTACTCTGTCCAATAGATGGATGACTGTCGATCCTATCTCAAATCCACATCAGTTATCTTATTTTATGGCTGCTGTCGCCCAAACGGTGAATTTTCCATGTTCCTGAGCCCTACGAATTCTACGGTGGTCCTGCAGAACTCAAAGCATTTACAACCAGGGTTAGTAGGGCCATGTTTGGTGATCCAGACCGTTGATCAGAAGAACTCACCACGGACGTTGACTTGCAATAATTTTCTAGACTACAAGATCCTACTTCTAGGATAGGTGGTTAATAATATCAATGGTCTAGATTCGACCTTAAGAAAAGGCCACTTGGCTGGCTAGGATTTTCAGATTTAGAGGTTTTGGGGTAGTCCCTGTTCCATTGACGGAGGCGATGGGCCCAACTTCCTTCACTGGCCACGATTGTACACGTGGTAACGCGAAAATCACCATCAATGGGTGTCTAAGCTGGTCGCTTGATGGACAATGGACGGTCAGAATGAAAAGTAGTCAACGGTTCCAATTCAACGAAGCAATCTCTGCTAACCAGAGGTTAGGTTCATCCAATCAGTCTTTACTTTGGATTAACGAATCATCCAGTTGTGGGTCCCATCTAAACCACATTCCCTATTTTCTATAGGAGGGGATTCGGTCAGGCGGGGGTAACACCGTGCTCGGTTAGACTGCGAGCGGTGGGGCCCACCTTGATATATGTGATGTATATCTATGCCGTCCATCCATTTTTCCAGCTTATTTGAGGGCATGAGCCCAAATATGAAGCAGATGCAAATCTCAAGCGGACCACACTACAAGAAATAGTGGTGATTAAACGCCCACCATTGAAAGCTTCTTGTGGGCCACAGAAGTTTTGGATCAAACTGATATTTGTATTTTCCCTTCATCCAATTCTGTGTGACCTTAAAGGTTGGTAGGAAAATAAACATTCCGGTGTGGCTCACCTGAAATTTGGATCGGCTTCAAGCTAAAATGAGCTGGAAAAAAAGATGGACGGTGTGGATGTATAGCAGATACATCAAGGTGGGCCCCACGGTCACAGACTGACCGAACACGGTGTTACTCCGGCTGACCGAATCCGCTTCCGTTTTGTATCTATTAAAAAAAAGGGGGACGCGGATTGCATACTAACCCTGCCTGGTCGGTGCTATGTGGGCCCCACCATGATATATGTTTATATATATCTACGCCGTTCATTCATTTTTCAAGATTAATTTAGAGCACGAGTCCAAAAATGAGAAAGATCCAAATCTCAGGTGGCCCACACCACAGGAAAAGTGTGGCGATTGAAAGTCCACCGTTCAAAACTTCCTACGACTCACTGTAATTTTATTTTGCCATCCAACCTGTTGATCAACTACCAGTTTGATCCAAAACTTCTGGGGCACAAGAAGTTTTTAACGGCAGGCAGGCGTTCGATCACCGCTCTTTCCTGTGGTGTGTCCACATGAGATTTGGATCCGGCAAAAAAAGGATGGACGGTGGGGATAAAACAAATACACCATCGTTGCCACAGAGCTTTTTCAGCACCGACCAGTAGGGATGTCGCCATTGACAAGGTCAGCATACAATCCACGTCCAAACAGGTGGGGCCCATTATTTGGACTGGTTTGATTTGATCCATAGTCTGCCAGATGTCAGTTTATGAGTGCACGAGCGAGAGCCATCGCACTCTGCCAGCTTATCACATCTACCACTTTCCAAAATCAAAATACTGCGGACCCAATTCACATTGGCTAGAGATTAGTGTATCAGAAGACTCCGGGCCCACCCAGCATGCATCCATCGTACGGAATCAACCAAGGCCGTCCAGATTGTGGAACAGAATCCGGATAAATTCCTGAAGTGATCAATGGTTAGAAATGTTGGATTTCCTGATCGATGCCATTTGCCTATGGCCCATCGATAGTGGATCCCATTATTCTAATGGTTCGATCACCATAAACTTGAAGTATGCCGCACGGGTGTATGTGATTGAGTAAGACGCATCACACTTGTTACCTAGGGCTGTAAATGGGTCAGCAGAACCCATGGGGTACCCAAACCCAACCCATTTAGACTTGCCCCAGACTCGGCCCATTTGTTAAATAGTACGGTTCTATATCGAAGATTAGACCCATTTGCTAAACTAGAATGGGTTTGGTTTCCTGTATATTTGTCCTGACCCAAACTAACTTAACGTGAACCCGTTTAGTAAGTGGGCGGATTTGGTCTATGTTTCAAGGGACCCATGTAAACTCGGTTTGCATACTTAGATCAAGACCCATAACCGTTTATAAATGGACCTGGTCATTTAATGGCCCGTTTGGCACCATAGATTTGAGGAGAAAGGAGGAGAAAGGAGGAGAAACTGGTTGCTTTATTATGTTTGGCACCATGGATTTGAGGAGAAAGGAGGAGAAAGGAGGAGAAACTGGTTGCTTTATTATGTTTGGCACCATGGATTTGATGAGAAGTGGATTTGAGTGGAATTCAGGAAAACTCAAAAAGACACTTTTAACCCTTTTCCACATCCTCAAAAAAAAGGTGGGATTTGAGGAGAAATCCTTCCCAACATGGGACCCACCATAATGTGTCCCTAACTATGGGACCCAACATGATGTACATTTTCCAGCCAACTTGTTGATAAGGTCACAAAGACTAGGATGAAGGGACCACACAAATTTCAGTTTAATCCAAAACTTTTGTGCATCATAAAGGTCTCACTCTTCATTTTTTCTTGTTTTATGATCTACTTTAGATGTGGATTTGCTTTATTTTTTTGGATCTTGACATAAAATGATCTATAAAAATGGATAAATGACGTGGATTTAAAAATCGAGGCTAATATGGTGGGCATACGGTGGGATTAAAATTTACACCGTCCATTCCTTCATGTTTGATTTCTCTCCAAATCTTGGCTGCCAAACAGAAAATCTGGGATTGATAAGAAGTGAAATTGATGAGAATTCATATCACGGAATCCACTTCTCCTCATTTCTCCTCAAATCCATGGTGCCTAACGGGCTATTAGTAAATGTATGGTTTGGAAAATCGAACCCGACCATTTACAGCCCTGCTGTTACCTTACCTGCAATGCCCAACGCAGAATCTCGAAACTGTGGCAAGGCAGACGCCACGTCATCCCTGCCATGCCTGGAATCCGCATTGAGAATCGGCGATCTTTTCTCCAGGACGCGAGCTGATCATGCACGCATAAAATCGAGTGTCGTACAACGCGGGTTAGGTGGTGTGGTGGGCGCTGTGGGGCCCACTTTGATGTATATGTTTTATATCCACGCCGTTTATCAGTTTTTCCAGCTCATTTTATGGCAAGAACGTAAACAATAGAGCAGATCTGAAACTCAAGTGAACCACATCATAGGAAAAAGTGGGGATAGTGAGTCATGCCGTTCGAATCTTCTTAGGGCCCACCGTAATTTTTTTTTCCATCCTATCCATTGATTAGGTCAAGAAGATATGGATGAAGGGAAACAAAAATATTAGATTAATAAATAAAAAAAAATTGGCCCCCAAAGAAAATTTTAATGGTGGGCGTTCAATCACCATAGTTTCTGTGGTGTGGTCAACTCAAGGAGTTGGATCTGCTTCATTCCTGGGTTAATCCCCTACGATGATCTTGCAAAACGGATGGACGGTGTGGATAAAACATGCAAGTCATGGTGGGCCCCAGATAATCCTTATACCATGGTGTTGGGTTTCACCCCTGCAAACCGCATCGGGAAATGAAGAAAGTACCCTTGCTTTGTCCGATATAATTTTGGAGGATGCGCCAATCAGACCCGTCCGTCAAAGTGATGCCTATCCATGAAATTTTCATTTTCAATTTCCATATTCAACCAAAATAAAGAGGGTCATGATCATCCATTGCTAGATATCAACGGTTCTGATCACGGGACTATCCATGTGGGGCCCCGATATCAAGGTTATTTTTGGGATAGTAAAATGATTAATAACTGTCCATCACTTTTCTTAGATTTCTCATGGTGGATGTGGACAGTTAATAACTTTTGTTTTCCACCGTTGCTTTCAAGGCCACCAAGTATATGGCCAGGATAATCTGATGGGTATGTATTTTCATCTATTTTCCATCCACATTGCAGGAAAGCGGATGAACGGCCCTGATTAATACTCTCCCTGACATGTTCTCTGGAGAGACCAAAGGAATTGCCCTTTCATAGATGGGAAGGTTTTCCATTCATAAATCTGTGGCATGCTGGTAGTTTTTTTTGTCAAACGAGCACCCAATATATAAAAATAAATGCTGCGTGGGTCCGTGTGGTGCAGTACACGTGTGCAGAATATGAGCAGCTCAAGCCCATCGACAACATTTCCATGTCCAAAAGTCCAGTCCACAAAGTTGGTTTTACTAAATATAGTAGAAAATCCCCCCATAATCAAGATAAATAATAAGAGGATGAGGGATGAGACAGATTTTAGTTGCTATCTTGAAAACAGATTTGCCTTGCTAAGGCAGAACTTCGATGCATTGAGCAACTCCATTATTGGGATACAACAACTCTTTTTTATGATAAACAGCTTCGATCAAAGTGCATGCATAATTTTAACCATACAAACTAAAGCTTATTGATATTGGATTGATCAAAGAAAAATTTATGAAAGAAAACCCTAAGAAAAGAAGAGAAAACCTAAAGAGAGAAAGAGATCATAAAATTTTTTCATATTTTTAATGAGAAAATAAGGTTTTATAAATGTTGGTGTTGTCTTCAATCTAGACACTGCTGGATCTAAGATCCGATGGTCTTTGATTGACCAACATGCTTGGCTCAGACGTCTGAAAATACTCCTGATGAGACATATACTCTTTGGACTATTTTGGCCATGTTTGGTAGCCTGAAGGTTCGAGTTGGTTGATTGATGACTGGTGCGCTATTTAGTGCGGTCTTACGCAATTCGTTTCTAATTTCGATTTTATGCTATATAAAGGGGTGTAATGTGGGATTAGGGTAATTGCCAAAGGGGCCGGGTAACCTAGACGTGCAAAGGGGGTTGAGAGAGTTTTAGGGAGAGAAATAGCTAAGGTTAGCTTGGGTTTTCTCTTGTAGGGCTTAGATCCGGGTAAATTGTTCTTCATCTCTTGTAACTTCGTTTTCATAGTGATTCGTTTTGCGTTGTGGTTTTTTCTCACAGGGGTTTTTCATGTAAATTCATATTATCTCTTGTGTGTTGATTTGCTTGTTTGCCATTGTGATTGTTTCGTTTGATTCCGCTTTGAGTTCTCGCTTTTGTGGGTTCCCAACAAGTAGTATCAGAACCAGGTTGGAAAGTAAATTGGATATGAGATGATGTATCAATGGCATCCAGTATGAGATTCGACATAGAGAAGTATTTCGAAAAAATAAATTTGAACTATGGGAAGTAAAGATGAAGAGCCTCTTAGTTCAACAAGGATTGGAAGATGCATTCCTTGGAGAGTGACCAAAATCTATGAAAGAAGAAGAGTGGAAGAAGATGGATTAGAAGGTCAATATCTCAATCTAGTTGTATCTAATGAATGGCGTTCTCTATAATGTCGTGAGGGAGAAGATTGCTGCTAATGCGTGGGCGAAGTTGGAGAATATCTATATAAAGAAATCTCTAGAAAACCTCTTGTATCTGAAGCTTTAGTTGTTCAACCTGAAAATGACCGATGTTGAGAGTTACATAAGTAATTTTAACAGGCTCGTTTACAAATTATTAAATGTAGATGAACCGATGAAGGACAAAGATCAAGCATGCATTCTGTTGAATTATCTTCCATGATCATATGAGTCGTGTAAAGAATCTTTGTGCACTAGTAGGGCAGCCATTAGCGTTGAGACTACTATCTCAGCCCTTTAGTCGAAAGTGATGAGAACGAAGAGCGGTGACATGGGTACGTCTTTAGATGCACTAGTTATGAAGGGAAGAAAATTTGAATAGGATAAGGGATCTTCACAATCGATATCTAAATCCAAGGGAAAGGAAAGGACAAGTTGAATGACTGGATTTGTGGACAAACAGGGCACATGAAGATGGATTGTCAGAATCTCAGGTCGAATAAAGAGAAGTATGAAGATTCTTCTATGGAGGCCAATATTGTGGAATCTACAGAGGATATGAGTGATAATTGTGATGTGTTGACTGTATCCAGATCTGAGTATATCAGCAATGAGTGGCTCTTAAATTCAGGCGCATCGTATCACATGTGTCCTGACTAGAATTCATTCACCTCATACAGGGAGTATGATTGTGGTTCGGTGTTCCTGGGTGATGACTACGCCTGCAAGGTGGTGGGTATTGGTTTGGTGCGCATTAAGATGTTTGATAGGATCGAGCGCATCTTGATATATATTAGGCATGTCTCTAGGTTAAAGAAGAATTTGATCTCTCTTACTGCACTCGAGGCAATTGGGTGCAAGTTCACCATCTTCGATCGATTTTGTAAAGTGTCAAAGGGGGCACTTGTGGTGATGAAAGTATGGAGGCGCAGCCATCTTTACAAGTTGATCGGGAGTACTTCATTAGGTGGAGTTACGAAATCTGTAGCGGATTCCACGCCTGGACGTATGTGGCATGCACTTCTAAGCCACATGAGCGTGCTAGGACAAAATGTTTAGAATGAAGACAGTGGATGCACGAGAAGCGGTTGAGTTATGATGGAGATGAAATAGAGATGTAGGATGAAGCTTTAGAGTAGTGGAGCTTGAAGATTGAAGCCACGGTATAGATTGTTGGTGTTGTCTTCAATCTGGACACTACTGGATCTGAGATCCATTGGTCTTCGATCGATTGACACGCTCGACTCAGTTGCCCGAAAATATCCCGGATGAGATAGATACTCTTACGACTATTTTGGCCATGTTCGTTTGCCCAAAGGTTTAGGTCAGTCAACTGATGGCTGGTGCGTTGTTTAGTGCGGTCTTGCACGATTTGTTTCTAATTCTTCTTTTATGCTATATAAAGGGGTGTAATGCGGGATTAGGGTAATTGCTAAAGGGACCAGGTAACCTAGACATGAAAAGGAGTTAAAAGAGTTATATAGAGAGAGAAATACCTAGGGTTGTCTTGGGTTTTCTCTTGTGGGGCTTAAATCTAGGTAAATTGTTCTTCATCTCTTGTAACTTTATTTTTATAGTGATTTGTTTTGTGCTATGGTTTTTTCTCACAATGATTTTTTCACGTAAATTCGGATCGTCTCCTATGTGTTGATTTTCTTACTTACCATTGTGATTGCTTTGTTTGATTCTACTCCGAATTCTTGCTTCTGCGGGTTCCCAACAATAAAGAACTTAAAAGATAACCATTGGGCTTTAGGCGCATGCATGAGGTGCATTAAATGTATGTTAGTGCATGCGAGCTCATTAAATATTGTGTTAATATATGACGATTCTCTGTACACACGTACATGATCATGACATCACCCGTGCAAAGAAAATAAAATATATTTAATCAAAGATACATTATCTGATCAAAGAGGTTGCACCAAAGACATATTCTTGATTTCCAATACAAATAATAGGTGAAAGATTTTAATATAAATACTTAAATCTCTTACACATTCTTTTTAATGTAGGCTAACCTAGAGTTGGACATTAAGCCGAACTGAGTCGAGCTTAGCACAACTTGGTTTGGTTTGACCAACAACTTACTCTAGCTCGAGTTCATCTCGGCTCGGTCCTTTAGCTTGACTTGCTAACTCGGATCGGTTTAGCCAGTAGGTTAGCCCGCTCAAGTCGAATTCAAGCTGAGTTCAAGTTGATTTAGAGTTGGATTCAAGTTCGAGCTTTCGAGTCAAGTTGAGCACTTGAGCACGAGCATTTTCTTTTTAGTTTTTATACAAGTGGACCCTTCTTTTATATATATATATATAACTTGGGCCAAGTTGAGCCAAGCCAAACCATTTGAGTTTAGGTTGAGCTATGAGCCGAGCCAAGTCAAGCTCAGACCAGCTCAAGTTCAACTTGAAATTCTTCCGAGTTCAAAATAACAACTTGGCTCGGCCAGAAACCAACTTTCGAGTCAAAGCTGATTCAAACTTATTAAAGAGTTGAGCAAGTTAACAGAGATATAGCTCAGTTCACGTGCAGCTCTAGCTATATCGGACAAACGAGAAAGCCAAAACCGCTGTATGAGTTGAGCAAGTTTCATTTTTTCCAACACACTTATCAAGTAGGCCATTGTGCATGAGAAATGTGGACTTAAAACACCCGGGTGGATTGGGTACTACCCCCACCATGACCTAGCTAGAGATGACAATCCTTCCAGGACTGTGGGGCCACCATGATGTGCATGTTTTATCTATACCGTCCATCTATTTTGACTAATCGTTTTAGGGGCATGAGCCCAAAAAGAAGGCATATCGAAGGATCAAGTGGACCACACCATAAGAAGAAGTGGGGATTAAACTCCTATCATTTAAAATTTCCTAAGGCCAGCCATGATGTTTATTTGTCATAGGACAAGTTCGTAAGGTCACATATACCTGGATGAAGGGAAAACATAAATATCAGTTTAATCAAAACTACTGTGGCCCCAAGAAGTTTTTATAGGCTTTCAATCCTCACTTCTTCTTGCAGTGTGGTCCACTTAATCCTCTGATCTGCCACCTTTTTGGGCTCATGCCGTAAAATGATATGTCAAATTGGATGAATGGCGTTGATAAAACATATACATTATGGTGGGCCCCATAGAAGCCCTGACAGGACCGTCCATCTCAAGCTAGGTCCTGGTGGGGGTAGTACCCCCAATCTGCGTCCTCAAAACACTGACCAACATTCTTCATTCAATACACGCAGACCACCAATAGCCCACATGTTGACTGGACTGGCCTGAGGGTCAGGGATCTCGAAAATGGGCCCACCTGATGAATGGTCCAGATCTAAGACACTTTTACCACTTTGACACGGGATTGAAGAGTGCCCATGGTCTCTTTGGTATTACCCATGTGCAAGATCTGGCCATCTATTAGGTGGACCCCGCTTGTCAAACAAGAGGTCAAGGTCCTCTGGGTTCCCTGGACGACAATCATAGGAGAATCGAGGTGGTGTTGGTTGCACCTCCTCATACACGTGGCACTTGTATACACTGATTAGATTAGGGCGCGACTTGGGTGAGACCCCGGAACCAGCGATGTGGGTGGGACCCTGAACTTAGGGCCCACCTCAGTGTATTTGTTGTATATCTATGCTGTCCATCTGTTTGTTCAGATTATTTTAGGATGAAGTGCAAAAATTGAAGCACATGCAAATTTTAGGTGGACTACACCACAGGAAGCAGTGTTCATTGAACTGCTACCATTAAAAACTTCCTGGAGTCCTCCGTAATGTTTATTGACCATCCAATCTGTTGATTAGGTGAGACCCCGGATCCACGAGGTGGGTGGGATACTGGGATCCCTGACTGTGGGGCTCGTAGTGATGTATGTGTCTTAAATCCACACCGTCCAACCATTTTGAAAGCTCATTTCAGGGTATGATCCCAAAAATGAAGCTGACTCAAATCTTAGGTGGACTGCATCGAAGAAACAGTTGTGATTGAACTTCTACCATTGAAAACTTTATGGATTCCATCGGAATCTTTATTTACCATCCAACCTGTTGATAAGGTCACAAACACCTAGATGAAGAGACCACATAAACATCATCTTGATTCAAAGCTTTTGTGGCCCATAGGAAATTTTTAATGGTCAATCGCCACTGTTTCATATACTATGGCCCATCTGAGATTCGGAGCTGCTTCATTTTTTTGGATCATGCCCTAAAATGGTCTTTCAATACAGATGGACGGCGTGGATTTAGTTACATATATCACAGTGGCCCCACAGTCAAAGGGAGGATCCGGGGTCTCACCTACTCCGCTCCCAACGTCTAAACTTTAAGCGTCTAAGAGTATCTATTTATTCAGGCCGCTTATCCACCTTAAGGAATCCGGATCCTCTGTTGGCTCCCAGCAGTAAAACCTTGAGCCTTTTCTCCTGTGAGAAGACTCCCTGCTGGGAGGCCGGGTTTCCCTGCTCGAAGGCCAATAGAGGTTCCGAACTCCTTTTTAAGATTAAGGTATAGGCTAAAAATTAGGCAGATTCAATGCTCCAGTGGACGATACAAAAGATGACTCTTGCATTTAATGCAATTTGCATTAATCCCCTATTCATTTGATGTGCATTTAATGCAATCCAAGCTTTATATTTGGTGTGGTCTACTGTAGCGTTTGATCTCCCTCAATTTTAGGCCATTCCTTAACATGATCTTAGAAAAGAAATGAACAGAATGGATAAACAAATATATAACGGTGGACCCCACACATATCTGGTCGAATGCCGTCCGCGTCCCCGTCCACTACCCGTCGGTGGTGGAAAAGCCCATGTATGCGTTTTACCACGCCCTCCGCACATGTTGCCAGCTCATTTCAGTGCATGAGTGAAAAATAGTAGATCCAAAGCTCATGTGTACAACAGCACAGGAAATATTGGAAATAAAATACCTACCGCTGAAATTTTTTTGGGACCACCGTAATGTTTATCTGCCATCACCCTATTGATGAAGTCATATCAACATGTATGAAGTAAAATCACATACATCAGCTTGATCCAAAACTTTAAGTTTTCAAAGGTAGACATTCAATTCCCACTGTTTCCTGTGGTGTGGTCCACTGGAGCTTTGGATCAGTCTCGTTTTTTGTCCCATTCTCTAGAATAATCTGGAAAAATGGATGGACGGCATGGATAAAATGAATCCGTACATTATAGTACGGGATCAAATATTTATACGGCTGAGATGGAAGCACACTTGCAATGGTACGTCCTGCGTTTGGTATAACAAGGGAGCTTGCTTCCCTTGGTAACCTTGCAGTGGTACCGGTCGGATGTGGGGCCAAGCAATGATGTTCATGGAATCCAAACCGTCTATCCGATGCGTTACCTCTAAAAACCCTCAGTCCCACAAAATCATTTTGATCCAAGACTCAGGTGGGCCATGGAATATGGAACATGTTGAGAAGGAACTCTCGCCATTGATTATAGTAGGGCATCTTCCGTATTGTATATATTGAATCCATGCCGTTCAAACCCTTCGTCCAGGCAGCGTGTTTTTGGACTCAGATAGGTCCCCTGAAATTCAAGGGTGGAAGTTCTCTCACATATTTTTTCCCTTTTCGGTGGCCCACTTTACTTTTGAATCCTTTTCAGTTTTCAGTACTGAGATTTGCATGCCTTCCCAAGCGACACATCGATGGATGGATGGATGGGTTAGAAGGTGTGAGTAAACTTAGGGCTCTCAATGGGTCATATCTGGACCGGATCTAGTTGGATCCAACTCCAAGTCCTAAAATTTGTAAACGGATTCGGATTTGGATACAGATTCGGATCCAACTGGGATCCAAGGTGATATCTATATCAGATCCATTTATAAATAGCTAGATTCATTTTGGATCCAAAATTCATATAATCATCATATTCAGGTTGGATTTGGGTCTAAATCTACCCATTACAAATCTAAAAAATATATAATATAATATATTTAATTTAAGCAAATGATACAAATCCCACTATTTACTTTGATAGGGTTGACTTGAGATTGGCATATGTCTCAATTTTGAGATGTGGCCTAAAATAATTTGAAAAACGGATGGTGGCATAGATATGACATATACAATAAGGTGACAACAAGTCGGATATGGATTGGATTCGGTTGGATTTGACTCTAAGTTCGAAAATTTATAGACCGGTTCGGATGGGATTTGGATCTATTTCTATAAATGTAAGTCTCATCTATTTAATTAATCAAACCTATTTTAATATCTAAATCTACATTATACGGATTTAGGGCGAAATGGATCTGGATCTGACCCGCTCCATGGAGAGCCCTATGTGAATAAGTGATTGGGCCCTAAATTTGGGAGAAGCGGTTTGGACGGTGATCTCAACAACCATCATATTTATGTGTGTTATATCCATGCTGTTCATCTGGCGGACGCAGTTTGGCTGGTGAACCCAACCCCAGCCGGCTAGCTGGTGTCAAAGCACTGTGGGCCCACCATGATGCATGTGTTTTACTTACCGTTGAATTCTTATGCTTTTTCTTCATCCAGCTGTGTGACCTCATCAACCGGTTGAATGACAAATAAATATCATGTGGGCCCTAGGAAGGTTTCAACGGTGTACATCATTCTCACCTTTCCTGTGGTGTGGTCCACTTGAGCTTTTGACCTACTTCAATTTTAGCCAGGCGGATAGTGTGATGAAATATATCGACTACGCCCAACACTGCTCATCAGTTTTCCGTATCTGGCACAGGACTGCCACCCTGGAAGAGGATGGGATGGATAGTCCGGGGTAACAGTTTAGAGAGTGGGGCCCACCTTGATGTGTGTTGTAGATCCCCTCCATCCATCAGTTTTTTAAAGGCATGACCCAAAAAATGAAGCAGATCAGTCACTGATGTTTAAAACCTCCTAAGGTCTACGGTAATGTTTATTTTCCATCTAATCTTTTTCATCAGTTCTCGTAAGGTTGAATGAAGGGAGAATATAAATATCAGGTTGATCCATAACTTTTGTGGGCCATGATAAGTGAGGCAGATCAAAACCTCAAGTGCACTGCATCACAGAAACTAGTGTGGACAATGAGGCCCACCTTTGAAAAGTTCCTAAGGTCCGCCATGATGTTTATTTGCCATCCAACCTATTCATAATGTAATACAAACCTCGATGAAGAGAAAACACAAACATAGGCTTGGCAAAATTCCACACGACTTGCCAACTCATATGAAACACGTATGAAAAATTCGGTGTTTGGGTCCGGCCTTATTGTGTCGGGTCACTAATGGGTTAGTACATTAAGACCCGTTAACATAACAGGTCGGGTCAGTGTTTCACCCATGAAACCTGTTTAACCCGTTAGTGAGACTATTTTGGTAATCATTTTTAGTGTGGTGAGAAATCCCTAAGAAGCTAAGACAGCCAATAAGATTCTCTCTCTCTCTCTCTCTCTCTCTCTCTCTCTCACTCGGGAGTTTTCTACATCTTTTTACCTACAACCTTACACGGCTACACTCCAAAATCTCTATCGAATCATGCCCCTTCTCCGTCTCTCTGCCCACAAAAACACGGCTTATTTATTTAAAGGGTTAAACGAGTCAGGTTACGGGTAACTTGTTAAATTAATGAATGTGTTTGGATTTCTAGATTTTGACCTATTAGTTAATGGGTCGGGTTTGGGTGAGCAAATTTTTAACACGACATGAACACAGTTCAACATGATCGATTGCCAGGCCTACACAAACATAGAGCTGTACACGAGCTGAACTAAATCGAGCTGGGCCTAGCTCAGCTTGGCTTGACTAGTGGACTACTTGGGCTTGAGCTCGGCTTGGTTTGATCGTCGAGCCAGGTTGGCCAACTCGACTTGGTTTGGTGAGCATTCGAGTCACGTTCAAAACCAGTGAGAGAGAGAGAGTTGTCTGAGAGAGCAGTAGGGGCTGGTGCGACTTGGGTGCTACACAAGATGAGAGACACTTGAGGTTTAGATGTGCCTCATTTTAGGCTCACGCCTTGAATGTATGGATATAACACATACATCATGATGAGCCTCCAAAACTTTGTCATGCCAACAATCCCCTTCAGATGGTTGGCTCCTGTAGGGCTTTCCTTGGTGTATGTCCATTCATCCATGTCGTCTACCCGTTTTCACATAATATTTTTAGGGCATGATCCAGAAAATGAAGCAGATCCAAATCTAAGGTGGACCACACCACAGTAAACAGTGGTGCTTGACCATTAAAAAGTTCTTGCCAGCCATAAAAGTTTTGAATCAAGCTGATATTGGTGTGGTCCTTTCATCCATGTCTTTTTTTGACGTTATCAACAGGTTGAATGGAAAATAAACATTCCTGTGTCTCCCAACAAGTTTTTAATGGTAGATATTTAATTACCACTGCTTCCTGTGATATGGTCCACCTAAGATTTGGATCTGCTTGAGTTTTCGCATAATGAACTAAAATGAGCTGTTAAAACGGATGAACGGCATGGATGTAAGAAACATACATGACGGTGGGACCCACACTCAGGGATACACCGAAGCTGAGCCCCGGGACTCACTCAATCCGCGCCATAAAAGACGAAGACTTTTATTTCCTCTACTGACAATATCAAAAGGGAATACCTGCGTTTTATACGGTTTTCTCTCCTTGCAGGTACATGTAGAAAAAGCGTACAGAGATTTGACTTTTTTTTTTAGCCATCCAATCGACACCCTGGGAATAAGGAACGGTTGTAGTAGTGGTTCAAATGAAATTGATGAAAGCCGAAATAATGGATACTCAAGATATACCTAAAAACTTTAGAATTTATTCTATAGTCCTTATACATGGTGATACACAGTTTCAACGGTCCAGATCTTAGCAATTCATATCTAATTAGACGTCAAGAAGGAAGTTGTACAGATATTACATGCAGCAATCTGCATATTAGCATCCTCAATCCAAAACCAGTGCCTGCGGCCGATCTTTTGCCAGTCGGCGCCTCTCCGAAGGAAAGATCGCCGAGAGACCTAAATAATCGCCGCGAGTCTATGCCGCCGAGAAAACTGCTTTTGGAAACTCGCCGTTGCTAAAGCCGCTTATCCACAACCAAATGCCTGGGAAAAAGACAAACGGTGGAGGATGGTGTTCCAAATGATGACATGAATTGGTGGTCCCTCCTATAGATTTATGGGCGAAGGGGGATGGATGATCTACCGTGATGAATGGAACCCTCTGGAATGGGCCGTTGGCCACTATAAGAGAAATTGGATTGCTTATGGGCTCATTGTGAATGTATGTGGTTTATCCACACCGTCCATCAGTTTCCACCCCTCATTTTAGGGGTTGAGCCCAAAATTGAAGCATATACAAAGCTCAAGTGGATCATACCACAGGAAACAGTGGGAATAATGATTTCCACCGTTGAAACCTTCCTAGGGCCCACAGTGATGTTTATTGGTCATCCAAACTGTTCATAAGATCACAAAGATATGGATGAAGGGAAAACACAAATATCAACTTGATCCAAAGCTTGTGTTGCCTCCAAGAAATTTTCAATGGTAGAGGTTCAATTCACACTCTTTCCTGTGGTGTGGTCTACTTGAGCTTTGGATATACTTCGCTTTTGGGCTTAAGCCCTAAACTTATCTGTTAAAATGGATGGACCGAGTGGATAAAATAAATAAATCACGGTTGGCCTCACAGAGTTTAGTCGGTACGCAATCCGACCCATTACTTCCTTTTGAATGTGGGACGTGGATTGCGTGGCCAACCCGACACC
This sequence comes from Liriodendron chinense, assembly GCA_003013855.2. Lineage (NCBI taxonomy): Eukaryota > Viridiplantae > Streptophyta > Magnoliopsida > Magnoliales > Magnoliaceae > Liriodendron > Liriodendron chinense. The sequence goes on from ML058380.1 coordinate 1,433,252, forward strand.
AGGTACATATGTGGTGCAAGGACTCTGTGGGGTCCACCGTGATGTATATGTTTTATCCACACCGTCCACTCTTTTTTCCATCTCATTTTACGGCATGAGATCAAATTTTAAGGATATCCAAATCTCAAGTGGACCACACCAGAGGAAACAGTGGGGATTGAATGCTTACAGTTGAAAACTTCCTGAGGGCCACAGAAGTTTTGGATGAAGATGATACTTGCGTTTTCCGTTCATCCAGGTCTGTGTGACGTTATCAACAGGTTGGATGACAAATAAACATCAATGTAGGCCCTAAGAAGGTATCAACGGTGGACATCTTTCGTGTAGTGTGGTCCACTTGAGGTTTGGATATGCTTTAATTTTGGGCTCATGCCCTTAAATGAGCTGGAAAAATGGACGGACGTGTGGATAAAACACATCACGGTGGGCCCCACATAGTCCTTGCACCACGTAGCAACGTGGGGTTGGGTTGAACAAGTAATCCGCGTCCGGATTGGAAGATCCTAGCCGTCCAATATTTGACCCTTCTTCTATGAACGCATATAGTTGGTATCATTAACTCTGTTGCAGACCACTGATGGAAGGGTTAGGGTCTTCCCATTCAGGGAAAGTGGATCATGGTCTATCTCTGAGTGGCCCACCAGATCAACATTCTGGATCACCCATGAGCTCCACTTGTAGAGAATCAGCGGCAGAGATCCCATGCATATCCTGTGGGCCCGATCGTCTAGTTTCTCTTCATTTTTAACCGTCCACTCCTAACCACTGTTTCGACGGTCAAGATTATCAGGTCTATGGCCCTGTGCCGCATTGTCATTTCAGGTGGAAGAAATTTAGGTAGGCCGACGTACACCGTACACCAGACCGGCCCACATGATGACTGAATCGGATTGGTTTTCGTACCGTACCATTTTCATGGTGGGCCACACCTTTTTAACGGATCGGATGTTACCCAGGAATACGTTGCCCTGACCGTCCACCTTGATGTATGTATCTATATCCATGCCGTCCATCCGTTATTTCAGATCGTTTTAGTGAATGGGTCCAAAAATAAAGCAGATCAAAATCTTAGGTGGACCACACCACATCAAACAGTGGTGATTTACAATTAAAAACTTCTCATGGGTCACCAAAGTGTTGTATCAAGCTGATATTTGTTGTTTTCCCTTCATCCATGTTTTTGTGACCTTATCAACAGGTTGGATGGAAAATAAACATTTCTGTGTGGGCATTAAGGTGGCCGTAGGAAGTTTTTAATGGTAGCCGTTCAATCACCATGGCCTACTTCATATTTGAATTTGCTTCATTTTTGGGCCTGTGCTCTAAAATGATCTGGGAAACCGGATCGACGGTGGGGATATACAATACATATATCAAGGTGTGCCCCATGATCAGTTCCACACAGTATTGGGTGAGCCCGGGAGAGGATTAGGTGAGACCCGGATCCAGTGGGGTGGGACCCTGAATGTGGGGCTCACAACACCGTCCAACCATTTTGAAAGCTCATTTTAAGGCATGATATGGAAAATGAAGTTGACTCAAATCTTATGTGGACCACACCACAAGAAACAGTCATCATTGAATCCTCACTGTTAAAAAATTCATGGATTCCATCGGAATGCTTATTTTCCGTACAAACACTTAGATGAAGAGACCACATAAATATCATATTGATCTAAAGCTTTTGTGGCCTACAAGAAGTTTTTAACGGTCAATCAACACTGTTTCTTGTACTATGGTCCATCTGGGATTTGGAACTGCTTCATTTTTTAAATCATACCCTAAAATAAGCTTTCAATAAGGATGAACGGCGTGGATGTAGTCACATACATCACAGTGGGCCCCACAGTCCGGGTTGGCACTTCGGTGGATCTGGGGTCCCACCTAATCCGCTCCTAGCCGGAAAAGCGGTGCAGAACATGTAGCAGTGTGATCTATCATTTGAAACCGTACATCTAATTACAGCTGCCGTTGATGGAAAATGGCCCAAAATACGAATGGATTGGAAGATCATTTCCATCCACTTGGCACCATTAAGTGAAATGATGGACAGGATTTTCTAATAGGTTAGTTTTGAAACATGGACGGACCAGATTGATTTATAGTTCCGCACGTGTACGGCACAGAGATAACTCTACCATGCAATGGTTTCTTCCGGCTCGCGCACCGGATATATCTCGGAAAAAGAAAAAGAATATAAAATAAAGAGAAAATGGTCCCGTGCTTGTAGCGCACCAAAACTTAAAAGTGCTTCTAGTTGCATCCAAACTTTTGTCGACTCTAAAAATCCAATCTGAACCATACATTTGGTCAACCAAACATTTAATGGTCTATGATGAAAGATATACACCATTTGGTCATCTGATCGATCTATAAGTTGAACTTTTATATCATAGCCGTCCATTTTCCAAGCAATGGTTAGGATGTTTAGAAGGGTTTGGTACAAGTGATTCTTTGGAAACATAATCTATCCATAGTAAGCCCCAACAAATGGATGGCTCAAATTATTGGTTAAACCTCCTCTTTTGTAATCGATCTCCAATCGTCCATTCGATGGGCCATCCATCTTATGCTTAGAGACGTTTGATTGGTATTAGTTTCATGCATCATGCATCTGATGTACAGTTTGCAACCCATGGGCAATGTGGGTGGTACTTTGACTGTGGAGCCCACCTGGATGTATGTGTTGTATATCTACGCTGTTCATCGGTTTTGCCAACTCATTTTATGTAATGATCCAAAAAATAAAGCAGATACAGATCTCAGGTGGGCCACACCACATGAAACTGTCATTTAACGCCCACCGTTAAAAACTTCCTAGGGCCCGTTGTAATGTTTACTTTCCATCTGTTGGTAAGGTCACACAAACATGGATGAAGGGAAAACACAAATGTAATCTTGGTCCAAAACTTTGTGGCCCACAAAAAGTTTTTAATAGTCATTCATCACTGTTTCATATGGTGTGGTCCACTTGAAATCTTTATCTGCTTAATTTTTGGAATCACTATATAAAATGTGTTGGCAAAGAGGATGGACGGTATAGATATACAACGTATACATCCAGGTAGGCCCCACCGAGACCCATCGACCCAAGCGACCCAATGCAACTAGGCGCGCATGAGATCGTATCTATTAAAATAAAATAAAAATGAGGTCTCAAGTCCAACTGGTTGGATAATAAATTATAATCCATCCAAAATAAATCTCCATCCGGTAATTTTAATACAAAATCTAATCCGTCCAATAACTGGACCCCACAATGAAGATCAGTTTTGTAAAAAAATTATCCAAATCCACGAATCAGATAGACCGATCTTACATTTGTAATTAATTAATAAATATGGATTATTTTCCATAGAGTAGCCCACTTAGTGAGTGGGTAATGAAGATTTTAGTGGTGGGCCCAACCAATTTGACAGGTTCGATTCGCACGCACATGACAATTTGGAAGCTATATACTGGATGTACTGTAATTTATGGTACAACAGGTTGAACTGGAGACATTCTCAAACCCAAACCTTTCTGCTATCTGGAAATTGTAAACTTTCAGAAGAAAACCAAACAGCAGAGGTCAACAAATCAAAAATCGAAGAGCAAACGATCCAAAGCGGTTTTGCAAAACCGGCAAGTAGACAAAACGCCGGTTTTCCACTCCGGCGTTTGATTCTCTCGGGACTCCCTGTCTTTTTCATTCTCAATTTGAGAGAGAGAGAGAGAGAGATTTTAGCCATTTCCGTATTTAGAGATTTCAATTTGTCGCTCGAAACGCTCGAAAAATCCCAACATTTCAGGCGATTTTTCGAATACTAGATTGACATATCGAAAACCCATTTTCGATTTTTCGATTGAAATCTCTATACATCCATTTCGAATCCAGAGGAAGAAAGAAAAAACAAATAAAGAACGATTTTTGGTTTCTGGGTCTGTGGAAGAGAGGTGTTTTCTTCTGGAATCCGATCGAAAAGATTGGTCTTTTGATCGAAATATTAGAAAACAAGACTACCCATTTGGATTTTTGGATTGAAATATTGAAAAAATTGATCTTTTTTTCATTTCAAGTTGTTTGCTGAGAGAGAGGATTTTGGGGGAATCTGGTTGGATGCTCATTGTTTTTTCAGCTTTTCCGATCACATTCACGTTTGATTGCTGAGAATCTGAATACCCATTTGGATTTTCTGATCAAATCGTGAAAAAATCAATCAAGGTCGATTGAAATCGCGTAAAGATTCGATTTTTAGCTTTTGGGTCGTTTACTGAGAGTCTCTGTGCTGTAATCTGATCAGAAAGTGTCTTGGAAGTGAGGTTTTTTTCGATCTTCAATTGCTGATATTTCCTCTACTCGTTTGATTTGCGGAGCAGAACTGTGGAAATATCGATTGGAATGGTAAAAAGATTGGATCTTTAGCTTTTGGGTGTTTTACTGAGAGTCTTTCTCTGCTGTAATCAGACCAAAAGCTGGTTTCTAGACGCTGTTTTTCTGGTTTTGCAATGGCAATGGCATTCTATCAGTGAAAATCTCAGTACCCATTTAGTCTTTATGGTCAAGGCGTGAAGAATCTGATAGAATATTTGAAAGGGAGAGTCATTTCTCTGTTGTGTTTGAAAAACTGCGGAAAATTCAAACCCAACTGTATAAGGATTCTATCTATTGATCCTGGTTATAGTGAGAATCCTGTTTCTGGCCTTCTGTTTCCCGTCCAAATGATGGAAAGATCGATAATTTTGCTTCTGGGTTTTTGAGAAAGAAGCCATCTCTCACTTCCGCGGAATTCAATCCGTGGTTCTGCTTTATAGGATGGCTGTGAATTCTGGCGTCCTCGATTACTGGCGGAAGTATTTCAGCAGCACAAACTCTGATATCTTCGATGTGATTGAATATGCGATCATCATTGCATCGTTGGACTGCCCAAAAGAGTTCCGGATGCGACGGGACCGGATTGCCGAGAAGCTCTTCTCTTGCCGGTTGACTCGGTGTGTTGGGTGTGACCGTGTTGAGGTAGCTGTCCCGGAGGAGGATGAGGATGAGGATGGTGGGAGCAAGGATGGTTTCGGAGGTGATGGTGATTTTGGCCGAAAGGAGAGTAAGGTGAATAGCAGCACAAATGAGGGTGGAGAGATGAATAGAGTGAGCAATTACAGCTATGGTGAAGCCGAGGCATTGACAGAGGAAATCGAAGAGGAGAGTCAGATTGTTGGGGAGGTTTTGAGGATTAAAGAAATTCTTTCCAATCAGCAAGATGAGGTTTATCTCCTTCTCTCCTCTCTGCTCATTTTTGTTTCGGTTTGAATGGGAATTTTTATTGGATTGTTTGTTAGATGAACTGGTTTTTTATTTTGGATGGTTGAATTTTGAGGATTTTTGAGACAGGTTTGATCAGAGAGTTCTTTTGAATCTTTTGATAGCTGTTATTATCAATGGTGATGGTTTTGGATCTGATAACATGGTTTTTCTTTCGACATGTTCAAGTTCTTGGTTTATTGTTTTGTTTTTTATTGTGTCGGCTGTTATGGTTTTAATTCCTGAGGATTTGATGAAGAGCTTGTTTTCTCTTTGAATTCTGAGCTTTTTAATAGTGTTTTGATGAGCAATGCCTCATTAGTGTCATTGAAGTGACGGCAATGGATAAGTTGGTGTTTGGGTCGACTGTCGACCGTGAAATTTGGGGTGGCAGTGCTTCCCAAATGTACTCATTGCACTTGATGTTTGGGATGGCATGAAAACGGAACCTGCATTAAGCGGGCTAGTAATTTTCCTGCCATTTTTCTATCGATAACAAGAAATTTGTTAAAAGTGTCCGTGCAAAGAAAAGATAAATGATCCATCATAGCTGCATAGCAATTTCCCACTCTTGCTGCCCCAAATCATGTGGTGGAGATAAGAAAGTTTGGTTCTTGTCAGACTTTAGGGATGGGAAACACCCATGTACTACAATTTCTCTTTTCAATTTTTGGGTTTGATTGGAGTGTCATTTTGTTGTGGTTGCTTGCAGTCTGATAATGATTTGTTCGATTTGTTGAGGAGGCTTCAGTTGATGGAGCTCACCGTGGAAACATTAAAGGTGAGAATCTGATTTGTTTTTTCTCGACCTTGTCTTCCATTTGTGCTTAAAAAAGGATGAATTTTTATAGTGTAGAGTGAAGTTAATTGCAACGGTCAAACCATTTCCGTTGTTTTTCCTCAGGCAACTGAGATTGGAAAGGCAGTTAATGGCCTGCGGAAGCACGGGTCGAAGCAGATTCGCCATCTTGCACGTACACTTATTGAGTAAGATTTCCTGTATTTTATAGAGAATTAGTTAGAAATTAGCATCTGAAATTTGTTAATTAATCCTTTACTTTGGATAATAGATTCGTACTCTCATTTCCTTCTTGATATATTAAATGACCCTCTTTGATTTCTTCTGTATTTCTGCTGATCATTGGTATCCTTTCAATCTTTTCTTTGTTGGTAGTTAGCATATACCAAGGTATTCTGTAACAGCCACCACCATTACCTTTATGATATGGCCTGTAACGGCCGTTACGGTCTCTCTCTCTCTCTCTCTCTCTCTCTCTCTCTCTCTCTAAATGAAAACCCCCCTAAAAACTTGTATTGGCCCCATAATGGACTGTTATGGAGCCGTTATAGCCTTTGCGAGGGGCGTTATGAGGGATGTAACTGCTGTTACAGGTCATTTTTTCCTTAACGGCTGTTATGGCCATTACGACACCGTTACCTTTACTTAACAGCCGTTATGGCACACCATGACATTTACCCAGAACATGGTTTCTTGCTTAGATTCAATGGCTTCTGTTTCAAGTTCTTATATGTAGATATGATAGAATTTGGAGTTAAAGTTGCATTTTGGAAGTTACTATATTTACATTGAGCAGCATGACCATTATGCTCGATTCGGCTATTTGCTAAATGAGGTCACTTGCCATTTTGAGAGGAATTGATGGACTTAATCTCATATTTGAAGTTAGTGCTGTTAAATAGCTTACAGTGGCAGTTTGGGAATCGGATTGCTTGCAGAGTTACTCCGCACGCTCTTATCGTGCGGAGTAAACTCTGTTGAGCCTACCTAGAATGTATGTGCTTTATCTATTCCGTCCATATGTTTTTCCAGCTCATTTTAGGGGTTGAGCCAAAAATTTAAGCATATCCAAATCTCAAGTGGACCATGCCATGGGAAACAGTGGGAATAATGATTTCCACCGTTGAAACCTTCCCAGGCCCCACACTGATGTTTATTTGTCATCCAACCTGTTCATAAGATCACATGGATATGGATGAAGGGAAAACATAAATATCAGCTTGATCCAAAACTTCTGTGTCCTCCGAGAATTTTTCAATGGTAGACATTCATTTCACACTTTTCCTGTGGTGGAGTCCACTTTAGATTTTGATATGCTTCATTTTTTGGCACCATACCTAAAATTTTCTGTTAAGATGGATGGACGGAGTGGATAAAATATGTAAATCACGGTGGGCCCCACAGAGTGTACTCCGCACGCTTAGCGTGCGGAGTTACTCATTACGCAATCCGCTTCCGGCAGTTTGGGTCCTTTTCCTTGCCTCGGTGGTAGACTCCCAGGAGTTTCAACACGAGGTCTGGGGTTCGAGTATCCATAGGTGGTGAAATCCCACAACAGTGCGAGTGCGGGGGTGTGTGTGGGGTGTTGCGTGTGTAAAAAAAAAGAAAAGGTTACAGTGGCACTTTTTGCCCCACCTAGAAGGAGCTTGAATTTCATTCTTATTTATGAATAGGCTGACATTCTCTTTTGACTTCTGTAACAGACAATAACTTAGTGGATCTAGCTCTAGGGATTTAAGCTTAGACAATGGATGCCCCCCTTTCTTTTTATTTTTTATTGTTATTTTTTTGAGTAAGAGTTTAAAAGGTCCATTTGAGTTTCTTCTTTACTCAGTGATTTTAGTGGGCCATACCATGTCCTTTGTGATTGTATGTGTTCAAGGAAATCTGAAGCCGATCCTTACAGTTTGAGCCATTGGTTGTGAGTTGCAGTGGGTGGAAGGATATGGTAGATCAATGGGTTAATGCCGCGGCTGCGATTGTAGGTAGGATTTTTGTTCCTCATGTGCACTTTCAATGCATGATGTTTGTAAAAGCACATTTGGTTTTAAAATCACATACTGCTAGCTCACTCAGATAACTTATGACAGCAGACAGTTCGCCGGACTCTGTGAATCCTTCTACCGTTGATGAAGAAGAAGGGCTCCCTTCTCCGCCGTTGGATGAAGGAGCTTTCTTGGCTACTCAGACTACTGGAATGGAGCTTTCTCAGGTACATAAGCTTTGATATAGAACCTCTTTTCATTTTCTTATTATATAGTTTTGAGTAATGTTGCTACTGATGCGTGTGCATCATGAACTTAATTGAGGGGGCACCAAGATTATCAGGACCATTCATTTGGTGGGCCCACCATGTGGATGGTCTTGATCACTATGCATGTTTGGCAAGTGCATGGTGGGGAATGAACTTCAGAGAACTTAGATGAAGCCTGCGACACATTATTTCTGTTTTCGGGGTAGAATCTTCTTTTGGATTTTATGGCTTTTCTGCTATAATACATCATGAACTGATTGAGCTCTTTTTGTTTGTTTTTGACTTTGCTGAAACAAAGTTCTTTGATGGCATGGACGATGATGGAAGTGAGTTAAATTTCAAATATTGTCTACCATCTGTTCATAATTTTGCTGGTTGATTCTCTCTCATTGGATTCCTCATGTATTGAAATTATCATTTGATTTGGAACTTTCTTGCAGATCCTCATAACAGTGTGGAATTCGATAAGAATCGTGGCAACGGAAGAAAACCTGTTTCTGAAAACCATATTCCTAAGAGGAAGCAACAGCCTCTGCCAGAGGAAAATGTGCGGAAGGAGGATAAGAGCCACATGCAAAGACAAGAGGCTGTTATCAAGCAAACCAAGCCCTCCAATCCAAATTCTGGGCCAGGAAGACCTGCAAAGCTTAGCTCTGATTCTGGGCCGGGAAGACCTCCGAAACTTACCTCTGATTCTGGGCCGGGGAGACCTCTGAACCTTAGCTTGGAGCATAAAGCGAATGGGGACACAAAATTGCAACAACAAGCGGATCTGATGAGGACCCAAAAGAAGCAACCACCTAGCATACAAGATGTAAGTCTTATTAGAAACTCTTATCTTCTGAATATTATCCTAATTGTAAAGATTTTGTTAGTCTAATGAACTATCACAGAGCTTTTAACATTAATGTTCATCCAACCTGATCAACGCATTGTGGTATGATAGAAATCCAAATATTCGGATGAAATGTCGGTTCGAGTGAAGCTTGAAGCAGCAAAGAGGAAACTTCATGAAGGGTACCAACAAGCGGAGAATGGTATGTTGGTCACAGTGTATTATATTATTATTATTATTATTATTTTTTTTTTTTTGAAGTATCTTTGAATTGGTTAAGGCTATTTTCCACACGGGTCTTAGACCATCCACGTGTGTGTGAGATCTAAACCATTTAACATGTGCCCCGCCATTTATATGCTGTGGCCAGAGATATGGTTATGTGATTAGGTGGGCATCACATGTTCAATGTCAACCTTTTTAAATGTCTACATTTTGTGTGGACGTGTGCCCCATCCGATGAGTAGATTGGGTTGATTTTTGGGTTACGGCATATAATTGGTGGGCTTGATGATGAACGGCTTGCAATCTTTTTGGCATAGAGCTGCAAGTGTTGAACTATAGATCTGATGGTCACTTTAATTCCTTCACAGCGAAGAAGCAGCGCACCATCCAAGTCATGGAGTTGCACGATCTGCCTAAGCAAGGGCTTGGTCACAGAAATCCTCATGTGAAACCAGGCACCCACAACAGGCATTGGGCGAACGGGCGGCGATAGTTCTGATTTCCCATAATATTAACCTGTTGTTTCCTTCCATTCACAACCAAACAACGGAAGAAAACCAGACCACAACACCAGTAACCCAAAATCTGCTTTTGGCAAACAACAACAGACTTGATTTTTTTGATGGAATTCTGGTAGAATCATGGCTGCATAGACTCTTTTGAAAGACAATTACATGAAGGTATAAAGATTATAACCGTTCCAATCAAAAACTCCCGATTGGTGACCGAGATGAACCCTAAAGAGCCTTGATTCACAGCGGCCCATTTGATATTTTGTTTTTGTCCACCAAACTCTACTTATCAAATAGACTAGTATTGATCAAATGCATTTTCATATATTACAGTTATATGTATATATTGTTAATATAAAAGAGACTTTTGTTAACTGTCTTTCATGGCTGATGGTCTTTCACATCCACAAGCTTCCTATTAAAAATGTCTATTTCTGCGTCCACATGGAAAAAGCATCTTATTGATGTGATATTCTTGCTTGTGCAGAGATGAGTTAGAAATTGCTTTTTGGGTATGATGTTGGTTTGATCTGTGGTGGGTGAGATTTTATTTTTAGTTGTTAATTTATTTGTTATTGTTATTATTATTATTATTATTATTTTTATTGCTGTCCATTGACAATATGATGGCGTAGGATTTAGTCGTGCTTGCATTTCTGTGTTGATTAGCAAGAAATCATGCCCACATTGCATGGAGCTGTTAGCAGCGGTTGCCCTGATAGAATCATTTGTGTGATTACAGCTAGGTGGGGGATTGCTTTCCTTCATGCACAGTGATTTCTCCGCTGTTTAGTATCATTTGATTGATTCACACTTAAATGCCATCTGGTATTGTTCTTAAAACGATCATAGATTCGGTAACTAAAGAGATGAATCATGTCTATGTTTCTAGTTCGATTTGGAAGTTAGCTGGTTTCAAGCCGACCATAATTCTAATGCTTCAATCACCTTGCTTCTGGAGTACGGCGAATTAATGTCGTGGCCCACTGGATTGACAGCTGCAATCGCCGTACATGTTTGTTGTGTATACCATGTTGGGGAACTGCATTATATTTGGGGTTGGCCCAATTTTCTGAAAATGGTGGAATTTGTACGCGAATCTTAGAACAATATGGTGAGAGCTTTTCGATTTGGCAAAACAGGTTTTACACAAATGTGCTTTTAGAATAAGTTCGGAAAGTTGTTGCTTTTTAGCAGTGAATAGAATGTGGTCCGCCAAAATACCGAGTGGCGTAAGATCGGATCGGAACATTTCTGATTTTTCCAATCTTATGCAACTTTAAGCCACTGCTTTCGGCAGCAGCACGGGCTCCACCCAAATCTCAAGTGGCACAAGGGGACCTTTCTGTCCCTATCTTATGCCCACTTGAGGCTATTGCAGCAGTGGATTGATTAGCTCCACCCAATTGACAAGTCGGCTAAGAACGGGCTCTTATTGATTTTGTACCACTTAAAGCTGCTGCATTTAGCAGCAAAGGGCTCCACCCAAATAGCAAATGGTATGAGAGTGGCACATATTCATTCCTATGGCTCTAGAGATGCAAAGTGGAGAAATTGTGAAAATTGAATCCTACTTAAATGTCGTTTTTTGTGTTGGTGATACCTGAAAATCACAGCGGGTGGGCTCCTCAATGCGACAAACATCGCCGTGATTTTGAATTTCTTGCAATGATGTTGTGAAAATATACTAAATGCTATTATTGTGAGATTTAAAAAATAATAATTGGACATTTTTAAATTTCACGCTCTATCATGATTTAAAACTATGTGAAATGATGCATAAAACATCTAAAAGCACTTGGTTGGGCCCACCTGGGTCTTGGCCGAAAACTTGGTATGACCCCTCATTCAAGTGAGACACACACAATGGAGGGGATGAATGCCTGAACCACATCTTAGTGGGGCCTATATAGAATCATGAATGTTTCAGTGGGTGGGTTTCCACTCTCAACTATTGTATGTGGTGTGGCCCACCTAAGTGATGGATTTGCCTGATTTTTAGGCCCATGCCCCCTCCATGGAAGGGGGCATCTGATTGATGGGGTGGATATCCAACATATATAATGGTGGGGCCCACAAAGCTCAGCATCACAGAAAGCTTCACATGAGGTCGACCTGATTGTGCCTTTTCCCTATATATATATATATATATTTCAAATTTATTTATTAATTTATAATAAATATTTTTATTTTAGGCGATATTTTCCCAATAATATCATGAGAAGAACCTCAAATTTGAAAAAATTTCCCGAAAATTTTCCGGCCAAGAAATTCTTAAGAACATGATCCGGCCAAGAAAATCTTACTCAAAATAAAATTTTGATAAGATTTATAAAATTTAATAAATACTTTAAAAATCAATTTCTATTTATAGGCTAAATTATTAAAAAAATTTAAATGATTTTTATGTTAATATTAAGATAAGGTCATATTCCGAATCTTCCGATGCAATGCTAAAATAATTCTCTGAATTGTATTTTTCTTGTATTTTTTATTGCTGTATATTTTATTTTGATTGCAGATTGATGGTTAGACCCATTTTATTACAGTAAATATGGACCATCCATTTTCTTAACAATTGATTGGATGGTCGATGATTGAACTCATCCTTAAGCAACTCGGGCAATCAAAAGTGGGACCCATATTATTGATGATTATACCATTTTCCTTGCAAAAAATATGTTTGTACACCATCATATGCCCCCAATTTTAGTTGCATTTATCTCACAAAAATCATTTAAAAATAGCTAGGAAAATGGATGGTTTAGATTAATTTTATAAAAATGGCCCATTCATTAATCTGGACCATACGATTATGTGCACCTCATTCTTGATTGAATGTGCCTTGTAAAAATCACTTTGACATGGGTCCCTGCTATGGCCCATGTGCCTCTAGACTCTTCAGAATCACTTTGAGTATTTGTCCTAGATTGGTCCAACTGAGTCAATATTAAAAATCAACGGCCTGATTCAACTGATCTTGAACCCAAATGCCCCAAGCTGAATGATTCTAAAAAAAAAAAGTCTAATTGTACCAATATCAAGATGAACGGTCTGATAAGTTCAAAATTGAAGATCAATGGTCTGATTGGACTCTGCTTGTACTAAGAGATGAATAATCAATCTGGGATAATACTAAAAATCAACGGTCCAGTTAAACTGATATTGATGCCAAATGGTATAAGTTGAATAACACTAAACATAAATGATCCAAGTGGATCGATATTAAAGATGAAGGGTCTGATCAGCCTAAATTTAAAGATCAACGGTCTAAGGTTATGCTGATATTGAAGATGAATGGTTTGATCATATCCAATTAGATCGTTGATATTCAATGTTAGACCATTGATCATTAATATTAGCCTAATCAAACCATTGATCATGGTCCCATTGATTAATTTGAGCACAATCAAACAGTTCATCTTCAATATCAATCCAACCAGATTATATATCAGTTGTATCGAAACCATTCATCTCCAATTTCAATACTATTAGACTGTTGATCTTCAATATCGGTATAACTGCACCGTTGTCTTAAATTTTCGGTGAATTAAGACCGTTCATCTTCTCAGTCCAATCCGACCATCAACTTTAGTGTTATTCAAATTGGACCATTCAACTTCAACATCGGTTTTAATATTGAACCAAATTAACGATGCATCTCCAATTTCAGCACAATCAGACCGTTCATCTTCCACATCGGTCCAATCCAAATCGTTCGTCTCCAATTTGGGACAAATCAGTCTGTTCATTTCCATATCCAGTCTAATCAGATTGTTCAACTCTAGTATCATTTGAATCAGACCATTTATCTTCAACATCGGTACAACCGTACAATCAGGTCGTTTATTTTCAGTATTGGCTTAACCATACATCTCTAATTTTAGCATCATCCAACCTTTGATATTCAATATCAGTTCAATCCGACCATTGATCTTCATTGTAATAATCGTCTTTAATATCAATCCAATCCGACCATTCATTATTAGTATTGTTCAAATCCGGCCATTCAACTTTGTCATTGGTTCAATCAGACTGTTCATCTTTGGTAGAACTTCAAGTAGACCGTTCATCTTTAGAAAAATCAGGCCTTTCATCTTCAACATTGGTTCAATGGACAGCAGGTTGTTTGAAGCAATATTGTACGTCCGGGTATGTCCCCGGTGATCTCACGGTGCTGTCCATCTTTCCAACGGCTAGGAAAATTGGTAGGAAGGAGTTTGGTATCTGAAAGTTCATGTGCTAGCAAATGTTTCTGAATGAGTTAGTTGCTGGCACGTGAGTCACGCGGGGAGAAATTAGGTGATTGTTTTTTTCTGTTTGCTTTTATATGAGAGGGGAAGGTATACTTTTTGTTTTTATCGTCGTCTCACTTTTATACAATGCATGGGAAACGTGTATGATGAACAGAACCGTTGTATGGAGGAAACAATCTTGAATGCATGGGTAATAACCTAAAATTGCAAGTGAATAGATTATTGGGCTTCAATTCACATGCATGAGTAGTGGATGGCCTGATTTTGATTGCTCATGTAGAGTATGTATATGTAAGGTAATAGATTTGTGTGCTACTCGAATCAAATTGAACCGAATACTTATGACCCCCAAGCACCAAAATAGCTAGAGTAGAATTAGGTATATGAATTGAAACCATCTTACGACCAACCATAAGGTTTATTTGCCATCAAACATGTCTATAAAGTCAGACTTGGGTCGTGCTTGGGGGGGCTTTCATATGCTTTTGAGTATATTTGTGACTCGAGATGTTGTACATTTGATTTGGAATTGCTACCAGCCATTTATTCAGATTTTCATAATTGGTTAGACTTGATAAAATCTTAAATTAAATCTTCAGCCAAATAATTAAAGGATTCTCGGTCTTAAAATGACTCCTAATCTATTATCTAGAATTTTAGATAAAGCACCACAGTGACAAAGAGTTATACTGTTAGGCACCCTCTATGCTCATACAAATACACAAGCTTTACTTTACAAAACATGACACCATATCATGGACGATCTTAACAGATAATTATACATTTTTTCCTAAAAAACATGGTGGCAGGGACAAGGATATAATCATTAATTTGGACTCCAGCATATGCCCCTAATTTTAGTTACATTTATCTCACAAAAAATCGTTTTAAAATGGCTAAGAAAATGGATGGTTTAGATTAATTTTATACAAATGGCCTATTCATTAATATGGACCATATGTTATGTGAACCTTATTCTTGATAGAATATGCCTTGTAAAAATCACTTTGATATTTGAATCAAGCTGATATTTGAGTTTTGCCTTCATGCAGTTCCATGTGACCTTCTGAACAGGTTGGATGGCAAATAAACACCATGGTAGGCCCTAGGAAGGTTTCAACAGTGATGTCAATGGGTTGGGTTGGGGCTGGGCCAAGCTCTATCCAATCCCGGCCTGCCTTTCTCAACTTATGCCCATATCCTTTCCAAATCCGTGACGGGCCACAATTAGGGTTGTAAATGGTTGGGTTCGAGGTGAGTTTAGTCAAAGCCAGACCCACCCATTTACTAAATGGGTCTAGGTCCAAATTTTAGGCCCATACCCATTTACTAAATGGGCAGGTCCAGGTAGGGTCCGAGTCAACCCATCAAACCCATTTATAAATGGGTCCGGGTCTGGTAGAGGGAGATCCACCTAGACCCATTTATAAATGGGTCGGGTCTAATGGGTCCGGGTCTAGATCAAGTATCCAAGCATTTTTACAAGGCTTAAAATCGGATTTGGACGGGTTTGAGCCGGATGGGTCCCTTGAAACATAGACCAAACCCGCACACTTACTAAATGGGTTGGGGTCGGGTCGGGTCGAGCCTAATATAAAGGAAACCAGACCCAGACTCGTTTAGCAACTGGGTCTGTTCTTGGACCCAGACCCGTACCATTTAACAAATGGGTCGGGTTTAAATGGGTTGAGTCCGGGTACCCCATCGGGTTCGCTGACCCATTTACAGCCCTAGCCAAAATAGTCTAGCCCAAGCCGGGCCCAAGATACAAATGTGAGGTCCGGCTCGAACCCGACCTGTGGCCTAATACTCTAATCTAAGCCTGGCCCAATGAGGGCCAGGCCCGAAAGCCCGTCGAGCCAACTTGGTCCATTGACAGCCCTAATTGGGTTCACTGCCTACTTAAACTATTGAACCTAAAAACGATGATAACCCAAAACTTAGGTAGGCCATAACATAGGAAAAAAGTTGGGAATGGAACACCCGCGGTTGGTTTTGTATGGCCCCACACAGCATTTCAAAACTGAGGTAGGCCCTATCACGTGAATTTAGAGGCTTTTTATATTAATGGTTTTTGGGTAGCCCAGCTAAGTGTTGAATCAGCCGGAAGGTGTGGGTAACACCAAGTTGGTTAGGCCATGTGAGCCCACATTGATGTATGTGTTGTATATCTACCCGGTTCATCCATTTTGCCCCTTCATTTTGAGGTATGATCCCAAAATATAAACAGATCTAAATCCAAGTGGATCGATGCCACAGGAAATAGTGGTGATTGGACATTAAAAACTTCTCGTGGGCCATAAATTTTTTTGATCATGCTGATATTTGTGATTTTCCCTTCATCCAAGTATATGTGGCTTTATCGACAGGCTAGATGGTAAATAAATATTATTGTGGGCCTTAGAAAGTTTTTAATAGTGTGCGTTCAATCACCAGAGTTTCCTGTGGTGTGGTTTATCTAAGTTTTGGATCTGTTTTATTTTTCGTTCATGCCGTAAAATGAGATAGCAAAATGGATGAACGGGCGTGGATTAAAAAAAAAAAAAAAAAAAAAACACATCAAGGTGAGCCGATGGACAGGGCAGATTTTGCCCAAATTGTTATGTCAGTTTTGCACCATTTAAAAATGAAAGTTGCACTTGAATCCATGCACCTGGCATTGTTTGGCTGCTATCCATGACTTTCCAGATGGCTGATTGGCTGATCCAATGTGGATGTTGGGTAACCTAAAGTTTGAACCGTGAAGATAATATTAATCCTCTTATTTTTAACTCGAAATTTGGACCGCCCATTTTCATCCATCCCATCTATTGAACTTTGCTAAACCATGCTCAATAAAGCTCGTGTGTGCCATACATTTGCCATCATGGCATGAGAGGGCCCAGATCCATCAGAACAGCACCCCTATATTGATGCCCTCGCCCAAGTTGATCCAATACTCAAGTGGGCCACTGCTTTCTAAACAAATGCACGGCAATGAAAAAACTTTTCCAAAGTTTTCTAATCCATCAGGGCCCACCTTATGAATCGGATCCGATTTAATTTTGGGAAACCCTGTAGAGGTCGGATCAACCTAATGGATGGATTAGATCTTGCAGGCATATGTCATGCTGGCTCATGCGTTGTGCGCGTTGCAGGAATTTTTATCTAGAGAATTAATATATATATATATATATATATATATATATATATATATATATATATATATATATATATATATATATATATATTCTCATCTACACCACCCTCCCTTTTGGCACCATGGATTTGAGGAGAAGTGGATTCCATTATATGAATTCTCATCATTCCACTTCTTATCAATTTCAGATTTTCTGTTTGGCAGCCAAGATTTGGAGAGAATCAAACATGAGGGAATAGGAGTGTGTAGATTTGAATTCCCATTGTATGCCCCGTATGAGACCTCAAATTTTTAAATCCATGTCGTTCAATCTATCATTTTTTAGAGATCATTTATATCAGGATCGAAAAAATAAGCAGATCCACAATCTAAAGTGGATCATAAAAACAAAGAAAAAGTTGGAGATAGCGCGACCTTTATGATGTAGAAAAAGTTGTGGATTAAAACTGAAAGTTGTGTGGGACCCTTCATTGAGGTCTTTGTGACACTTATCAACAAGTTGGATGGCAATAGACATCATGTTTAGAGGTTCTCATATTATGGACACATTAGTGGCTCCAAGTTGGGGAGGAGTGCTCCGCAATCCTACCTTTTTATTAGAGGATTTGAAAAAGAGCTAAAAGGTGCCTTATTGAGTTCTCCTGAATTCTCTCAAATCCGCTTCTCATCAAATCCATGGTGCCAAACAATATAAAGCAACCGGTTTCTCCTCACTTCTCCTCAAATCCATGGTGCCATATGAGCCGTTATCCACTTTGGTTATGCCACATGTGCCAATGTGCTGCCATTCATCTTCTCTTGTAACCCCACATGTGTGAAGCATCCACGTGCATCACCATCCATCTTCTCTTAGTCTCTCTTATGCCCCACACGTGCTAATACGCCACATGTACAACCATTCATCATCTTATCTTGTGCCTCGTGTATACCAAGCACTCCACATGGCCCAATGTGCTACATGTGCCATGGCTCTAAATATGCCACATGTGCCAATGCTGGTAACATGTATAAGTGCTGTTATCTAGCTCTAGGTGCCCACGTATCAAATGTGTTGATGTCTGTTTTGTACCATATGCCATTCCTTCTAGCACCTCACATGTACTACATGTGCCACAATTCAATGTAAATATATGTGTCAACATGTAATAGCTGTCAATTCAAGCATTAAAAGAAGAGCGAAGTAGTAAGTTGAAAATTGCAGCAATTTGATGATATAACAGGTTATTCGAAAGCTAAAACTTTGTGGGCCCTATGTATGTGTTATCCACACTGCTCATTCAATAGCTCTGATCAATTAGTTCATGGGCCAAAAAATAAGACGTAGATTCAAAGCCGACCAAACAGTAGAAACAGTGGGGATTGAAAGATAACCGCTTACATTTTCTTCTTGTAGTGTGGTTCACTAGAGCTTTGGATTTGCCCCATTTTTTTGGATATTACATTAGAATGACGTGGAAGAATGAATGGATGGTGTATATAAAACACGCACATCATGGTGGGGCCCATCAAGTCTGTCTCAATTTCCATACCGAAAAGATGTTGCTGTCCTTCTTAAATCCCTATTGTAAGTAATTAATGTTAAAAAGTGATAAATACGATGTAATTTCAATGAATTACATCATTTCAAACAAGCCTTAAGTGCCTCCATATGGGCATATATCACATCTGTCAATATCCATCTTTAAGCATCTTATATATGCACATGGGTTAATTTGGCACATGCTAGTGACTAGCTATAATATTTCTCCAAGAAATTTTTTTATTTTGCCAAACAGCAAATGTGACAACAGAAATTTTTAGGAAGATCTTGTAGAAAAATAAACAAGCAAAACATTGTTTCTTTTCCATAGTTTCTTGGAAATAAGGTTTTCTAAGGGTTGTTTGGATACCACCAAAGAAGTTACTTTTTCTACTCACAGTAGGAGATAAGTAACTTATTTGAGATAAGTAACCTTTTTATTTAAAGTTAGTTAATAACTTCAATTTAATAAGTAGAAATCAAGATAAATTACTTGAGGCATAAGTAGCTAATGTTAAGTAACTTACGATACAAACGTGAAGAGGCTGTTTCTTTCTGAGCTTTTTAGAAATCAGTACAAAGATTATGATTTATGAAAGAGTGCATGGAGGAGTAATGGCC
>PVNU02000342.1:0-33099 GCA_003013855.2 Liriodendron chinense
GTCGGAACATTCATCGTCCCCAGCCACCTACACCCAATTTGTAAATTTCTTTTTGATAACATCTCCCCCCAAACTTTTGGTGCCCTCCCCAAACCAAGTCCTAAAGACCTCTCTCTTGACGCGGGAGTGAGGATGGTCCAGGTAAGATATGCTCTGATTTGACCCTATTTTTGCTTTCTTCGTTGACTTTTGAACGCTTATCTCATAGTCTTCCTTCTTTTTCTGCAGGGCTTGGATCTCATCATACGAACGAGACGTGATATCCTCGTCGCTCGTCGTATAATAGATGAGGCCGAGGGGAAGAGGATTGCCTTGGAGAAGGCGGTCTACGGAAGGGACTAGGTCATTAAGTCTCGCGAGACCTTGATCGCGAAGATGACTGAGGAGAGAAAGATCCTCATCGAAAAGGTCCAAGTCCTGACTGATAGATATCAGGCTTTGGACTCGAACTTCGCCAAGCTCGCGGAGATGAAGGAGAAGGTAGAGAGAGAGAGAGAGAGAGAGAGAGAGAGAGAGAGAGAGAGAGAGAGAGAGAGAGAGAGAGAGAGATCTTCCGTCAAGACAAGATCTCGCTGGAGGAGCAGCTCGCAGAAAGCAAGTCGTAGTTCAAGGAAGTTAGCGACAATCTGGAGAAAGAGCGCTCCACCCTTGCACAGCTCAAGGATGACTCGATCCATTGGGAGGAGGAGAGAGTGGCCCTTATCAAGATGCTCTTCGAAGAAGGGGCCCGAGCCATCATTGAGTTTCGGACTTCGCAGCTGTACGATGATGAAATATATGAGTCGTACGATGCTGGTCGCGACTTCGCACTGCGAGTGGTGCAGCGAATGTTTCCATCTTTCGACATGGGAGAGTTCGAAAAGGTCGTGACCATCATAGCTACGGAGGAAAGCGCAGCCATTGAGAATGAGGTGACTGAGGTCACTCAAGCGGGAGGGGTCTCGAAAGTGGGCCCTGAGGCTGAGAGTACCGCTCCTCCCTCGACCGATGCGTAAGGATGACCATCTCTCTTCTTTTTTATCTATCTTATGTACCAGTTTTTGCTTTTCGTTTGTAAGTAATTTGACTTTTGTAGTCAATGAAATGAATGAGAAAAACCTTTTGATAATATTATTTGTGTCTTATTTCTCCTTCTTTTGGTTTCTGTCGGTTCTGTACTGAGTGCCTTTGTACTTAACTCATGAAGCAATGAGTTAGGCTCAATCCGGGGGTCTTGGTGACCATGTCCGCGTGGAGATAGACTGATCTATCGATTGAGGCTTTGATTCTACTAAGGGCAGAAGATTGGCCGAGAGAATGTGTGTATTCTCTTCGGGGCTATTCGGGTCCATGTTCGCTTCCCCAAGTGTAGGGTTGCGATGTAGTAATAAACTCGGTAAGACCGAGGTCGATCCACATGGACTTATGTATGAATTCACAAACACATCCAACAGTTTCTATTAAAAAGCTAACAATCGGATTTTGTATGAGATTGATGTAAGTAACAACTTTGAACTAAATTGAAGGTAAACAATTACAAAAAGGCACTAGGGGTTCAAGGATCTACTTGTAGCAATCCTTGATGCTTAATCCGCTGTGGTTTCTCACTTTCTCAACTAGAATCGATATTAAGATCTATCTAGCCGGATGATAGAGCTGTTAAACTAAATAATCTGTCATATGTAAGGCCAATGTATATGATTCATGTTCGCTTCCCCAAGTGTAGGGTTGCGATGTAGTAATAATCTCGGTAAGACCGAGGTCGATCCACAGGGACTTGTGTAGGAATTCAAAAACACATCCAATAGTGTCTATTGAGAGCTAACAACCAGATTTTGTATGAGATTGATGTAAGTAACAACTTTGAACTAAATTGAAGGTAAGCAATTATAAAAAGGCACTAGGGGTTTAAGGATCCACTTGTAGCAATCCTTGATGCTCAATTTGATGTGGTTTCTCATTCTCTCAACTAGAATCGATATTAAGATCTATCTAGCCGAATGATAGAGCTGTTAAACCAAACTATCTGCCATATGTAAGAACCATGTGTATGATTTGCTCAATGCAAGCTAGGCTGAGCATACTTCAATTGCATAGGTCAGTCCCAATTCCAATAGATTCAGATCACAATCATAACCATCCTCAAGTCCTGTCACAAGACAAGGCTAGATTATGATTTGAACTTGATTCAAATCACATGCACAGTCCCACATAGCACAGAATTTCAGAAAAGTAGAACTTTGGTAGGAAGTTCTCATATGAAGATCATAGTACTAGAGCGTACTCCAATTCCTCGGATCATACAGGTCTAGACTAACACAAAGCAATTAAGAACTTAAGTAATTCTCCCAAACATCCATGAGTCATCATAAGACTAAGAAAAACTACTTAGAACTTGTATAAACTTCAAACCATTGTTCATAAACGTGAAATTCAATCTTAAAACCAACTTATAACGAATTAAAACATCTTAGATCCACTACAAGCTTCACCTCTTAGCCCTAGCTAAGAGGTTTAGTCGTTCATGATCCAAGGAAACATGAAACAACTAAGAAAAACATAAAAACAGCAAAACAAACTAGAAGGAGTTGTGGAACTCCGAAATCCACTTCCGCCGCCTCCAACCTTGCTTAAACTCTTCTAAGATACCCTAGGAACGATCCCTAGGTGTCCTTTTATAGTGGGGAGGCTCCGCAACTTCGGAATAGTCGAGAATGTGCGTAAAACTTACGCACTGCGCAGAGAAAATCGGCGCTGAAAATAGAAGGTTCAAATCTTACGCAGGCGACCGGTCGCACGACCGGTCGCAATGGCTGGATGACCGGTCGTGGATGTTGGACGACCGGTCTCAAAATGGCCAAAAAGTGTCCTGTGAGTTTCGGGGATTTTTAACCCAGAAAATTAATTTAAGGACCGGTCGCACGACCGGTCGTGAACAGTCCAGAGAGTTATGGCCTCTGGGTTTCCTCTGTGCGTGTGCGGACCGGTCGGACGACCGGTCCTTAGCCTTGGACGACCGGTCGTGGGCACGTTCTTCTGCTTTCTTTCTTCTTTTCTCTGACTTCTTTCTTTCATTCTTTGACGCTTAGCCCCTTTGATCTTCTTTGCTTCTAACTAGCATCTTTAAGTCTTCAATTGATGCTTCCTCTCTCTCATCCCTACAATCACAAATCCATGCATTAGTTTAGTCTATAAACCATAACAACAAGCATAATGAGTGATGAATTGGGGTTAGAATATGTACAATTAAGAGCTCAACACACCCCCCAACCAGCATTTTGCTAGTCCCGAGCAAAACATGCGTGAAACCAATTCCATTCTCTAAAACCCAACTCTCCTTTAGAAACCATTCTTCTATACATCCCAAGATACATAAGAGTAAGAGTTAGAGAAATTAGGTGATAGAGGTTGAAACCGTAAACTCTTAAAACATAATAAGCACCCATTTGAAATTCCCGCTGATTGGTTGACAAATAGAAGAACTTGAACAAATTCAATCTAGTGTGCATAGTGAAAATTCTTTTCGTAAGTTTCCAGGGTTATCTTCTTCATAAATCAACTAGACTATGGATCTCAAGGTATATAGAGCAACAACAAGCCAATGTCGGGAATTTGCCTTACTGTCCTTCCGACGACTTTCACACTACGTCCCATTTCCGGCTTTGGTTATGGGTAGACCATCTACCGGTTGGTAGTAGGTAGCCCTAATCGGATTTTTCCACCATTTTTCCATCATTCCCAATTTCATCCTTCCTTTTCCTTTTTCTTTTAAATTAGATAGGATTTTTAGAAATCCATATCTTTCGTTATTTTCCTATGGACAAGGATGGACAAAGTACCCCGGCTTGATTTCTCAACACCTTGAATCAAAATCTAACTAATCCACAGATCACATAATCCCTTCAACCCGTGAAAATCGTGTAATGTGAACTAGGTGTATGAGTGTTCAAATTTTCTATCAATCACAAAAATAGGGGAATTCACATATAAAACCATTATGTTATGAGAAATTCAAAACTTGCAACCTCATTCACTTCATATCTCCTCCTCTTATGCTCATATCATCTTGAATGCATAGAAACACAGTTTTCCAAAAGAGTTTTGAATTGTAGGAAAATTGAAAAATTTCTGCATAATTGCTCGAAGTGTTACAAAACTCTGGATTCATCCAAGTGATCTTACACCCCCCAACCAAATCTTGCATTGTCCTTAATGTAAAAGATGTGCAATAAGCAGAACATGAGAGTAATTTGAAAATAAAAGGGAGTGAGGAATGAGAGTACCTGAAAAAGTGAAAAGTGGAATTCTTCCTCCTTCTAACAAACCTAAGCGAAAGCAAACAAAAGCAGCAAAATCCTAATCCTAACTACTCTACACCTCCATCAGACTAGGAGATCAATCATCCTGGTAGACAGGATCAGTCAGAGGTATGGACATACCTTCTGAAGGAAAATTTTCAAAGAACGGCTTTAATCGCTGCCCATTCCCCTTAAAAATGTTGCCGTTCCTTGGATTTAACAACTCGACAGTCCCATATGGATAGACAGTTTGCATAATGTAGGGACCGGTCCATCGAGATCTAATTTTCCCGAAAATAAATGTAGACGAGAGTTATATAGGAGGACTTTTTGATTGATCGTGAATGTCTTACGAAGAATGTTTTTATCATGGAATATCTTTGTTTTGTCCTTGTAAATTCTCGCATTCTCATATGCTTCGTTCCGGATTTCTGCAAGTTCATTTAATTGTAGTTTGCGCAACGAGCTTGCCTTGTCAGAATCAAAATTCATCTTCTTAATTGCCCAATATGCCCTATGTTCCAACTCCACAGGCAAGTGACAAGCCTTCCCATAGACAAGTCTATAGGGAGACATTCCAATAGGGGTCTTAAAAGCAGTACGGTAGGCCCACAGCGCAACGGTAAGCCGAAGCGACCAATCCTTGCGATTTGGGTTCACCGTTTTCTCCAAAATGTGTTATCTCTCTATTGGATATCTCAGCTTGCCCACTCGTTTGTGGGTGGTAGGGAGTGCTCACTTTGTGTGTTACGCCATATTTCTTCATTAAAGTTTCAAATGGGCGATTACAAAAGTGAGACCCTCCATCACTGATGATGACTCGAGGTGTACCAAACCGGGAAAGAATATTTTCTTTTAAGAAGAGAATGACCGTTTTATGGTCATTATTCCGGCAAGGGATGGCCTCGACCCATTTGGATACATATTCAACGACAAGCAAGATGTATGCGTTTCCAAAAGAAGATGGGAATGGACCCATGAAATTGATGCCCCAACAATAAAAAATTTTGATTATTAAGATGGGATTGAGTGGCATCGTATTTCTATGGGAGATTCCTCCCAATTTCTGACAAGGTTCACATGTTTTGCAAAACTCATGTGTGTCTTTGAACATAGTGGGCCAATAAAACCCACATTCCAGAATTTTTACCGTGGTCTTTTTAGTCGAAAAGTGGCCACCACATGCTTGAGAATGACAGAAGGAGATGATACTTTGTTGCTCATCATCTAGGACACATCTCCTTATGATTTGATCGGGACAATACTTGAATAAGTATGGGTCGTCCTATAGGAATTTTCGCACCTCAGTGAAGAATTTATCCTTATCTTGCTTTTTCCAATGTGTAGGAATTGTACCTGTAGCAAGATAGTTAGCAATGTCCGCATACCATGGCAATTAGGAAACAACAAAAAGTTGTTCGTCAGGGAACATGTCATTGATCGCGGTCGTTTCAGGGGAATCAGTGAGAACAAGTCGAGAGAGATGGTCAGCCACGACATTTTCTGCTCCTTTCTTATCATGTATTTCTATGTCAAATTCCTGGAGTAGAAGGATCTATTTTAACAACCGTGGTTTAGCATCCTTCTTAGAAAGAAGGTACTTAAGCGCGGCATGGTCAGTGAATATGATGATCTTGGATCCAATCAAGTAAGACCTAAACTTATCCAAGGCAAAAACTACGGCTAAAAGTTCTTTTTCAGTAGTAGTGTAGTTTGCTTGGGCTGAGTTTAGGGTTCTACTTGCATAGTAGATGACACATGGCTTTTTCTCTTTTCTTTGGCCTAGCACGGCCCCAATAGCATAGTCGTTAGCATCGCACATAATTTCAAAAGGAAGGCTCCAATCAGGTGGTCGCATTATGGGAGCACATGTTAACATACCTTTAAGGGTGGTAAGGCCTTTTGGCATTCTTCATTCCACTCGAATGAATTTTTCTTTTGAAGTAGGTTACATAAAGGACGAGAGAGTGAACTGAAGTCCTTTATGAACCTTCTATAAAATCCTGCATGTCCCAAAAAGGACCGTACATCTCGTATGCTCTTGGGTGGTGGAAGGTTAGAGATAAGATCAATTTTCGCTTTGTCCACCTCGATTCCATTTTGTGAAACGATGTGACCAAGTACAATTTCCTTTTGAACCATAAAGTGACACTTCTCCCAATTCAGCACAAGGTTCTTCTCTTCACATCTTTTCAGCACAGATTTCAAGTGCATAAGGCACTCATCAAAGCTACAACCAAATACGGAAAAATCATCCATGAAGACTTCGAGAATTGTCCCCCCCATGTCAGAAAAGATACTCATCATACAACGCTGAAAGGTGGCAGGGGCATTACATAGTCCAAACGACATCCGTCGATAGGCGAAAGTGCTGAATGGACATGTGAATGTAGTCTTTTCTTGGTCTTCACGGGCAATCTCTATTTGGTTGTACCCTGAATAGCCGTCAAGGAAGCAAAAGTGGGAATGACCCGCCAGCCGTTCTAAAATTTGATCAACAAACGGTAGGGGGAAGTGGTCTTTCCTCGTGACAGTGTTTAGCTTCCTCTAGTCAATGCACATTCTCCAACCGGTAGTGACTATAGTTGGCACGAGTTCATTATTGGCATTGGCTACGATGGTTATTCCGGATTTCTTAGGCACCACTTGAGTTGGGCTCACCCATTGACTATCGGATATTGGGTAAATAATACCCACATCCAATAGTTTCACCACTTCGGCCTTAACCACATCCTTCATGTTTGGATTTAGTCGTCGTTGTGGTTGCCTAGATGTCTTCACATTCTCCTCAAGGTGTATGTGATGAGTACAAATCAGTGGGTCTATGCCTTAAGATCCGCAATTGACCATCCAATGACACTTTTGTGCTCTAATAGAGTGGCCATTAGCCTACTCTCTTGTTCCTTATCCAAGTGGGAAGAAATCACCACCGGATATGTCTCATCTCGACCTTAATAGACATATTTCAGCTCACTTGGTAATGGTTTTAAGTCGAGTGTTGGCGCCTTGATATTAGATGGGAGGGCTTTGTTCTCGTTTACAGGCAAAGGCTCAAATAGGGCCCTCCATCTTTTATTATCAAGCACCGGCATCGTATCTAAGATGGCATCCATATCTCGTATTGTGTCATCATTTATCTCATGAAAATTGGCCACACATGCCTCCAAAGGGTCGGAATATAATGACAAGGGGAATGTATCTTCCACGAATGATTCAATCATGTTTAGTTCGTGGATATCATCATCAACCTCCTGTTCGCTTCCCCAAGTGTAGGGTTGCGATGTAGTAATAAACTCGGTAAGACCGAGGTCGATCCACAGGGAAGGAAGTAAACAATTCCAATTATCCTAATAACTAGAATCTAAAGAGGTTTGTGAAATTGGTTTTAAACATAAAATAGAAAATCTGATAATGAAAAGATAACTAAAGCATCAAGGATCCACTTATAGCTCTTCTTAGATGCATAATTCGCTATGGTTTCTTACTTTCTCAACTAGAATCGACATTCCTGTCTATCTAGTCGGATGATAGAGCTGTTAAACCAAACAGTCTGTCATATGTAAGTTCTATGCATAGGATTCACTCAATGAAGGCCGAGCTGAGCATGCTCAATTGCATAGGTCATTCCCCTTTCCAAAAGGTCCAGTTCACAATCATAACCATCCTCAAGTCCTCTCACAAGACAAGGCTAGATTAGGACTTGAACTGGATTCAAATCACATACACAGTCCATACATATTCCAGAAAAACAGAAAAATAGAACTTTGGTAGGAAGTCCCTTCATGAAGAGCTTAGTACTAGAGCGCACTCCGATTCCTCAGATCATACAGGTCTAGACCGTTGCAAACGAATTAAGAAGCTAAGTAATTCATCCAAACATCCATGAGTCATCACAAGACTAAGAAAAATTACTTAAAAACTTGTATAAACTTCAAACCTTAGTTCATAATCATGAATTCCAAACTAAAAACCAATAAAACGAATTAAACAATCTAAGAAAACTATAAGGTTCACCTCTTAGCTCTAGCTAAGAGATTAGCTAATAAAAAGCATATTAAAAACTAGAACTAGAACTAAGAAAAGGAAGAAAAACTAGCTGGAGGAGGCTAGGAAGCCTCCTATGACTTGAACTCCTTGCTCCCCACGTCCTTGGTTGCCCTGGAATAGAAGAGAGCACCCCCTTTTATAGTGCAGCAATAGTACAGCAACATAGCAGAATTTGTTTCGCTTGGTACGGCTTAACCAATGGTCGGATTGCCTTCAAAATTGATTTGTAGCTTCCTTGTAATGTGATCTTCCTCATAGATGATTTAGATTTCCAAGATTGTCCTCTGAATGGGCCCACCAATCACATCACCGACCGCCTCTCAAAATCGCGCACTTCGGGTACCTTCAGAACCAGTCATCTTGCTTTCAACGCTCCGGAGTGTACAGAGGTCGGATTGATCTCAAATTTTGAATATGAGTAGAAAACTTCCTCCTCTACATGATAGACGGATTAGATTGTCCAAAACGATCTCAGAATGTGGTCCGAAAATTAGAACAATTAGGGCTTTTATAAACTCTGCGCAGTTGGAGCTTTCTGGATGGTCCATCTTTCTTCAACCGGTACGATCAAACCACACACCCTTTTGATCTGAAACTTTTGTGGTTATTCATATATGGATGTGGTCTAAAAGATGGTCAAAGTAGATTTTTCATATCCTCAATGATGGGCCACCTGGACCGGCTCAGAGTGGAACAGCGAAATCTGGAACTTTCTGGACAGTTCGTATTGTTTTGGTCACCACGATCAATCCGTAACTCCGATCACACGAAACCACTTGGGTTAGTTCGGCGTTGAGTTCCTCTTCGACATGAATGTGTTGGATTTCCAAATATCATCAAGATCGGCCCAGAAAATTGGTCCGAAAAACTAGGTACGGGAATACATTGCTGTTTTAGAATCTGGAATCTGAAACTTGCATGGCCGACCGGTCACGACCGGTCGGACAGGGCTGGCCGACCGGTCACGACCGGTCAGGCCCTCTTTGGCATTACTCCAGCAAGCATGGCCGACCGGTCAAGACCGGTCGGTCTCTTTTTCTTCTTGTTTTCTTCCTTTCTTTCTTCTATTTTCTTCTTTCTTTGCTTCTTTCTTTGCTTCCTTCTTCCTTCAGCCCTCCTTGGGTCTTCATCCAAGGTTCTAAATCAGCTCTTTTGGTCATCAATTGGGCAAAGTAACTCTCATTCCTACAACCACAAAACATGTATTTGATTAGTCTTTAAATTATGAAAACCATGCATAATGAGTGATGAATTGGGGTTAAAATATGCACAATTAAGAGCTCAACACACCCCCCAACCAACATTTTGCTAGTCCCGAGCAAAACATGCGTGAAACAAGTTTCATTCTCCAAATCCAACTCTCCTCTAGAAACTATTCTTCTATACATTCCAAGACACACAAGCATAAAAATCAGAGAAATTAGGTGATAGAAGTTGAAACCTTAAACTCTTAGAACATAATAAGTATTTATATGAAATTCCCACTGATTGATTGATAAATAGAAGAACTTGAACAAATTCACCCTAGTGTGCATAGGGAAAGTTCATCTCATGAGTTTCTGGGCTCATCTTCATCATAGATCAACTAAACTATGGATTTCAAGGTGCACAGAGCAACAACAAGGCTATGACAGGAATTTGTCTTACCGTCCTTCCGACGACTTTCACACTACGTCCCATTTCCGGCTTTGGTTACGGGTAGACCATCCCCCGGTTGGTAGTAGGTAGCCCTAATCGGAATTTTCCACCGTTTTTCCATCATTCCCAATTTCATCCTTCCTTTTCCTTTTTCTTTTTAAATTAGGTAGGATTTTTAGAAATCCATATCTTTCGTTATTTTCCCATGGACAAGGATGGACAAAGTACCCCGGCTTGGTTTCTCAACACCTTAAATCAAAGTATAGTTAATCCACAAATCACATAATCCTTTCAACCCATGAAAATCGTGTAATGTGAACTAGGTGTAAAAGTGTTCAAATTTTCTATCACTCACATAAATAGGGGAATTCACATATAAAACCATTATATTAAAAGAAATTCAAAGCTTGCAACATCACTCACTTCGTATCTCCTCTTCTTATACTCGTATCATCTTGAATGCATAGAAACAACGTTTTCCAAAAGAGTTTTGAATTTTAGAAAAATCGAAAATTTTCTACATAATTGCTCGAAATGTCACAAAAGCTAGTAGATTCATCTAAGGAATCTCACCCCCCAACCAAAATCTTACATTGTCCTCAATGTAATAAGATATGCAATATGCATGACATGAGAGCAATGACACAAAACAAAGGAGAGTGAGAACGAGAGTACCTGAGGTAGCAAGTTGATCAATTCTAGCATCTTCCATTGTCTCAATGAGACTTATTCAATCCTAAATGCAGAAAGAAATCCTAACCTACCTACCTACCTTTGATTAGTCTGATCGACTACATGATCAAATTTGAGCAGGATCTTCATGAATTTCAATAGGTTTCTCATGAGGACCATCCAAAGTCCTGCTCGAATGTATACATGTGTGCGTTTCTTCATGAAAGTCCAATCATAGTATGCACCACACGCATGTAAGGAGGAGATAAGAGCAGCAAAAAGATATCTCCTCAAGTTCTGAATTGGGTTGTAATTGATTAAAAACGGGTCCTCCCAATCAGAATTTTCAATGGGTTGAAGAACCCATGATGGTGGAGAGACATTCATTAAGTATTTTTCAGTTTGGATTGTCTCCTCCACAAATTCAGATTTGCATGGTGCTTCCACAAACCATGGTAAAGAGTGTAAATCAGTGGAATGGTGTTCTTCAGGCACCGACACCATGTCTAACAAACTATCCAACTCCTTAATCATCTCATCATCCAGATCATAGGGGTGGGTCATGCATTCCTTTAGGAAATCGAGAGAGTCGAATGAAGGGTCCTCGTTCTCCCTAAGTGATTGAGGAAATTCTGTTTCAAGGGTAAGGAATTCCTCCTCTATAGAGGGGAGGTCTTCCAAAGAAAAATTTTCAGATTCAGTGGTAAGCACATCATCTAGCATTGGTTGATCTTTTGAAATTTCAGGTTGTGCCAACCCATCATCCAAAGAAACAGAATTTTCAACCCAAGGGAGTTCTTCCACAATAGAATCCGGCATGTGTTGTTGGTGGAAGGACTCAAAAATATCGACTTCGGCCATCTCTCTAGCAAGAATATCTTCCGATGACTCAAAAACATTCAGCCCTTTGGAAGAAGAAATCATGGACTCACAATCATCCTTCAAACCCTCATTGTAGGCAATCAAACTATCACTTTCAGATTTTGTTGATTGCTCGGGTTCGTCAACCGTCCTTGAAATCTCTTCATCATTCAAATCGGAATAGCTAAAAGAGATAGTTGATTTACCATAATCGATGGTAATGGTGGGATCACTGAGGTCAATACCCTCTAGAAGTTTAGTCATTAAATCTAGAGAAGGTTGGGTTTGGATAG
This sequence comes from Liriodendron chinense, assembly GCA_003013855.2. Classification (NCBI taxonomy): domain Eukaryota; kingdom Viridiplantae; phylum Streptophyta; class Magnoliopsida; order Magnoliales; family Magnoliaceae; genus Liriodendron; species Liriodendron chinense. The sequence continues at coordinate 11,789 of PVNU02000342.1, forward strand.
CCTCATCCTCCTCATTGTTGGGGATTGATTCGGTGTTCCCAATGTTGGGTTCAATATTTTGAGATGGCGAGAGATTTTGTATGCATTGCTCAGTTATTTCAATAAACTCTCGCAGTGTATCCTCAAGAGTTCGTGTCGGTTGAGGATCATGAGAAAGAAACTCTTGAGGATAATTGTTGGCATCCATGGTTGGCTCATCTTCCATTGGACTAGAGGTGTGAGGACTCTCTCGATGAAGACCATACGTGTTATATGACGAAGACTGATAAGATGGTTGATAAGCATAACCATACAAGTGATCACGCAATGTCTTTACCGGTTGGTCATTACTCCCCCGGTCCTTTTTCTTATTCCTACCTCCTGTTAAACTTGGTGGGATACTCATGTTATTCTCAACCCAGTAATCACGTAGCGTCTTACGTTGGGGGGTAGTGGAGGTTGATTTACTCTCAGAATAATACTTATGCTTAAATTGGTTCCAATCATAAAGAGTTTTGATTCCATGGTCTGTCATCTCATCTTCCAAAGGGTATGCATAAGCACCACACTTCCAATCAGCCATAATGAGATTTTAAAGAGTTGGAACTACCCTAATCTAGAAAAAAGAACAAAAAGAAGGGAGATGGAGAGATGTTACCCAATAGAGCGAGATATATGTCAGCAACAATGTCCTACAAAATCCAACAAAAAATTGTTAGTAATCTAGAAAAAAAGAAGAAGAAAATCTTCTTCTATAAAAATTGAAAATCCTACCTAACTAAGACTACTCTATAGTTACTAAAACAATTAGAACCGTTTAACCTCTTCCCCGGCAACGGCGCCAAAAACTTGTTCGCTTCCCCAAGTGTAGGTTTGTGATGTAGTAATAAACTCGGTAAGACCGAGGTCGATCCACAGGGAAGGAAGTAAACAATTCCAATTATCCTAATAACTAGAATCTAAAGAGGTTTGTGAAATTGGTTTTAAACATAAAATAGAAAATCTGATAATGAAAAGATAACTAGAGCATCAAGGATCCACTTATAGCTCTTCTTAGATGCATAATTCGCTATGGTTTCTTACTTTCTCAACTAGAATCGACATTCCTGTCTATCTAGTCGGATGATAGAGCTGTTAAACCAAACAGTCTGTCATATGTAAGTTCTATGCATAGGATTCACTCAATGAAGGCCGAGCTGAGCATGCTCAATTGCATAGGTCATTCCCCTTTCCAAAAGGTCCAGTTCACAATCATAACCATCCTCAAGTCCTCTCACAAGACAAGGCTAGATCAGGACTTGAACTGGATTCAAATCACATACACAGTCCATACATATTCCAGAAAAACAGAAAAATAGAACTTTGGTAGGAAGTCCCTTCATGAAGAGCTTAGTACTAGAGCGCACTCCGATTCCTCAGATCATACAGGTCTAGACCGTTGCAAACGAATTAAGAAGCTAAGTAATTCATCCAAACATCCATGAGTCATCACAAGACTAAGAAAAATTACTTAAAAACTTGTATAAACTTCAAACCTTAGTTCATAATCATGAATTCCAAACTAAAAACCAATAAAACGAATTAAACAATCTAAGAAAACTATAAGGTTCACCTCTTAGCTCTAGCTAAGAGATTAGCTAATAAAAAGCATATTAAAAACTAGAATTAGAACTAAGAAAAGGAAGAAAAACTAGCTGGAGGAGGCTAGGAAGCCTCCTATGACTTGAACTCCTTGCTCCCCACGTCCTTGGTTGCCCTGGAATAGAAGAGAGCACCCCCTTTTATAGTGCAGCAATAGTACAGCAACATAGCAGAATTTGTTTCGCTTGGTACGGCTTAACCAATGGTCGGATTGCCTTCAAAATTGATTTGTAGCTTCCTTGTAATGTGATCTTCCTCATAGATGATTTAGATTTCCAAGATTGTCCTCTGAATGGGCCCACCAATCACATCACCGACCGCCTCTCAAAATCGCGCACTTCGGGTACCTTCAGAACCAGTCATCTTGCTTTCAACGCTCCGGAGTGTACAGAGGTCGGATTGATCTCAAATTTTGAATATGAGTAGAAAACTTCCTCCTCTACATGATAGACGGATTAGATTGTCCAAAACGATCTCAGAATGTGGTCCGAAAATTAGAACAATTAGGGCTTTTATAAACTCTGCGCAGTTGGAGCTTTCTGGATGGTCCATCTTTCTTCAACCGGTACGATCAAACCACACACCCTTTTGATCTGAAACTTTTGTGGTTATTCATATATGGATGTGGTCTAAAAGATGGTCAAAGTAGATTTTTCATATCCTCAATGATGGGCCACCTGGACCGGCTCAGAGTGGAACAGCGAAATCTGGAACTTTCTGGACAGTTCGTATTGTTTTGGTCACCACGATCAATCCGTAACTCCGATCACACGAAACCACTTGGGTTAGTTCGGCGTTGAGTTCCTCTTCGACATGAATGTGTTGGATTTCCAAATATCATCAAGATCGGCCCAGAAAATTGGTCCGAAAAACTAGGTACGGGAATACATTGCTGTTTTAGAATCTGGAATCTGAAACTTGCATGGCCGACCGGTCACGACCGGTCGGACAGGGCTGGCCGACCGGTCACGACCGGTCAGGCCCTCTTTGGCATTACTCCAGCAAGCATGGCCGACCGGTCAAGACCGGTCGGTCTCTTTTTCTTCTTGTTTTCTTCCTTTCTTTCTTCTATTTTCTTCTTTCTTTACTTCTTTCTTTGCTTCCTTCTTCCTTCAGCCCTCCTTGGGTCTTCATCCAAGGTTCTAAATCAGCTCTTTTGGTCATCAATTGGGCAAAGTAACTCTCATTCCTACAACCACAAAACATGTATTTGATTAGTCTTTAAATTATGAAAACCATGCATAATGAGTGATGAATTGGGGTTAAAATATGCACAATTAAGAGCTCAACACTTCCCGTGGTTGTTTGCATAAATCAAATATGTTAAGCTTAAGAGTCATATTTCCAAAGGACATTTGTATAAGTCCATTTCTACAATTGATAATTGCATTTGAAGTAGCTAGAAACGGTCGGCCAAGTATGACGGGAATTTGAGCACCGGTACCTATCACGAGATGTGTATCCAAGACAATAAAGTCTACTGGGTAGTAGAATTTTTCAACTTGGACTAGAACATCCTTAATCATTCCTCTCAGTATACGAATGGATCTATCAGCAAGTTAGAGTGTGGTTTTGGTGGGTTTCAATTCACCTAACCCAAGTTGTTCGTAGACAGAGTATGGGATGAGATTCACACTTGCCCCCAAATCGAGTAGGGCTTGTTTAATCCGGTAGTCTCCTATGATGCTTGAGATGGTTGGACTACCCGGATCCTTGTATTTTTGGGGCACCTCTTGTTTGATGATAGCGCTCAAATTCTCAGTCAAAACTACTTTGTTGTGAACATTGTGTTTCCTTTTGACCGTACACAATTCCTTTAGAAATTTGGCATAAGATGGTATTTGTTTTATGGCATCCAACAACGGGATGTTGATCTTCACCTGCTTGAAAACTTCTAATATTTTCACATTTTTGTTTAAAGGTTTAGGTGAAATCAACCTTTGTGGAAACGGGGCAACAGGCTTGTATTGCCTTTCCGGTTCTTTTTCTTGTGGAGTGTTGTTTGAGCTATCATCCTCTTTGAAAATTTTCGGATCCTAAGGCTTTGGGGCCTTCACCGGATTAAATTTGTCAATTTCTTTTCCACTTCTCAAAGTGGTGATAGCTTGAACATGCTCCGTATGTTGGGAGGATGAGCTTGCATCTTGTATCTCAAATTGGGTTCTTGGGTTAGGAAGAGGTTGGGCAAGAAGTGTGCCCTTCTCTCTAACACTAAGATGAGATTCAACTCTAGCCATTGATGTTTTCAATTCATTGATGACTTGAGTTGAATTTTGATTGAATTTCAATTGCTCTTGCATGAACCCATCTATTTTCAGAGAATTTGTCTTGTTATAATCAGCTTGAATAGATACAAATGCATCCAACATCTGCTCTAGCGTCACTTTTGGAGTAATGACTAGAGATGGACCTAGTATCGGTTGAGCTTGAGGGATAGTGGTTGCATTCGCAGTGGGTCCATTCCTCCAACTGAAGTTGGGGTGGTTCTTCCAACTAGCATTAAACGTGTTTGAGGTTGGAGCACCAAATTGCCGTTGATAACTGTTTATGGCATTTGATTGTTCTTGTAAGATGTCCTGAACTGTTGAAATTGTGGGACAATCTTGTGTTGCATGTTGATTTCCGGCACAAATTCCACAAACAGTTTCAACGTCATTGGAGTTAATCGTCTCTCATTTCCTCAATTCCATGGCTTCAACTTTTCTTGTGAGGCTAGCCACCCATGCATTTATGCTATCCTCTTCCGATAAGACATACATTCCCCCTCTTTCCTTTTGTTGGCCAGTCTTGGAATTTGTTGGTTTCGATGTATCCCAAGAATGTGCATTCTCAGCCAATTCTTCCAAATAATCCCATGCTTCATCAGCTTCCTTATTCATGAACTCCCCATTACACATCATCTCTACAAATTGGCGCATGGGTGAAGTCAGTCCTTCATAGAAAAAGCTTATAACTTGCCAAATTTCATAGCCATGATGTGGGCATGCGTTTAATAAGTCCTTAAACCTTTCCCAACATTGGAAGAAGGTTTTATCTTCCTTTTGGGCAAAGTTCATGATAAGGCGCTTCAACATGTTTGTTTTGTGAGTAGGGAAGAATTTTTTTATGAATTCCCTATGCATATCAATCCATGCACCAATTGATCTTGGCTTTAATGCATGAAGCCAACCTTTAGCTTTATCTTTAAGAGTAAAAGGGAAGAATTTAAGTCTCACCACATCATCAGTCACATTAGCAAAGTGTATGGTGATTATTACCTCATCAAACTCCTTAAGGTGTTGATAGGTGTTATAGGCAAAATGATGGAGATAAGATTTCACGCGGAAATGCCCATTTCGCTCTCGACTCTCGAGATTGTCTAATCGAGAGTCGAATATTGGATAAGTGCGGGACATCCATTCGACTCTCGAGATTATCTGCTCGAGAATCGAATGTTGGATAAATGCGGGACGTCCATTCGATTCTCGAGCACGCCTGATCAGGAGTCATAGATTGAAAAATACGGAGCAGCTATTCGCAAGTCTCGAGTCTTCATAACCGATAGTCAAATACGGCAAAATTCGATCCGCGAACAGATCTTCTCACAAGTCGTTGAAAGACGTCACATCTAAGTATGTACTCGGACTCGCGACCACTTTCTAACCTGCGAGTAGCTTTTCTGCGGTAATCTCTCTTAGCTTTCAGTACTAGCACCCGATTCTCGTCGAGCAGCTTGTCCAATCCCTCTGCTACACCAAGCAGGGCTACAACCAGTTCGGTGGTTTCCGTCTTGTCGGCGTCTCCTTCCTTTTCGGAGGTTATGACTCCAACTACGGGCGTCTCCTTCCTTTTCGGAAGCTATGACTCCAACTACGGGCGTCTCCTTCCTTTTCGGAGGCTATGATTCCAACTATGGCTTCCAGCCGGATTTCAAGGGATTACCATCAAGGGGCGTAATTATTGGAATAAGTCATTGGGATTGGATCTGACTAAAAAGATAGGATCTTATCCCACGAAATCAGCGAATTCTCAGTATCGTATGCGACATCAACGGGATTTCGACATCTCACGTAACAAATTGGATTGCTTCAGATCTATATAAAGGGGTGTCTCCATTGAGAGCAGGTACGCACACATCATTCGATCTTGGTCTCGTTTACTTGGCTTCTCTTCTTACTGTGGCCTAACTTAAGCATCAGAGGGCTAACGGCTGGTCCCCAGCCACCCTTATTTGCTGTCTTGCTTTAGGTCTGGTGGTGGAAATTCCTGCTGGAGTGAAGGAGAAAAGTCGAAGGATCTCGTTACAAAATTTGACATTAACAGTTTGGCGCCGTCTGTGGGAACGACTTGATCGTCAAAATCAATCGTGTTAAACACTGATCAAAATCCTTCGGTGATGCCTCCTAAAAAGACTGTTCATCCTTCAACTTCGAGGCAGGCACCACCTCCGCCTGATGAGACGGAATCCGCACCTGCCCTCCCACCTGTTCCGACGGATATCCCTCAAGGAGCCCCAAATATGCCATCAACAAATCCATTATTGGAGGCCTCTGGAAATCAAGATGATGTCCTACGATTCCTCGGAAACACTCTCCTAACTCTAAACGCCGGAGTTCAGGCGCTGTCAAATCGGCTTGATCAGCACTTCCCTGAACCGCAAAGACAACCCTCCGAAGGGTTACCACCGCCACCCATACCAGTTGCTTCCAGACATTCTATGGATGAACCACAGGTCCCACCACTTGGCGGCCATCCCCCTGTGCCGTCTCCACATTCCATACATTCCAGTTCGTCTCGACAACCTCAACCACAAGGCTCCACCGCCGAAACGTCTAGCTATACCCTGCCATGGGAAGGAGATCTCAAAAGAATCCAAGATCGTTTTGATGTCATGGAACAGAGATACCAGGCAAATCGGCCATCTGCTGTCATGGCGGCGATACATCAATCTGAATCTCCCTTCACTAGAGAGGTCATGGAAGCCCCGTTGCCCAGAAAGTATCGAGCGCTTGTTATCGCTCCGTATACAGGCATTGGCGATCCTCTGGAACATCTGGAAACATACAGGTCCCTCATGGAGTTGGAGGGACATGGTTCAGAAATCATGTGTAGGGCTTTTCCCCTTACATTGAAGGAAGCGGCTCGTACGTGGTTTCGGGGGTTAAAGCCTCGTTCCATCAGTTCCTTTTCCCAATTATCGGAGATATTTCTTTCTTAATTCATGGGAAGTATTCGCATTAAGAAGCCAGCCTCCCATCTGATGAATTTGAAACAGCAGCATGGGGAAACAATAAAGGAGTTCACAGTACGATTCACTGCCGCAGCCGTTCAAACTGAGGGATACACCGAAGAAAAGGGTCTTACAGCCCTCATCGCTGGAATAACGAGCGAGAAATTCAGGTTTGCCTTAGATAAAAGCCCACCGAAAACTATGGCAGAATTTCAAGCCAAAGCTCAGAAATATATCAATGCAGAAGAAGTCGCATTGACACGCCATGGAGTACAGAGCAAGAAGCGCAAACCAGAAGGAGCCTCTTCTACGGATAAGAAATACCGTCGTGACCAGCGCGATCGTTCTCCCAAGAGGCCTTACTCTGGTAAATATCATAATTACACTCCTCTCAATCAGTCTCCTGAAAAGGTTCTAATGGAAATTAAACACAAGCCATATGTGAAGTGGCCTGCAAAGATCAAATCCGATCCCGAGAAGAGGGACAAGAGCAAGTTCTGTTACTTTCACAAAGATCACGGGCATAGGACCCAGGACTGCATCTCTTTACGAGACCATATCGAAGCCCTTATTCGAAAAGGCCATCTCCAGGATTATGTTGCTCGTAAAAATCGATCACCAGAAAGGGCGAAGACCTCATCTCGCCAAAAGGAACCACCTCATCATCAAACCAACCAGGAGGACGCCGAGCCCACAGGAGAAATCCGCACTATCGTCAGGGGTCCAGCTTGCGGGGGTGACTCTCAAGCTTCAAGAAAGGCATACGCCCGAAAGGCGTCCAAAGAACCCCAGCAGATCTATTGGCTGGAACAAGCGTCCAACTCATCGAAGGCTAGCCATCCTCCAATTTCGTTCACCCTCGAAGATGCAGCGGGAATTCACTTCCCTCATGAAGATTCCATCGTAGTCACACTGAAGGTATCAAATTATCTGACTCATCGAATTATGGTGGATACAGGTAGCTCGGCCGATATTCTGTATTTGGAGGCTTTCGACAAGATGGCACTTGCCAGAGACCTCCTCAAGCCAGTATCGACCCCTCTTGTCGGCTTTGGAGGAGAGGTGGTAACACCTGAAGGAAGTATCGATCTCCCAGTCACCTTTGGGGAAAGTCCAGCGAAGACCACCGTCTTCGTAAACTTCCTCGTCGTGGATCGAAAATCAGCATATAACGCCATCTTGGGGCGACCGTCTCTAACTAAGGTTGGAGCGGCCTTGCACCCTTCATATTTATGTGTTAAATTTCCGACCCCAAATGGCATCGGGGTCGTGCGAGGAAGTCAGCAGGAGGCACGGTCCTGTTACCAGATAGCCCTCCAAGATCGAAAGAAGGCTCAAGCGACACCTGTCATGGAAATAGTTCAAGGTTCATCCGACGTTCTCGCCACCGCGTTGGATCCAAGGGAAAATGCTCTGAAATCAGGAACTCCAGGAGAGGAAACAGTGGCGATCCGCTTGACCGAAGACGACCCGTCTAAGATCGTGTACATCGGTTCCTCCTTAAACATTATCCATCGTGAAAATTTGATCCGTTTCCTCACCGAATACAAGGACGTGTTTGCTTGGTCTCATAAAGATATGCCAGGCATCGATCCTGATGTCATCGCACATCGTCTCAACATTGACCCGAAGCATAAACCCGTACATCAGCGTCGACGTGCCTTTACTGCAGAAAGACAAATGGCAATCAAAACTGAAGTTGAAAAGCTACTCGCGGCTAATTTCATAAAAGAAGTTGACTACCCAGAATGGGTCGCCAACGTAGTCCTCGTCCGGAAAGCTAATGGCAAATGGAGGATGTGCGTCGACTATTCAGACTTGAACAAAGCATGTCCCAAAGATAGTTTTCCGACACCGCGGATCGACCAGTTGGTTGACTCAACAGCTGGACATGCTCTCCTCAGTTTTATGGATGCTTATTCTGGTTACAACCAGATTATGATGCATCCACCTGATAGCCAGCATACTGCCTTCATCACAGATCGAGGACTATATTGCTACCAGGTAATGCCGTTCGGTCTCAAAAATGCAGGGGCTACTTATCAACGTCTTGTCAACAAAATATTCGCTGCTCAAATCGGTAGGAATATGGAAGTATATGTTGACGATATGCTCGTAAAAAGCATCGATGAAGATGACCACATTCCTGATCTTCGAGAAGCCTTTGATCTGATGAGGAAGTATCAGATGAAATTAAATCCAGAAAAATGTGCGTTTGGAGTATCTGCAGGGAAATTTCTTGGGTTCATGGTTGGCCAACGTGGAATTGAGGCGAATCCCGAAAAGATTAAAGCATTGATAGAGATGAAATCCCCAGCGACTCTGAAGGACGTTCAACGTCTAGCTGGTCGCATCGCATCATTGAACAGGTTCATCTCGCGAGCATCTGACAAGTGCTTGCCCTTCTTCAAACTCCTTCGTGCAACGGCCAAGTCTGATTGGAAGTGGACACCTCAATGTGAAGAAGCTTTTCAACAACTGAAGAAATATATGAGCGCTCCCCCCATTTTATCTAAGCCTGTGGCACATGAGCAACTCATTCTTTATTTATCTGTGTCTTCCACGGCCGTTAGTGCCGCTTTAATAAGAGAAGATTCCGGGGTACAAAGGCCCGTTTATTATATCAGTCGAGCAATGGTTGATGCAGAAACTAGGTATTCTGATATGGAGAAACTGGCCCTAGCCTTAATCACGGCAGCTCGAAAACTGCGACCATACTTTCAAGCCCATGCTATTTTAGTACCAACAAATCATCCACTACGCCAAGTCCTTCAAAAACCTGAGGCTTCAGGACGCTTGACTAAATGGGCGGTCGAGATCAGTGAGCATGATATCTCATTCTGTCCTAGGACGGCAGTCAAGGGCCAGGCCGTGGCTGACTTCATCGCTGAATTTACGTATTCTTCTGAAGATAATGTTATGACCAGCGACCAGCCTCCTTGGTCTCTCTTCGTAGACGGGTCGTCGCGAGCCACTGGCAGTGGAGCGGGCCTGATTTTGGTGGCTCCCGACGGGTCGCATTTTCAATATGCTCTGCGTTTTGAATCACGCATCTCCAATAATGAAGCAGAATATGAGGCCCTGATTGTTGGCCTCGAGCTAGCCGTTGTCCTCGCAGTCCAGAATTTGATAATTCATAGCGACTCCCAGCTCATTGTCAACCAAGTTCTTGGCGAATTCGAGACCAAAGAAGAAAGAATGGCCTTATACAAGTCTCGTGTCCTCATCTTGCTCGCCAAACTGAAGACTTATAAAATATTTCATATCCCTCGCGAGCATAACCAATTTGCCGATTCCTTGGCAAAACTCGCTTCTGCACCGGAATCGGAGCTATCACATTCGATCCCCATCGAGCACCGTCAACACTTGAGCATCGACCAAGTGACTCTCGAGCAAGTTATATCGGTACAATCGTCTCCATGCTGGATGGATCCTATCATCCTCTATCTCAGAGATGGATACCTACCAGAAGACAAGAAAGCTGCAAGACAAATTCGGCTTCGAGCTGCCAGGTACACCTTACAAGATGGAATCTTGTTGCGAAAAAGCTTCTCCTTGCCTTATTTAAGGTGTCTTCATCCAGAAGAAGCACATCGTGTTCTAGATGAAGTACACCAGGGGGCATGTGGTAATCATCCCAGGGGGCGATCTCTAGCATATAAAGCGATGAGGCAAGGATATTATTGGCCTACTATGAAAGCAGACGCCATAGAATTTTCTAAAACATGCGACAAGTGTCAACGATATCAACCTATACCTCGTGTACCGTCTGAGCGGATGACTCCAGTCGACAGCCCTTGGCCTTTTGCTCAGTGGGGGATCGATATCATCGGGCCCTTACCTATGGGAAAGGGACAGAATAGGTTCGCGATCGTGGCGGTTGATTATTTCACCAAATGGGCCGAGGCAGAACCATTAGCCAAAATAACTGAAAAACAAACTACTAAGTTTATGTGGAGAAATATCATATGTCGCTTCGGACTTCCTCATACTATAATTACCGATAACGGAACGCAGTTCGACAACGCAGCCTTTGATGAATTTTGCGACAAATGGAAGATACGTAATCTCCGCACTTCTCCATATCATCCTCAGGCGAATGGGCAGGTCGAGGCAGTGAATAAAATCATAAAGCATCATTTAAAGACCAAGCTAAGTGAATGTAAAGGGGTGTGGCCAGAACTTCTGCCAGAGGTGTTATGGGCCTATAGAACCACGGCCTGTACATCGACAGGTGAAACTCCTTTCTCCTTAGCATTTGGTGTTGATGCAGTAGTACCAGTGGAAATTCAAGTGCCCTCATATCGGATCGAACAGTACGATCCCGCGAGCAATCAGGAAAACCTCCGACTTCATCTCGATCTCTTGGAAGAGCGAAGAAACGCTTCCCAAGTACGAGTGGCGGCATATCAACAACGTATTGCTCGTTATCGGAATGCGAAGGTTCGACCTAGATCCTTCCAGTTCGGAGATTTGGTCCTAAGGCAAAATCTTGGAATTCCTGTTCGTTCATTAGATCCGAATTGGGAAGGCCCGTATCGGGTTATTAGGGTTGTGTGACCCGGTACTTATTATCTTGAAGACATGCAAGGGAAGCCTGTACGTCGCCCTTGGCACGTGGAGCATTTGCTACGATACTACCCCTAGATTCGATGTAGTTTATCATAACGTTTTATGAATAAAGTGAAAGATATCTTTTGGCCGCTACTCCATTTATATGGACCTGAATAGCCCTGAAGAGAGTGCTTACACATCCTCTTAGCCAATTGCCTACCTTTGGTAGGACTAAAATGATTACTAGTTGGTTGCTTCTCCATTTCCATGGACCTGAAAAGCCTCAAAGAGAATGAATACCATCTCTTGACCAACCTTCTGCCCTTGGTAGAATCAAAATCTCAATCGATAGATCAGTCTATCTCAACGCGGACATGGTCTCACGACCCCCGGATTGAGTCTAATTCATTTTTTTTTCATGAGTTAGTTACTCGCGATTGGTGAGAGGAGGGATCGCACTCCGGAATGCGAGCACCGCAGCTCGTGCTCAAATTAGGGCAGCGATCGGGGTCACATCCTAATCGCGAGCAGCTTAGCTCATGCTCGAATTAAAGGGTCACATCTCTGATGAATCCATTCAAGATCAACATAAAGCAAAAAATGAAAGATAAAGGGAGAACAGCAACAAAACAGTAACACTTCCAAAAATATCTTTTCATTGATAATTAGATGATTACAGAGATGATCGCAGATACAAAAGAGAAGAAAATAAAAGGAAATCAATCGCTTGGAGGAGCCACGCTCTCGACTTCAGGGCCCATTTCAGGAGCCCCTCCAGCCTGCGTGGCTTCAGTCACCTCGTTCTCGGCAGCAGCTTGCTCTTCTGCAGCTATGATGGTCGCGACTCGACCGAATTCCCCCATATCGAAGGATGGGATCATTCGTTGCACTACTCTTAGTGCAAAGTCTCGACCAGCATCGTATGACTCATATCGTTCATCGTCATACAGCTGCGAAGTCCGGAACTCGGAAACTGCCCGAGCACCTTCCTCCGAGAGCATTTTTACAAGGGCGACTCTCTCCTCGTCCCAGTGGATCGAGTCGTCCTTAAGCTGCGCGAGAGCGGTGCGCTCCCTAGTCAAGTTGTCGTAGGCCTCCTTGAGCTGCGACCTGGCCCCCGCGAATTGCTCCTCTAACGAGATCTTGTCCTGCCGGAAGATCTCCCTCTCTCTCTCTGCCTTCTCCTTCAGACCCGTGAGCTTCACGAAGTCTGAGTCCAAGGCCTGATACCTGTCGGTCAGGACTTGGATCTTCTCGATGAGGATCTTTTTCTCCTCATCTCTCTTCGAGATCACTGCCTCACGAGCCTTGAGCAGTTGATCTCTTCCTTGAACTGCCTTTTCCAAGGCAGTCCTCTTTCCCTCAGCCTCCTCTATCGTGCGACGGGCGGCAACGATATCACGCCTCGTTCGCAGAATAAGATCTAAACCCTGCAAAGAGATGAAAAATATAAGAGTTCTGGAACGTAACAACAGGTCGAAACAGATCTTGACGAAGTCTTACCTGAACCATCCTCATCCCCGCTTCGAGGATAAGGTTCTCAGGACTTGGCTCGGGGAGAGAGCCGAAGGCGTGAGGCGGGACGTTCTCGAACAAAAATTTACATACAGGGTGGAGGTGGCGTGGAATCGAGTACGTCCCGCTCCCAGACGGTTGGGCAACGACCAAACCGGCCTGCTCGCTAGGTGGAGGCATGGACTCGCGAGCAGGTCCCTGCTCGGCAGCCGGGACCAGTTCCCGAGCAGGAGTCGGCTCTTGAGGCTCTACCTGCTCTCGAGCCTCTTCAGCTGGGGGGCAGTTGGACCCCACCCCATTTGGGGAATTATCTGCAATGTTGATCACTGGTGGCCCAGGTGCGACCACCAGTGAAGGAATAGTGGGCCCAGGTGCGACCACCAGTGAAGGAATAGTGGGCCCAGCTGGGGCCCCCTCCATGCTCGCGGGAAGGGCAGGCTGGTCGCTGCCCGTGCGGATGGAGGATTGAGAAGGTTCGGCAGGGGTTCTCTTCTGCCTTTTGGAGCCTGTGCCCTTCAGACGGGGCAATAGGCCTCTCTTCTCTCCAGCCTTCGTCATTTCAACTTCTCTTCTGGATATGAGGCCTGCTGCTGCAAGTCGCGGAGGAGATAAGCAAGCCTCGATATGCCTATCTCCGACAGGCACCTTATATACTCTGACAATCTTCTCGTTGATCCCTCCTTTCAAATTCGGTTTCCTCAATGCCGGGATACCTGCGAGCACAAATAATGGTCAAACGAAGCAAAACCCTAAAAATTATTCTGAGGAAACTGCACAATACGGGATTGTGTCTACCTTCACAGAAAAATCGGGTCACTCCTGGACCCCTGGAGGAGGCAGACTCCCAGCTCCCGGAAGCATAGAACCACCGCTTCCTCCAGCCGGGATAGTTCGAGGAGGGCTTCCCCAACACGAAATTATCCCGGTGCCAGTAACACAAATAATACCAGCCTTCGCTGGATGGAGCTTTCTTCAGACGAAACATACGGAGGAACTCCTCCGCCGTGAGTTCCCCGTTGCCAGCCTGAGCCCAAAGGGCAAAGGAGCCCAGAACCACCCTCCACCCGTTCACAATGAGTTGCCCAGGGGCAATCTTGTAACACCGGAGTACATCGCGAACGAAGGGATGGAGGGGAAGGCGTACCCCCAGGATAAGCTGGTACTCATAAAATGCTACGCATCCTGGGGGGGGGGGGGGGGAGTCGGGTGTTTCTCCACCTCCGGGCAAGCGGAGAGTTACAGAGTCAGGGATTTGGTATCTCTCCCGTAGCTCAGCCAGCCAGTCCTCCGATAAAACAGAAGGATACCCGGCTGCTGTGTATCTCCCCGCCGAAACCCTTGCACTGCTGGAGGCAGAGGACTCCGGAGTGGCATCACCAAGAGGGACAGTAGTCTCGTCAGAGTTCCCAGCCATGGGGATATAAAAATAAAAGAAGGAGAAGAAAAAGGAAGTATACCGGAAAAAGGAAAGAAAATGAGCACCGGAAGAGGAAGAAGAATGGAAAGAAAAGGCTGCAGGTTCCTTTCGAAAAAACTTCTGTAGAAAATCAAAGAAATGGCGGACTCCGTATATTTATAGGCAATCATTCCGCCGTATCTGATGACATGTGGCAGTCCCTCCCTTGACACAGCGCTCGAGCAGGCATGCCCATTAATTACACAAACACGTGGCGAGCGCCCCTTCATTTTCCGTCTGCGGAAAGGCTGCGGAAAGCTGGCGTTCATTAATTCCAGCCCATCATGTGGGGTGCCATTCTCGATGCAAGCAGCGGGCGGTTTCGTGTGATAGTAAGCTAAGTCCTTTCCTTAAGAATTCTTGGCGGCAAGGACTTGGGGGGCATCTGTTATAGGCAAAATGATGGAGATAAGATTTCACGCGGAAATGCCCATTTCGCTCTCGACTCTCGAGATTGTCTAATCGAGAGTCGAATATTGGATAAGTGCGGGACATCCATTCGACTCTCGAGATTATCTGCTCGAGAATCGAATGTTGGATAAATGCGGGACGTCCATTCGATTCTCGAGCACGCCTGATCAGGAGTCATAGATTGAAAAATACGGAGCAGCTATTCGCAAGTCTCGAGTCTTCATAACCGATAGTCAAATACGGCAAAATTCGATCCGCGAACAGATCTTCTCACAAGTCGTTGAAAGACGTCACATCTAAGTATGTACTCGGACTCGCGACCACTTTCTAACCTGCGAGTAGCTTTTCTGCGGTAATCTCTCTTAGCTTTCAGTACTAGCACCCGATTCTCATCGAGCAGCTTGTCCAATCCCTCTGCTACACCAAGCAGGGCTACAACCAGTTCGGTGGTTTCCGTCTTGTCGGCGTCTCCTTCCTTTTCGGAGGTTATGACTCCAACTACGGGCGTCTCCTTCCTTTTCGGAAGCTATGACTCCAACTACGGGCGTCTCCTTCCTTTTCGGAGGCTATGATTCCAACTATGGCTTCCAGCCGGATTTCAAGGGATTACCATCAAGGGGCGTAATTGTTGGAATAAGTCATTGGGATTTGATCTGACTAAAAAGATAGGATCTTATCCCACGAAATCAGCGAATTCTCAGTATCGTATGCGACATCAACGGGATTTCGACATCTCACGTAACAAATTGGATTGCTTCAGATCTATATAAAGGGGTGGCTCCATTGAGAGCAGGTACGCACACATCATTCGATCTTGGTCTCGTTTACTTGGCTTCTCTTCTTACTGTGGCCTAACTTAAGCATCGGAGGGCTAACGGCTGGTCCCCAGCCACCCTTATTTGCTGTCTTGCTTTAGGTCTGGTGGTGGAAATTCCTGCTGGAGTGAAGGAGAAAAGTCGAAGGATCTCGTTACAAAATTTGACATTAACAATAGGCACTTTCACTGTCTAATCCATGGAATTTGGGGAGAAGTTGGATCACTCCCAGTTTTAAATCTGCATTTCCTGCATTTTGTGGAAACATTATGCTTGAGGGAGTGCTCGCTTTTGCTGGTTGCAAGAAATCACGTAAAGTTCTTGGTCGGGGAACATTCTCAACCACATTCTCCCCCATTTCAGTTTGGTTTTGGCCCAGTTTGGCCATCGGATTAGGTTGATTTGCAGCCATGTTTTCAGACAAAATTGGAGAGTTTAGATGTCTCCTAGCACGTGACTCTCTGTCTATTCCTTCTACTATCCCCCCTTCACTTATGAGTCGGTTATTGGAATCTCGAGCCCAATGTGGCATGCAAAACCAACAAAATATGAAACAAAGAGAAAGAAGAATTCTTCCTCCCTTTTCTTTACTCTTCCTTAAGACCGAAGCACAAGGTGTCTTGCAATGGCTAAGCCAGAAGCAAGGATAGAGACCGATTTCTCCTGGTCAATAGGGGTTCAGAGAACTCCCCACCCACTCTTTGAATCTTTTGAGAAAAAGTGCAGAAAAAGGAGAAAGAGGAGTAGAAGTGAGAAAAGAAATCTCTGAGCACAAGGTGATCCAAGACGGTAGAGCCGACCAATAGGAATCCAGGTGGCACAATACCTACCTTTCAGAATCCAAAAGGAGTTTCCACACACTCTACAAGAGATGAATATGATAGGAATGAATAGGAGAAGGAGAAGAGTAAGGTTTAGAAAGATAGAACCTGATTCAGCACTTGAAATCCTTATATCTTTTTCAGCTTGCTAGAAATCCCTGAAAAAGAAAAATCAAATAAAACAAACTAAGTTAGTCCTAAAATCCTAAAAATCCTAAATAGATACAAATTTCAGAAATTTGTGAAAAACCGTCAAAGTCCCCGGCAACAGCGCCAAAAACTTGTTCGCTTCCCCAAGTGTAGGGTTGCGAGGTAGTAATAATCTCGGTAAGACCGAGGTCGATTCACAGGGACTTGTGTAGGAATTCACAAACACATCTAATAATGTCTATTGAGAGCTAACAACCAGATTTTGTATGAGATTGATGTAAGTAACAACTCTGAACTAAATTGAAGGTAAACAATTATAAAAAGGCACTAGGGGTTCGAGGATCCACTTGTAGCAATCCTTGATGCTCAATTCGCTGTGGTTTCTCATTCTCTCAACTAGAATCGATATTAAGATCTATCTAGCCGGATGACAGAGCTATTAAACCAAACTATCTGCCATATGTAAGAACCATGTGTATGATTTACTCAATGCAAGCTAGGCTGAGCATGCTTCAATTGCATAGGTCAGTCCCAATTCCAATAGACTCAGATCATAATCATAACCATCCTCAAGTCCTGTCACAAGACAAGGCTAGATTATGATTTGAACTTGATTCAAATCACATGCACAGTCCCACATAGCACAGAATTTCAGAAAAGTAGAACTTTGGTAGGAAGTTCCCATATGAAGATCATAGTACTAGAGCGTACTCCAATTCCTTGGATCATACAGGTCTAGACTAACACAAAGCAATTAAGAACTTAAGTAATTCTCCCAAACATCCATGAGTCATCATAAGAGTAAGAAAAACTACTTAGAACTTGTATAAACTTCAAACCATTGTTTATAAACATGAAATTCAATCTTAAAACCAACTTATAACGAATTGAAACATCTTAGATCCACTACAAGCTTCACCTCTCAGCCTTAGCTAAGAGGTTTAGCCGTTCATGATCCAAGGAAACATGAAACAACTAAGAAAAACATAAAAACAGTAAAACAAACTAGAAGGAGTTATGGAACTCCGAAATCCACTTCCGCTGCCTCCAACCTTGCTTAAACTCTTCTAAGATACCCTAGGAACGATCCCTAGGTATCCTTTTATAGTGGGGAGGCTTCGCAACTTCGGAATAGTCGAGAATTTGTGTAAAACTAACGCACTGCGTAGAGAAAATCGGCGCCAGAAATAGAAGGTTCAAATCTTACGCAGGCGACCGGTTGCATGACCGGACGCAGTGGCTGGACGACCGATCGTGGATGCTGGACGACTGGTCTCAAAATGGCCAAAAAGTGTCCAGTGAGTTTCAGGGATTTTTAACCCAGAAAATTTATTTAAGGACCGGTCGCACGATCGGTCACAAACGTGGACGACCGGTCGCACGACCGGTCATGAACAGTCCAGAGAGTTATGGCCTCTGGGTCTCCTCTGTGCATGTACGGACCGGTCGGATGACCGGTCCTTGGCCTTGGACGACCGGTCGTGGGCACCTTCTTCTGCTTTCTTTCTTCTTTTCTCTGACTGCTTTCTTTCATTCTTTGACGCTTAACCCCTTTGATCTTCTTTGCTTCCAACTAGCATCTTTAAGTCTTCAATTGATGCTTCCTCTCTCTCATCCCTACAATCACAAATCCATGCATTAGTTTAGTCTATAAACCATAACAACAAGCATAACGAGTGATGAATTGGGGTTAGAATATGCACAATTAGGAGCTCAACAATTCACTCAATGCAAGCTCGGACGAGCATGCTCAATTGCATAGGTCAGTCCCAATTCCAATAAACTAAGTTCATAATCATGATCATCATTAAGTCTTGTCACCAGATAAAGCTAGATCATGATTTGAACTTGAATCAAATCACATGCACAGTCCCATACATAATTCAAAAAACCAGAAAAGTAGAACTTTGGTAGGAAGTTCCCACATGAAGATCATAGTAGTAGAGCGTACTCCAATTCCTCGGATCATACAGGTCTAGACTAACACAAAGCAGTTAAGAACTCAAGTAATTCTCCCAAACATCCATGAGTCATCATAAGACTAAGAAAAACTACTTAGAACTTGTATTAACTTCAAACCATTGTTCATAATCATGAAAACCAATCTTAAAACCAACTAAAAACTAATTGAAACATCTTAGATCCACTACAAGCTTCACCTCTTAACCCTAGCTAAGAGGTTTAGCTGCTCATGATCCAAGGAAACATGAAACAACTAAGAAAAGCATAAAACAGTAAAACAAACTAGAAGTTGTGGAACTCCGAAATCCACTTCCGCCGCCTCCCGCCTTGCTCAAACTATTCTAAGATGCCCTAGGAACGTAGTGGAGGACCCTTTTTATAGCTTTCAAGCTTTCATAGCGCAGAATCTTCGAGAATTTGCGTAAAACTTACGCACTGCGCAGAGAAATCCGGACCGAAAATAGCAGTTTCTGAACTTGTGCGATTGAGTGACTGGCTGAGCGATTAATCGGCGGGTCCTAGCGATCAATCGGCGGGAATAAAAAGTGTCCAGAGAGTTCAGCAGTAATTCCTAATTTTTTTTTATGATTTGAGCGATTGATCTCTGAAGCTGGGCGATGGATCGGTGATGATGGGCGATCAATCGGAGATGGCCGGGCGATTGATCACTCGGACCAAAAAGTGTCCAGAGAGTTTTAACAGCGATTCCTCAAAATTCTGCATTTTGTCGATTGATCTACAATCTGGGCGATCAATCGCTCAGGCTGGGTGATCAATCACTCAGGCTGGGCAATCAATCGTAATTCTGCACTTCAGTCCAGCAACAATTCTGTCAGTTTCTCTCTTCTTTTCTTCTCTCTTTGCTTCCTTCTTCCTTCGGCCCACCTTGGGTCTTCATCCAAGGCTCTTAAAAGGATCTTTTTGGTCTCTTATTAGGTGAAGTCCACTGTCATTCTTGCAATTACAACACATGCATTAAATTAGTCTTTAAATCATGAAAACCTTGCATAATGAGTGATGAATTGGGGTTAGAATATGCACAATTGAGAGCTCAACACACCCCCCGACCAGCATTTTGCTAGTCCCGAGCAAAAAATGCCTGAAATCAATTCCATTCTGCAAAACTCAACTCTCCCTTAGAAACCACTCTTCTATACATCCCAAGACATACAAGTGTAAAATTCAGAAATATTAGGTGACAGAGGTTGAAACTGTAAACCCTTAAAACATGACAAGCATTCATGTGAAATTCCCGTTGATTGGTTGATAAATAGAAGAACTTGAACAAATTCAACCTAGTGTGCATAGTGAAAATTCATCTCATGAGTTTCTAGGATTATCTGCTTCATAGATCAACCAGACTAGAGATCTAAAGGTATATAGAGCAACAACAAGCCAATGACGGGAATTTGCCTTACTGTCCGTCCGACGGCTTTCACTCTACGTCCCATTTCTGGCTTTGGTTACGGGTAGACCATCCCCCGGTTGGTAATAGTTTGCCATAATCGGAATTTTTCACCATTTTTCCATCTTTCCCAATTTCATCCCTCTTTATCCTTTTTCTTTTAAATTAGATAGGATTTTTAGAAATCCATATCTTTCGTTATTTTCCCATGGACAAGGATGGACAAAGTACCCCGGCCTGGTTTCTCAGCACCTTAAATCAAAGTCTAGCTAACCCACAAATCACATAATTCTTTCAACTCATGAAAATCGTGTAATGTGAACTAGGTGTAAAAGTGTTCAAATTTTCTATCAATCACATAACTAGGGGAATTCACATATAAAACCATTATGCTATGAGAAATTCCAGACATACAACCTCATACACTTCATATCTCCTCCTCTTATGCTCATATCATCTTGAATGCATAAAAATAAAGTTTTCCAAAAGAGTTTTGAATTTTAGGAAAATTGAAAAATTTCTACATAATTGCTCGAAATGTTACAAAACGCTGGATTCATCTAAGTGATCCTACACCCCCCAACCAAATCTTGCATTGCCCTCAATGTAAAAGATGTGCAATAAGCAAAACATGAGAGCAATTCTAAAAAAAGGGGGTGAGGAATGGTAGTACCTGAGAGAGTGAAAGGTGGAATTCGTCCTCCTTCTAACAAACCTAAGCAGAAGTAAACAAAAGCAACAAAATCCTAATCCTAACTACTTTATACCTCCATCAGACTAGGAGATCAATCATCCTGATATACAAGATCAGTCAGAGGTATGGACATACCTTCGAAGGAAATTTCTCAAAGAACGGCTTTAATTGTTGACCATTCGCCTTAAAAATGTTGCCGTTCCTTGGATTTAACAACTCGACAGTCCCATATGGATAGACAGTTTGCACAATGTAGGGACCGGTCCATCGAGATCTCAATTATCTCGAAAATAAATGTAGGCGAGAATTATACAAAATGACTTTTTGATTGATCGTGAATGTCCTACGAAGAATGTTCTTATCATGGAATATCTTCGTCTTGTCCTTGTAAATTCTTGCATTCTCATATGCTTCGTTTCGGATTTCTGCAAGTTCATTCAATTATAGTTTGCGCAACAAGCTCGCCTTGTCAGAATCAAAATTCATCTTCTTAATTGCCCAATATGCCCTATGTTCCAAATCCACAGGCAAGTGACAAGCCTTCCCATAGACAAGTCTATAGGGAGACATTCCAATAGGAGTCTTAAAAGCAGTACGGTAGGCCCAAAGCGCAACGGTAAGCTGAAGCGACCAATCCTTGCGATTGGGGTTCACCGTTTTCTTTAAAATGTGTTTAATCTCCCTATTGGATATCTCAGC
>PVNU02000343.1:0-64635 GCA_003013855.2 Liriodendron chinense
AAAATAAACATTGCGTTGGGCCCTAAGAACTTCTCAACGGTAGTAGTTCAATTTACACTGCTTCCTTTGGTGTGCTCCACTTTAGCCTTCGATCTTCTTACTTCTGTTGCATTAGGACTAAAATGATCTGTTAAAATAGATGGACGGCATCGATAAATTATATACATCACGGTGGCCCCTAAAGAGCCCCTGACAGGGCCGTCCGTCTCTGGTGGAGGTAGTACCCAATACACGCCCGTACAATTTTCCAGTCGCGTGAATTGCGCGGCACCAGAGAATGAAAATACGAGACCAGTTCAAACAGCGATTCTCCTCCCCTCTCTGCATGTGCAACCTCCCCCAGGCAACTAGTATATAAAGACGCAAAACCCCTCTTCCATCATGCATTGGTAGCGAAAATGTCGACCCTTCCTTTGAAATTCCTCGTGGTTGTGGTCGTCCTGCTCTCTGGCTATCAGTCCTCTCCGCTGGCCGATGTCGAGATCATCTCTCAGTCTCTCCTCCAGCTCCAGAGTCCCGGTTGGAAAGGACCCGACGATGATCCGCGAGACATGCAAGCGCACCAGGAACTACGACCAATGCGTGAGGTCTCTAGAGGGCGATGTCCGCAGCTATGCCGCACCCGACGCGGTTGGGCTTGCGAAGCTCGCGCTCGAGCATGCACTAGTGAATGCTGACCACCTATACACACAGTCGAATGCATTGAGGAGGAAGACGGGTTATGACACCGAGACGATCCGGGCCATGGAGACTTGCTCCAAGGTGTATGGGAAGGCAATCGATTCGCTCACGCAAGCAACACAGGCAATTGGCTCCAAGGACTACAAGGCTGCCAACTTATATGCTGGTGGAGCAATAGAGGCCGCTGACACTTGCAGTCAAGAGTTCCGGGAGTATGCTCGGAAAATGCCCTTCGCTCGGAGGAATGGAATTCTCAACGATCTTGCCGTCATCGCTTTAGATCTCATAGCGCATCTTTAGGTTGCGTTTGGTTGCGCCAAATATCAAGAATTTTCATGATATTTGTTGATTTGTTGGTCCAACTTGGTGCACAATTTCATGATATTTCATGGATTTGGTGCCACAAAATGCATCCATATAGATTTTTTTTTTTTTTTTTTTAATGTTGATGTGGGTGTTATTTATTCTAAAATGTAATACAAATAAACATCAAGACGAATTTTACATTTACTTTCCCGAAAGATGAGGGGACACCACCCATATTACACTATTCGGGGGAGCGGATTAGGTGCGGTTCCGGCCTCATCTAAGACTGTGCAGGCCTCACCGTGGGGCCCACCTTGATGATTTTTATTTTATTCAAGAAAAAATGAACAATTGCAAGTAATTGTCCACATTTAACATACGATTAGAACACCCAATGAGGCATAAAGCCTAATCATAAGTAAAAAATACATGTCACATGTTATTGAGATGAGAAAGATCCTCGTTTTACTAATCATAAAGACTAATCACAATTAACAAATACATGTCACATTTTTTATTTTTTATTTTAAATAAAAGGCGGAAATACCACCTTAATTTTATAGACAGAAAAGGCTATACAAGATCACCAGGCTGGTCTAGAAGAAAACAGGACCACACCAAAAGGACCCCTCATCCTAAACTCAACTAATCCAGCTCCAGCTAATACACCAGCCAGCACAGGCCTAGCTCCACGGGCCTACACACCCACATGGGGACTACATCGAGCACTACTCAGAGTCAGCATTCCGTGCAGCTCTAAGCACTCCTAGCCCGACTCTATCAAGACATAAGGCCCCCTACAGATGAACTGGAGATCCGAGACAGAACTGAATACCATGTTCACTTGGGAAGCACTACCTAGCCTCGCCAAACCATCCGCCACCGTATTCGTCTCTTTGGGGGAAAATACAATACGCACCTGGGCTTTGCTAGCTAATGACTTAATATGCTTTAGCTAGTACCATAATTACCACGAGAATTGGCTCTCGCTATTGACCAGGTCGACAATGGACTTTGCGTACTCTCCACCAGAATTCGAGGAAATCCCTCGGTGATGCACATCTCTAGCCCCTTAGTCAGCGCTTTGGCCTCAGCTCTAGTGTTAGATCCCACCCCGTAACCAACCGCAAAGGCGAAAAGAAGCTCCCTCGAAGTACCCTTGCAGACTCCTCCGCTAGAAGGCCCTGGATTACCACAAGACGAACCGTCTATATTCAGCTTCACCCACCCCTCCGCCGGCTTCTCCCAGCGAACACGAGAGACTGTGGGTTGAACCGGCCTAATTGGCAAAATCCTGAGCTCCTCTAAAACATATCGCAACTACTTGGTGTTTCTGTTGGGCGTCGAAAGGAGGGGAAACATGATCCTTACCCCTAGCTTCCCTTAAACCTTCAAATTGCCTTCTATTCTTGTACAACCAGATTTTTCCCACACCAGCAAGCTAGGGAGAATCCCACACAGTTGCCCAGCTCCCCTTCTTGATGGGACGTTTCCTCCTCAACTGTCAGAGGAGAGAGATTTGAATCTGATTGAGGTCGGGCGCCCGGACCATTTTTGGCCGGGCGATCGAAATTCCTCCCAGATGGATGTTTGGCTGCTGGACTGTTTTGGGCCTGGCCAGGTGCCCGACAGTCAATATGACTGGGTGTCCGATGACTTGGCCGGGCGCCCGATCATGTTGGTCCGGGCGCCCGAAATTGGGATTTTTCCCATGTTTTCTCGCTGACGGTTTTTGGGCATGGCCGGGTGCCCGACGGTCTGGTGACCGGGCGCCCGACCCGGCGCTGATTGCTTAGACGCAATTTCCTATTTGGGCTCTAATTGCTCCGTTTTCGTACTTAAGGAGTTCTAAAACGGGATTAGGGCATCCCATTGTGTGGTTTACACGTCCACGGTGAGAAAGAGAGAAAAAGAGGAAGAGAGAAAGAGAAGAGAGAAAAAGAGGAAGCTTGTAGAAGGGAGAAGTTGCTTGAAGAGAGATTCTTCTGCGCAATCATCGTCTCAGCACTTCTACGTCCTCCGGATCGGTACGATCGTTTCTTCTTTGCTATTCTCTTGTTGTTTATCCATCCCAAGTGGGTGAAGAAGGTTTGATCCAAGCGGTGTGTGCTTGAGATCGGTTGTAATAGTTCCCTGAGATAGTGGATTGTTGATCTGTACTAGGTCCCGTGGTTTTTACCTCTTTTGAGGGTTTTTCACGTAAAAACTCCTTGTGTTCGTGTGGTTGATGTTCATTCTTGATTATTGCATTAGCATAGTCCATAATTCTAGTGTATTGGGGGGCGAGATACGAAGGTTTGTGTAAAACGCACCCAACAAAGTGGTATCAGAGAGTTCAGGTTGTTTGAAAGGTGTGGGATCAGTTCTGAATTATGGAAGGTGGCTCATCAAGGATGATGAGCCTCAATGGTTCTAACTGGACCATATGGAAGGCTAAGATGGAGGACTTGCTCTATTGCAAGGACTTGTACGCTCCAATTCTAGGCATATCGGCGAAGACAAAGGATATGTCAGATGATGATTGGAAGAAAGTGGACCGGAAGGTGGTGGCGTTCATTAGACAATGGTTGGATGATTCGGTTTTTCACCATGTATCTACAGAGAACTCAGCCGCTAGCCTATGACTGAAATTGCAAGGGCTGTATGAGAGGAAGACAGCATGCAATAAGATATTCCTGATAAGACGACTTGTGAATCTCAAGTTCAAAGATGGTCGTTCTGTGGCTGAACACATGAATGAGTTCAGCAACATTATAAACCAGCTCTCCGCCATGAAGATGGTCCTGGATGATGAACTTCAGGCTTTGTTACTGCTTAACTCATTGCCTGATAGTTGGGAGACATTGGTGGTGTCTCTAAGCAACTCCACACCAGACGGAAAGGTATCCATGGATCAAGTAACAAGCGGTCTCTTCAATGAGGAGACAAGGAGGAAGTCTCTAGGGCCTGCTCAACAAGAGGCCCTTGTGACACAAGATCGGGGGGAGGAAAGAACAGAAAGGGCGGAAAGGCCCGAGATAAATCAAGAGGCAAGTCAGTAGCCAGAAAAGATGTTGAATGCTGGAACTGTAGCAAGAAGGGCCACTATAAGCATGAATGTCACAAGAAGAAGAGTGACAAGAAGGGTAAAGGAAAGGAGAAGGAAGATGATTCAGATTCTACTGCGGTCGCCTCAGATAGTGACGTTGTTGTTATTCTTTCGGCAGATCACGATATTTGTCTCACGGCTTCGAGTTAGGACACCGACTGGGTGATAGACTCGGGAGCCTCGTTTTATGCGACTCCATGCAGAGATTTCTTCACAAGCTACAAGTCAGGTGGCAATGGGATAGTGAAGATGGGAAATTTTGGTGTTTTGAAGATCGTAGGGGTCGGTCATATATGTTTGAAGACCGATGTGGGCTGCACATTGGTTCTCAGGGATGTGAGGCACATTCCAGACATTCGCCTCAACTTGATGTCGACAGGAAGGCTAGATGATGATGGCTATGAAAGCCGGCTTGTTGGTGGGCGCTGGAAGTTCATCAAAGGTTCATTGATTGCTGCAAGAGGAAAGAAGTGTTGCACCCTTTACAAGGCAAGTGTCAGTGTGTGCAAGGGTGGATTGAACGCAGCAGAAGATTCAGCTACTGACGTGTGGCACAGGCATCTAAGCCACATGAGTGAAAAAGGGCTTCAGCTACTAGCGAAGAAACGGCTTCTTCTAGACATGACAGGTATACCTCTCAAAACCTGTATTGACTGTTTATCTAGGAAACAGCATAGAGTTTCTTTTGTTAAAACTGCTTCTCATGCTAATAAAGTACATGCATTAGATTTAGTTTATTCTGATGTTTGTAGTCCTATGAGGACAAAAACCTTGGGTGGGGCATTGTATTTTGTCACTTTTATAGATGATGCATCTAGGAGGGTTTGGGTGTATGCTTTGAAATCCAAGGACGAGGTCTTTGTTGTGTTTAAACTGTTTCATGCTATGGTCGAGAGGGAGACAGGCAGATCATTGAAGTGCATCCGCACTGACAATGGTGGTGAATACATAGGTGACTTCCACGAGTATTGCAAATCACTGGGTATACGGCATGAACAGTCAGTTCCCAAGACCCCCCAACATAATGGTGTGGTTGAGCGAATGAATCGCACCATTGTAGAGAGAATTAGATGCATGTTATCCCATGCAAAGTTGCCCAAGATGTTCTGGGGAGAAGCAATACACACGGCGGTGTATTTGATAAACAGGTCTCCATCAGCCCCGTTGAATGAAGAAGCACCTGAGAAGGTGTGGACTGGACGTGATCCATCGTACAGTCATCTCAGGGTGTTTGGATGCAGGGCATCTGTTCACGTACCAAAGGACGAGAGGTCCAAGCTCGATATGAAGATCAGGCAGTGTGTGTTCTTAGGGTACGGTGATGAGAAGTTCGGTTACAGGCTGTGGGATCCGACCGAGAAGAAGCTCGTCAGGAGCAGAGATGTGGTTTTCATTGAAGATCAGTGTATAGAAGACATTGAAAAGCCAGAGAAGACTCAACCCAGTTCAGGTGAACTGGAAGACACGGATCCGGTTACTCCTCCCGTGGTGCCTGATGACGGGGGAGTACAGCAAGGTGCAGAGGATGAGGGAGTTCATACAGAAGATGGACAGGGGGAGCAGCCCCAACTTGATCCACCTGTTGAGCCACAGGTGAGGAGGACATCAAGGGATAGACATCCATCCAAAAAGTACTCGCCGCATGAGTACTTGTGCTCACTGATTGGGGAGAGCCAGAAGACTATTCTGAGGCCCTAGCCGACGAGTATAAGGAGGAGTAGTTGAAAGCTATGCAAGAGGAGATGGAATCCTTGCATAAGAACCACACCTATGACATGGTGAAATTGCCTAAGGGCAAGAAAGCCCTGAGCAACAAGTGGGTGTTCAAAAAGAAGAATGAGTAGAAGAATTCACAGACAAAGTACAAGGCCAGACTTGTGATAAAAGGGTTTGGTCAGAGGAAAGGAATAGACTTCGAGAAGATATTCTCACCAGTGGTGAAGATGACATCCATACGGGTGTTGCTTGGATTAGCGACTATCATGGATCTGGAGATAGAGCAGTTAGATGTCAAAAATGCCTTTCTCCATGGTGACCTCGAAGAAGAGATCTACATGCGCCAACCAGAAGGGTTCGAAGTCAAGGACAAATAGCATATGGTGTGCAGGCTTAGGAAGAGCTTGTATGGGCTGAAGCAAGCTCCTAGGCAATGGTACAAGAAGTTCGACTCGTTCATATTAAAGCATGGATATGACAGAACGAAGTCGGACCACTGTGTGTTCACTCGCAGGTTCTCAGACGGTGATTTCTTAGTTCTGTTATTGTACGTTGATGACATGCTCATCATGGGAAAAGACATCAAGAAGATTGACAGGCTGAAACAGGAGTTGGGCAAGTCGTTTGCGATGAAAGACTTGGGCCCGGCCAAACAGATCCTAGGAATGGAGATAACCCCTGACAGAAGCAATAGGAAGCTTTGGTTGTCACAAGAGTGGTACATTGAAAAAGTCCTAGAGCGGTTCAACATGAATGCAACGAAGTCGGTCAGTACTCCACTGGATGGTCACTTCAAATTGAACGACAAGCAGTGTCCCAAGACGAAGACAGAAGTGGAAGAGATGCGGAAGATACCCTACACGTCAGCGGTAGGAAGTTTGATGTATGCTATGGTGTGTACGCGCCCAAACATAGCATATGCGGTTGGGGTTGTTAGCCAGTATCTTGCCAATCCTGGTAAGGAACATTGAGCAGCGGTGAAGTGGATACTACGGTATCTGAGAGGCTCATCCTAGTTGAGCCTATGCTATGGTGATGAAAAACCTGTGTTAGAAGGCTACACAGATGCAGATATGACAGGTGACATAGGCTCCAGGAAGTCTACATCAGGTTCATGTTTACGTTTGCAGGGGGAGCGGTCTCTTGGCAGAGCAAGCTACAGAAAGTCGTAACATTGTCGACGACAGAGGCCGAGTACATTGCGGTCACAGAAGCATGCAAAGAGATGCTTTGGATGAAGAGGTTCTACAGGAACTTAGCCTGAAGCAGGAGGAGCACTTGGTCTATTGCAATAGCTAAAGTGCTATACACTTGAGTAAGAATCCAAGTCAGCATTCCAAGTCGAAGCACATAAAGATTCGATATCACTGGATCAGGGATACTTTGGAACAGAAGGTGTTACAGCTTGAGAAGGTCCACACGGATGATAACGGGTCAGACATGATGACTAAGGCTTTGCTCAAGGGCAAGTTTGAGGTTTGTAGAAACCTATCTGGATTGAAGAAGACGAATTTCTCCTGAGTCGGAAAGGGGGAGATTTGATGGGGACGTTTCCTCCTCAACTGTCAGAGGAGAGAGATTTGAATCTAGGAGAGGTCGGGCGCCCAGATCATTTTTGGCCGGGCGACCGAAATTCCTCCCAGATGGATGTTTGGCTGCTGGACTGTTTTGGGCCTGGCCAGGCGCCCGACGGTCAATATGACCGGGCGCCCGATGACTTGGCCGGGCGCCCGATCATGTTGGTCCGGGCGCCCGAAATTGAAATTTTTTCCATGTTTTCTCGCTGACGGTTTTTGGGCATGGCCAGGCGCCCGACGGTCTGGTGATCGGGCGCCCGACCTGGCACGGACTGCTTAGACGCAGTTTCCTATTTGGGCTCTAATTGCTCCGTTTTCGTACGTAAGGAGTTCTAAAACGGTATTAGGGCATTCCCTTGTGTGGTTTACACGTCCACGGTGAGAAAGAGAGAAAAAGAGGAAGAGAGAAAGAGAAGAGAGAGAAAGAGGAAGCTTGTAGAAGGGAGAAGTTACTTGAAGAGGGATTCTTCTGCGCAATCGTCGTCTCAGCACTTCTACGTCCTCAGGATCGGTAAGATCGTTTCTTATTTGCTATTCTCTTGTTGTTTATCCATCCTAAGTGGGTGAAGAAGGTTTGATCCAAGCGGTGTGTGCTTGAGATCAGTTGTAACAGTTCCCTGAGATAGTGGATTGTTGATCTGGACTAGGTCTCGTGGTTTTTACCTCTTTTGAGGGTTTTCCACGTAAAAACTCCTTGTGTTCGTGTGGTTGATGTTCATTCTTGATTATTGCATTAGCATAGTCCATAATTCTAGTGTATTGGGGGGCGAGATCCGAAGGTTTGTGTGAAACGCACCCAACACTTCTCACCTCGACCACACTCCACCATTGAGACATCCATTCTACTAAAGACCACCCCTCGAGGAATGTGAGATCAAAAACTACTGAAAAATACATCCAAACTGTGGTGGCTAGCTCGCATGTAGCAAAGAGATGGTCCTGCGATTCCTCAGCCAAATCACAACCCCACCCACAATAATTATACTGAGAAACCAATTGCACCCCTTCTTCTTGACATTCACATCCACCGGCACCACTCCCATGATGTCCACCTTGATATATGTATTCTATATCCACACCGTCCATTTGCTCTCTCATATCATAGGAAATTGTGGTGATTGAATGCCCTATCATAGGAAACTTATGTGGATATAGAATACATGCATCAAGGTGGCCCACATTGATTTTTTTTTTTTTTTTTGGGTTAGTACACTCCCCAGTGTTAGTACACCCACCCCCCTTGTTAGTCACACCACAATTAATGTTAGCCACCCCCCACTTGGGAATGGGTACCAAGAGTACCTCAGTGTTGAAACGAGGTTATGTCTACCACTTGAGCTATGGATTGGGGGGGTTCGGGGCCTTGCCTTGTTGGTAGACTTTGCGGAGTTTCAACAAGGGGTCTTGGTCTCGAAACCCATCAGTGGTGAAATATCCACGCTGCTGACAGCACCAATGGGTGCTTTGCATGACTGACTGGGTGGATGTGTTGCGCGATTGACTGGGTGGGTGGGTTGCATGACTAATCGGAAAAAAAAAGAGCTATGGATTGGGGTGTAAGTGTTATTGTATTAGTGCTATTGGTGTTGTTGTTATTTATTATTTTGTTTTAAGAGGACGCGGTATCAAGATTTAAAAGATCACCTGAGGACAAGATGTCACTCCCCGAAATCTAGGTACTTAATGTGCACCCTCAGACCTGAGTTACGGATCGTAACTCATACACTATGTATACTTAACTTAGTCAATTTGTACAGTAACTTTCACATTTTTTTTCCTCAAAAGATGAGGGAACACCAACTGTATAATATTGAGTGTGAATCGTCTCTGTTGAAAGCATAGAAAATTCTAGTGCCAATACTTCTCATTGGTACATGTCATTCTGTTGACTCCAGCTAACAAAATACGCTGAATTACTCTCCTAAGTAAATTGTCGGCTACTCAACATGAGTGCGCATCATCAGCATTGAATTCGACATGGGAAATTCCAGTGCTAGCGCTTCTCATTGGTACATGTCATTTTGATTGACTCCAGCTTACAAAATACGCCAAATTTCTCTCTCTCTCTCTCTCTCTCTCTCTCTCTCTCTCTCTCTCTCTCTCTCTCTTAAATAGATTGCCTTCTACACAACACAACTTTTAACATGTGGAACTTCTTCGGGCCCACCATAATTTTTGTATTAGATCCACACCCTACATCAATTTTTCTAGATAATTTTAAAGCATGAGCCCAAAAAAGAGTTACATCCAAAGCTCAAGTGGACCACAACACAGAAAGTAATGGGGATTAAGCAAAATTTCGTTAAAACCTTCCTAGGGCCAATTGGGAGTCTTATTTTCCATCTAACCTATTCATAAGGCCACCCGTACCTGGATAAGGGAAAATAAAAATATCTTCTTGATTAGAGCCATTTGTGGCCCAAAGAAGTTTTCAATGATAGCATCAATTTCTACCATTTCTTGTGGTGTGGCCCACTTGAGCTTTGGATCTACCTTGTTTTAAGACTCATGTAATGCCCTGATGTTTGTAACCCGAGTTCTATACTTGTGTTTCGAAAATCCAATTGTTAACCTTTAAGGATAACTCACATTACACCATATATTTTTTTAAGTGAGCATTGCAGCGGAAGAAAAATAAATCAAGTGAAAAGGATATGCCAAAATCAATCATCTAATAAATCTAAGTGGTAGCCAAAAGAGCTTATACAAACCAATGTCTCAAATGTAAA
This sequence comes from Liriodendron chinense, assembly GCA_003013855.2. Classification (NCBI taxonomy): domain Eukaryota; kingdom Viridiplantae; phylum Streptophyta; class Magnoliopsida; order Magnoliales; family Magnoliaceae; genus Liriodendron; species Liriodendron chinense. Next base: position 10,098 of record PVNU02000343.1, read on the forward strand.
CAAAAATTACAGGAGCAGCTACTTCAAATGTAAAACTTTTTTTTTTTTTTAAAGAAAAAGAGGGGAGAGCCCCCACTTGCTTTATTAAAAGAAGGAAAGACTATACAAGTAATAATTCGGGTGGGCTTTACAAAAAGCTCGGGCCTCACCTATCGTAATCCTATCCATAAGTAGATAGAAGCTAGGCTTCTCTAATGGACCCGATCCCTCTGATAGATCCAATCCCAGCACCGTCCATAGCAGTCAGTCCCCTGACATGTCTCGAGAGATCTGATCGGGAGGAGATTTATGAATCCGGTCGGCCTTCACTAGCCAGCGTAGCTAGGGCATCTGCAACCGCATTTCCTTCCTGAAGAGTGTGGTAGACCAAAAAGTTTACATTGACTCGAATGTGGTGGATGTCACCCATGATATACCAGATTCCCCAAGGAATCCTGGCCCCCTGGCTATTCACCACCTGTACGACCATAGAGGAAGCAGATTCAACCATCACTTGGGAGAGGCGCAGCTCAGCACAGTAACGGAGGCCATCAAGCATTGCTCGTGCCTTAGCTACCATATTCGAAACTGGCCCATAGGCCTTATGGAAAGGAAAAATCACTTTGCCCCGTTGATCCTTACAAACTCCTCCCCCACCTCCTTCACCAGGATTGCCCCTCGCTAAGCCATCCACATTGAGTTTATACCAGCCTTGGGGAGGCCTAACCCATTTAATAATCCTCGGGCCCTCCCCCAAACTCTCCGGTCTCTCATTGATCAACTTTTTTGTCCAGCAATGTCTCCTTCCCTTTGACTGGTAACTTCCTATATCCCTCATCCAAGTAGTGGCCCGATTAATAACCCTCCTAGGAGAAATGGAAGCCCCTTCAAAGCTGCTGCTGTTCTGACTCAACCAGATTTCCTAAACCACAATACTAGGAACCACCCCCCTTAGAAAATTGACCCTTGAGGACAAGGCTGTCCTGAGCATCCAAAAAATGATTCTCTACTTGATGGATTGGTTTGGCTGAACATGGACATCAAATAGAGGAGAAATGGGCCCAAACCTGGATGGCCAGCTTGCTCCTACAGAGGAGGTGATCTGCATCTTCAATGTCATTATGAGGCATTTGCGGAAACCCATGTGTACTCAACTGGTCTTCTCTAATAGTCTAAGAATCCAGCGAGACTTGAGCTGCGAGATCATCAAGCTTCTCCACTTTATGGTTCACATCAGCATGTACATGATGTCCATCATCTAAATCAACTGTAATAACTGGATATATTTTGACAGTGTTAATCGCTATCATAGTGAGGTAAAACCCTTCAAGATTTAACAACAAAAGTAATGATTAAGTATAAATTATCGGGAACAACATATAATATGCAATAGGTAAAATCATGAAGTTCAAGAAGACACAATATTCAATCCAAACCTCACAAGTATAATCCAAATTACAATCTAAAGTGTACACAAGGAGATATAATCTACTCATCACAAGTATAGCACACAAAACTATAATATTTAATTCTTAATTTAATATCGATAAATGCATGGATGCATGAAATGCACATTAGTCCGGGGATGCACATCCAATTGGCTTTGGGGATAAATCCATCATGCGAAAGAAATAAAGACTAGTCACTAGTGAAAGTGCTCATAGGTATGTGCTCATAATGACTAGCTCACACAAATGAATCAATCGACGGTGGTATGGGAGCCAGTGAAAGTACACAAAGGTACGTACTACCACAACATTGAGATTAGCCACCAGATCACTTGAATGCCATGAATGCATGATTAGACAACCTTTATTAGTTCGATTTACAAACAGTCATATTAATGCTCAAAGGTCACTATGAGAGGTGTGCGCAACCCAGCATAAGCTGGCATCTTAGGCATAGTGTCCCATAGTACCACTATCCCAGGCTCATAAGACTTAGTAAGTAAGGTTACACTACATTCTAATGGTTAAAGTAGTGTTTGAAATATCATAAACCTCTACAACTAGTGGCCTGTTGAGATTCAACAAGTAGAACTTACCACATCAAATTATACAAAATGATCTCACAATAGCCACATTGGACAAAAAGTTCATTCAAGGATAAACCAAAGAAAAGGGGATTACCTCAAAAGCCACGAATGCATAAATAAAATATACAATAATGGTACGTCTACAACAATGTTCTATGTATTTTCCAAAATGGGCTGCTAGTTAGAGGATAAATTCCATCTTACATGTCCATAAATTTCCAACATTATATTTTTATACAATCCACAATAAAGTGGCACATCAACCCCAAATCTCCAAATGGAAATTCAAGCCACATATAAAATTTAATCCCGATCCACATAACCCTTCATTTCCATTCACAATACACCTCCATTATCGGTCCATAAGAAAAATACTCCATTCTCATTCAAGTTACAACATCTAGTTTCAAGATAAAATAGATTAAAACATAGGAGTACATGACATGCAAGATTTATTCATTTGATATAAACAAATTCAACATGTATAAAGAATTAATCAATAAGGAATCATCATAAGTAATTCGTTTCACAATTAATACCACATGCATTTTTATATTAAGCAAGTAACGAGATTTAAACTTAAACTATTTAGTTGATGGAAAGCTTGAAGGGAAAAACCTCACCTCTAAGTAAGATCATCATCCAGATCGGCTAGAATGAAAATATGTTCCTTAGACACAAGTTCTAACCTAAAGTACCACCAATGAACGATTAAGATCAACATTAATGTCTTAGTTGTGAAATCTAATTAATTTTACCCTACAATCCCAAACCTAGGGTTAGGTTTTCGTAAGATTTGAGTTCCATGACACTATTTCAACAGGTAATTAAATATTCAAATCGAAATTCCCATACTAGAGGTATCGAGATCACTAACCTCCCGATCGATTTGAAATTCCACACGATCGACTCGGATCGATGCAGTCCAACTTAGACTTCGACTAAATGGATCTAAATATTGTTTTAGGAATTCAAAACCCTACAATAACTAGAAGATTTAAAATTAGTCTAATTAAGTTCTATTAGAAGGAATATAAGAACACGAATCACCTAGTTGCTCGATTAGGCTTGCTTGGACTCGACTAGGCTTCAACTCGATTTAAACTGAGTCTACTCTCAAACCCGACCTACAAGCCAAACCTCCAATGAAACCGGACTGAAGAAAATGCAAATTTGAAATCACACAACACTGAACTCAATGAAGTTTACTGAGTCAACTCGGTATTTGTCGGGTGAACTCGCCCCAACTCGATTTCAAACCCGAGTTCATCCAACAAGCTCAACACCGCTCCAACTGCAATTGTAACTGAGCTCCACTCCATGCATGGTCTGATGCCCTGAAGAGACCAAAACTAGGTCAGAAACATTCTGGACTCAGTGACCAGCCGAGATAACTCAGTAGCACCCGAATCAAACCCGATTTGAATCGGATGCACCAACCCTCGCTGATTTTTTCTTCTTCCTCTCCCTACTTCTTTCTTCTTTTACAGCTTCTCTCACCCTGAAATACTTGAACAATAAGCCCTAGACTCAGCTCAAGACGAAATCTAGATCAACCAGAGGCCTGAACAGAGGTAGGCCTGCCACTTGACCGAACTCATACGTCTGGTTTCGCATGAAACGTCCCAACTCTGCCGGATCAACTCCGAAACAATCAAGCTTGAAATCTCCAGCAAACTCCATCAATTCTCCCTCTCCCACTCTCTGCTTCTCTTTCTCCTTCTCCAATCCAGAGACGGACGGACAACTCCCTAACTCGGCAACTCGGCACGGTGCACTCGAACTCATCAGCAAAACACAGCGAGATGGACGGACTTCAATCTTGGAATCCTCCTGATCTTCCTCTCTAAATGCATTCAGCAAACCCGAAGATGGCCCAAAATCGGCTAGAAACAGACCCCTACTCGCTCCACTACTCAGTCAGGTCGCACGGTGCGGCATGACTCGAACCAGCACTCTCTATATCTTTATCTCTCCTGGGATTTTGTGTTTTGAAAGCGTTAGAAAGACATAGGCAGAAGGTATTTATAGAGGATTCCACGGCTAATAAGAGGTTTAGTTAAGATGATGCTGAACGAAGCTAGCTTAGAACTTTGTTAGAAATGGTACGATAATCTGGCCTGTTTAACTCCATGAACATAATGATGATTATCTGATGGTATGGCCCTCCATATGAACGTCCCGGATCAGCAAATGGGACCCACTTCCAGATTATGGGTTTTCTAAGTTCATGGAAAATCTTGATCGGACGGCTTATCTAACGATTTTCTGCTTCTGGACGGATCAGATGGATCCCAGGAAACTAGTGGGACCCACTAAATGGAGCGTGATGATTGAAACTCGGTAGTTCACAAGTTTTTCAGCCGTGCACAATAACTCGCGCCCTAACGAGATATCTCAAGAGATTTTCTCACCAAAGCGAAGGGTCTCCAGATTAACCTAGCTTTGATGTCCACGATTTTCAACATCCAGAAGGCTTCTAGAAGTGGTCAGACGGCTAGGATCGTGCCATCAACCAAAACGAAAAAGATTCTTCCCGTAACTTTTTTTGGAGCGGAGAGAGAGCGAGGTTTTTGCCCTATAATCAAGGGTCTAGATTCACTCAATGAATGGACGGAGATGAAGGCACGCGGATTTCCAACATGGCGCCTAAAAACGAAGTTTTCTACTTTTGGTAGATATCTCACGCACCGCCCGTATGCGTTTAGATTTTTAACCCCGAACGAGCATATCAACGTGTGGAATTTATTGGGGTTTGGTCGACGTCGCTCGCCCAACAAGATGAACGGTTTGGATTACGCAGATACTCAACAAGGGTGGGCCAAAATTCAAACGATCGGACGTTGTCCGATCATTGGCGGGAAAACGAGAAAGGAGAAGGAATTGACCTGGTTTGACCTGGTTGCATCGGGTCAAACCCGGTTTGACCTGGCTTCTGGTTCGGTGCACCACAAGTTTGCACACGCTCTGTACACACGCCACTGTAAAAGTGGGACCCACACGTATCTTTTGGAAAAAATACACCGTCCATCAGGTTCAACAGATACTGATAGGAAATCAGTCCCGTGATGAGAAGATCTAAAGTTCAGATGGGCCACACCTAGTGAATCGTCATTTTTAAGTGTTGATTATTGACGCTTCACAATCAGATTAGCATTTACACCTCAATGCTGGTAGGTCAGGACCATCCATAATGCCTTAAATATTATCCATTATTATAAAAGTATTTATAATAATATTATTTTTTATATTATCATTACTTATTATTATTACTATTATTATAATTATTTATTGTCAAAAGTAATAATGGTTGTTGTTACCCATTCTTGGTAACAGATGAGGTGGGATGAAGATCCACCTCAGACGTGATTGCCACCTGGTTTCACACAGCTATGAATGGCTTTGATCTCTGGGAAAGGTCATGCAAAATGCTACAAAGCTAGAGGTGGTCGGGACCAATTGTTAGTCTTCCAATGCATAAGTCAGATATACATGGAAGGAATGCCTTGCAGAGGATAAGTATTGCATACCTCAATATGGAGGAGGATGTCTCTATTTATTGACTTCGGGGGAGTGTAATTGTGGATCATCTTTTTAATACTGTGATCTCAGGAGAGAGATTTAAGGGCCAGCGTAATTATCGGACCGTTAGTGGAAGTGGGGAGCGTTCCCGCTTCCATTAACGATGCTCCTGATTTTATGCCTACCTATCATGTAGAAGTGGTTCGACCTCAGTATTTATGGTAGTATATCCGAGGTTGACCTTGAGGTCGTGTCGTCTTAACGAACTTAGCTCGATGCTCATTGGTGGCTTTACCTCATTATTCAAGCTTCGTATCGAGACACCTGTAACGCTTCAAATTTTCGAGATTTATTTGAAAATTTTTTAAAATTCATTTTTAATTTATTTTTTATTAATTATCGTACATTTACCGTTGATTTGTGAATAGCGGGACATCCGTAGGAGATCCGATAGGGGACCCTTTACAAAAGTTGCTTATAATGATCCCATAAACATCGTAGAAAGATCAGATTTCAAAAATCATGTACTTTTCAGGTAATTACGAAAATGCCATTAGTAAAACTTAAGTTAAGATGCCATTTTTAAGTATTAGAGTTTCTGACGATCACTTTCACGCAAAACCTTAGATTTAAGCTTTTGGGCATATATTAACCATACACGTCAAATTTCAGCCCTTAAATCATAGTAGAAGTGGTCCAATTGTCAAATTAGCCCCTTAACCCTTGATTTTCATCTCCATCGAGTGAGGAAAGTAGATGGTTAGTCGTAGTCGAATATTTCTCTTCATATGAGTGACTTGGATCGTTTTTATCATGGACCAATAGTGTGATTTAAGTGCCCCACCTTGATAAGCATCTTTCTTATGCGCGAAGTTATCCCGTTTTAGAAATTAATGAGTTACCAACTCTTTTTAAATTTAAACCTTTCAATTTACCCACTTCTCACCATCAATCGCTTCTCAAATTTGAACCACTTATTATACTCATATGACTACGAGTTTACACAAAGTTTGGACCCCGATCTATAATCCTACACCGTTGAACCACAAAGCCAGCCCCTTCCTTTTCCGCCAAAAGTTGAAATTTCAGATCTAGGCATTTCTCACCATCAATCAACCACTAAACTTTGTACAATTGTTTGCCTATCATGACTACATATTGTTCCAAAATTTGGGCCCTGATCATCAAGCGTAGACCGTTAATTTGGATTTAGCCCATTTTAGCACCCGTTAGGCCATTTTCAAGGATCGGCCAATCCAGAATGTGGATCATCAAGAAATTTACGTATTCTGACTCTAATCTTTTAGTTTAATAAGATGAACGGATTGGAATTGATCATAGATCATCCAAATATTGAGATTTGAGAAACCCACCTCAAGAAGTTGTTACACAAGACCTCGCGTGCACATCCCTCTCCATATTTCTACTACACACCTCCAAATCCTTCTCCTAACCCTAGCCTCCATGCCCTAGAGAGAGAGAGAGAGAGAGAGAGAGAGAAGAAGAAGAAGAAGAAGAAGAAGAAGAGAGTTCTTTCTCATATTTTTCCAGTGGCTAGGATCTTCTACAACCCTCTTCTTCTAAGTCCATCCTAAGGTGAGGATTTTCCTTCAAGCCTTTCATTAATAATATCACGATTATCATAAGTTTCTTTTGTGGCATGTGAAGTTGTTTTGTTTTGAATTACTTATCCATATAACATGAAGTTTGATGTGAGATTTGTAATGAATATCATTATATGGTGATGTGATTCCTTTTTTTTTAGATTTTTTACTAAGAAGCATGTGTATTTGTGTTATGTTATTTTTTTGAAATCTATGCCCTTATTTTCTTAGTCCATGTATTACAAGTAACATTGGTTTTCATATTGTGATATGAAATATGTGTATAAGATCATCATATGGACATCCCATTATTGTATACTCTTTGTCCCTAAGTTGGTAGAATTATTCGATGTAGAGAGATGGAACCCGTGAGAGATGTCCATGATGGAAGAATATATCTTGACTTAACTGAGAGAATGAAGTGATTGTTTGTTAATGGATCCTTACATGTACATGATGCTTGATTTGATCCATTTACATTACATGAGTATTTTAACGAATTTGGTCATGATGTACAACATTAGCTTTTTGGGACATGATGAAATCATAAAACGGGACAATGAGTAAACATTAATGGTATACAAATTCTCATGAGCCGGGGTTGGTGCTATGGACACTAATCCCGTGCTGTCGGCCTATGCTGGGTTGCTTGCGACTCCCCATAGTGACCATTGAGTTTTATTTAAATCGGTTGTATGCAAAAACACTTAAATAAAGGTGAAACTAAAGTCATGCATTCACTTGGCTCCATGTGGGTGTACGGAATTGAGAATAGGCTAGAGCGTCCTACTTCTCCCGTACACTGTCACGTGTAGATTTGGGCTATGAGCGTCCCGTTTCTCACGTGGTCGGGCAAAACTATAGGCTTGTGCGTCCCAGGAACCTCTGGTGACTAGTGGCTAGCATGAAGTCGTAACAGGGAGTCTCCCACTTCATGTATTGTGATTCTAGCCAGGGTGCTTTAGCCAGAGCATGCATTCCATGCATCGCATTAACAAAGATTTTTACTTGATTGTTTTGTCTGAATAAAGGTATTATTGTGTTGCGTTACTCTGAGTTTTGTACATTGTTATTCTTGATAGTCTTGGAGGGAATATTCCCCACTATGATAGCGTTTAACGCTATCCCAATCACAATTTAGATAATGCAGGTGAAGATCCAGGTATTGAACCCGATTTTTAAGGAAAAGAGTTCGATGGTTCGTACGATCACATGGCGGATGACGATGTTAGAGAAACTTAATTGATGTTATCATTTATTAAATATTTCTTTTGAGTAGTTGATACATTTATGGAATTGTAATGAGTCTTCAAGAGAAGACGTGGTTTTGTATTTTAATTAATCAGTATAGATATTTGTTGGTTCCCTTATTTAAACATTGATGATGACGTAGTAAGTTTGATAGAATAAGATGATAATTGTTTCCGCCATTGTGCTTGAATGCTATATTTTATTATTTGACAAATTAGTTATTCCATAAATTACTTAGGAATTCGGCCCTCGTGTTATACACGAGAGTCGAAAATCTCGGGTCGTTACAACACCCGAGGTTTTGAGGATCTAGACTATTCTGACCCGTACACAGGTCGGCTCGCAATGTTCACGAGAAGTCCTGGCTCGGACATCCTAGCCCGTCGCACGTATGCCTTTCGGGCATTGCCGAAGTCCCCTATGGTCAGTTTGCCAAAAATCATGTGGATTTTTTCCACAGGATTGTTATCAATCTGCTCCTCAGTTTGATCATTTCAATCCATTGCCCTTCGGTCATTCTGACGCTGGGAAACGTAATCTTTTAAGAAACCCTGCTGAATGAGGGTCTCTATTTATCGCTTTAGGTCGAAACAGTCTGTCATATTGTGACCGTGATCTTTATGATACAGGCAGTATTTCGTCCTTGATCTCCTATTGGGGTCAGTCTTGATCTTTCCCGGTCGTCCGAACATTTGTTTGTCCTTTTCTGCCAAGAATACTTGCTCCATGGTCGTATTGAGTGGCATATATTTCTCAAACTGTTGAGCCGGGGCTTTGGCTCCTCGGGAAGCGCTGTTTCAACTAGGTGATCTTTTTTATCCTTTATGTCTTTTTGGATTACCTTCTTCCCTTCGATCTTTTCTTTTAGAGGATGACCTTAAGCATTGACCAACTCTTTCGCATTGATGTGTTTAACAACTCGATCTAAGAACTTCGATACAGACTGAGGTGGTTCTTCTCCTACTGACCAAAGGAATTTTTCGTCTCGTAGTCACCCTATCATCATGTGGAGAAGCACGTCTTGCGATAAATTTTCCACTTAGACTACCTTGGCGTTGAACCGCACTAGGTAATTTTTTAATGATTTATCGTCTTTTTGCTTAACCGCTACGAGGTGAGTTGAATGGTTTCTAGGGTTGGTGCTTCCAATGACCTGAGTCACGAAGGCCCTACTTAATTGGGCAAACGAATTAATGGACCTCAGTTTTAGATTTCGAAACCAGGTCCATGCCGAGCTCGTTAATGACAGGGAGAAAGCTTTGCACATGATATGATCATTGACTACGAGAAGTTCCATACAAACTTTAAAATTTTCCAAGTGCTCTACTAGATCTCCAATCCCGCTATATTGCTTGAGTTAAGGGATTTTGAATCCTTTTGGGAGTGGTTCCTTGTGGATGTCATCAACAAATCGAGATTCTGATGAGTCAACTAGTGCATTTAGTGTGATTGGTGCTCGAGCACATTGTGCCTTTTGGAGATCGCCGACACGCTCTCAGAGTTCTCTTAGTTCGGCCTCCAATGGATTGATATTGTCACCTACTCGATCCGAGCCTTGGCTCAGACGAGCTGATCAGCGTTCTTTTAACTTGTGGCGTAGGTCGCTCGCAGGCAGCTCAGCCGCGGATCGAGCTTTTGCTGTCATTGCCCGACTAGCGACCTCGTCTTCCTCAGCATGTCCTTAATTCTGAATCGGAGGAGATCGTTGTGGTTGATCGGCATGGTGGGACTGCTGTGGTTCACCACCGTTTCTGTCGATCAGTGATGGTTGAGCTATACTAGCTAGGAGAGCCTTGATTTCGTCCAACTGTTGGCGAAATACCCAAACCTTTGGTCCACTCCTCCTAATTGTTTGGCTACACCCCCACTTGTTCTTCAAGAGCGGACAGTCTGTTTCCACGATTGCAAGACCTCTGCCGTCCACTTTGCCGAACAAAGTGCTGGGATGAACTCCCAATATGGAGGGCGGGCGTTTCTGGGACAGGTTCATCGTCATCAGAGAGTGGGGCGTGAGATGGCCCAGCGTTTGCAAGGGCTTTTCCTCTGTTTCTTCTTCCTCCGCCAGCCATTTGAGGTCCTTGATGGAGAAGTTTTGGAAGACTTCTAGAAGGAAAAGACTTCTAAGAAATCTTTGGATGAGAACACGACTTGTTGTCGCTTCCCACAGATGGCGCCTACTGTTGTTATCGATTTCTAGTAACAGACGAGGTGGGATGAATATCCACTTGAGACATATTTCGACCTTGTTTCAAAGAGCGATGAATGGCTTTGATCTTTGGGAAAGGTCCTACAAAATATTACAAAGGCTAGGAGGTGGTCGGGGACCGACCATTAGTCCTCTGATGTCTGAGTCAGATAGATAATCCTTCGTGAAAGGAATGCCTTGCAAATGATAAGTATTGCATACCTCAATATGGAGGAGGACGTCTCTATTTATTGACTTCGAAGGAGAGTAATTGTGGGTCCTCTTTTTAAGACTGTCATCTTAGGAGAGAGATTTAAGGGCCAGCATAATTGTCGGGCCGTTCTGTGGAAGTGAGGAGCATTCTCGCTTCCGTCGATGACGCTCCTGATTTTATGCCTGCCTATCAAGTAGAAGTTGTTCGAACTCAGTATTTATGGTAGTATATTCGAGGTCGAGCTTCAGGTCGGGTCGTCTTGATGAGCTTAGCTCGATGCTCATTGGTGGCTTTACCTCATTATTCAAGCTTCGTATCGGGACACCGGAGGTTGTGAGGATCCAGACTATTCCGACCCGTATACAGGCTGCAGGTTTCTGTCTGATACGAGGTCATCTCGTAATTCACCCATAACAATGGTAATAAAAAATAGTAGCTTGTCATTAAATGGCCATCTCCTAATTTGTTAAACAGAATATATATATATATATATATATATATATATATATATATATATATATATATATATATAGCTTCTCCGATGTGCTCTAGATCAGAGCCACTCAACTAAATAAGTCAGATACCAATTGGCCATCTTTCTAAAGATTTGGATCACATGCACTTAAGCGTGCCACACATCAATAATTCTGTGGTTAACTGACGGTTACTGACATTTCAGTAATTGGACTGTGAATGATCGAGCGAGGTTATGTGCATTCCTCCACACATATACTAATTAGATTTTCACCCGAGTAATGAAAAGCATAAGGTGTTACAGCTATATCCTAAAATGATTTGAGAAATTAATAGGAGGACAGTGTGGATCTAAGAAATACATCATCGGGCATCCACATAAATATCACACACCAAGAAATTCCGTTGCTTGTTGGAGAGAAGAAAACCATTGTCCGTGGGGGCCATCATGATGTGTATATTAGATCCATACTGTCCATCCATTTTTCTGTACCTTTCAGGGCATGAGACAAAAAAAAAATAAAAAATAAAAAATGGAGGCATATCCAAGGTTTGAGTGGGCCACACTATAGGAAGAAGTGGGAATGGAACGTCTACTGTTAAAAACTTCCTTAGCTTGGAAGGTTTTTAAGTTTGTCATTCAATCCCCACTGTTTTGTGTGGTATGGTCCACTTAAGCTTTGGATGTGCCTCGTTTTTGGGCTCATGCTCTAGAATAATGGACTATGTGGATCTAATACATAAATCATGGTAGGGCTAGCTAGAGAAGTTGCATGCATTAAAAGTTGAGTTATTTTGTACACAATCCACTCTTCATAGAGAAAATTGGCATGTATTGTGAGCGGTTGTCATCGGTTATGACGTCGATGAATTTGACGCGACGACACTGAATTTTCCTTTCCCTTTAACACAAACGATACACACTCGCACAATATTAATGTGTGTAACTTCTTTAGATGAAGGTAAAACACAAATATCTACTCGATCAGAGTTGTCTATGGCTTCAAGAAGTTTTCAACAGTAGCATCAATTTCTATTATTTCCTACATAACCTAAAATGATATAATTAAAAAGTCATTTATATAATGTAATTAAAGGCTTGTGTTAGATCATGGTCTGAAATGTACATAAATTGGAATCTCTGAAATAAAATATCCTCTTTATGTCATGTCTTTTATGTGCCTGTTTATATTATTTGTGAATCCCTATAAATTCCTTCATCACTTAAGCAAATGAAATACGAACATAAATGAAACATCCGTGGAATTTCCGTTTGATGAAATCCACATCTTAACATCCGCATTGAACGTAAATGCAACTCTACAATCCTTCTTTGGTGTCCCAATATTCACAAGTCAGATTCATAAAACCTTTACTGATTTAGGTGACTGTGGTGGCTAATACAACCGATTTCAATCCTACAATTTAGACTCATGATTACCAATGCAATCCTGCACTCGACAGATATATTATCATTAATACAATCTAATTTAGCCCAAAAAGTAGCTACATAGACTTTTGAAAGACAAGGGATTTGAAAGAAATTAAATGGTTATATTTCACTTTTACCTATCCTTTTCAACCAACGGTCTATGTTGACTTTTCAAGTATTGGTAACGTGCCCAAAATTGAGCTTAATCATGATTCTACATGATCTAAACATCATCAATGAGCATTCTAGATTTGGGTTCAACATTCACGGGATGAATGGTCTAAATTAAATGTTTTAAGAGTTAAGTCAAATCCTACATTAGGGGTCCACAAAATGGACAATCTAGATCTAATTAATACTTAAGTGCCCACATGATAGAAGGTCGAGATGCTTAATCATTCACCTACTGAATGGTCCAAATTGTACTCTGATTAAGCTGAATAGATGGTCTAAATCTAAGATAAATGCCCATGCATTTTTTTTTTTTATATAGAAAAAGCCATTTTATTTAAGAAGCCGAAATCTCTGCAACCCTTATTCGGGCAGGCCCCATAAAAAAGGACTAGACCCACCTATCCTATACCCCAAAACACCTATACACAAAACAAAAGCATGAGAATACAGACCATAGAAAAACAAAGGCCGAGGTAGCACCGATGGCCACCTTAAAGCTTCCTCGAAACCCTGATACTTCCTACCCCAGCCTGATCCAGCGAGTGCAGCCATTTAACGTGACGAGGAAGGGCAGCCCCACAATGAAAGGTCATATCAGGATGGCCTTCGCTCCCCAACATGGCTAGCGCATCCGCAACCAAGTTGCCTTCCCAAAGGACATCAGCAACCGTGAGGTTCATGGAATAGCTTTGGTGCATCACTTCTCCCATCTGATACCATATGCTCTATTATAGGTAAATAACGAGCTGATCTCAGGTCAAATATTATCGGCTGATTACTACGTCAGATGCAAATACACTCAGCAGCTGTGCACACCTCAATCGACCAATGTTCCCTGAACGAATACCTCACTCGGCCGCTCATTTGTGCTGAAAAACTGCAATCGGTCATCGTCTTACAGCAAATCGACAGCTGAAATCGGCCACCGTGCTGAGTGTAAATGGCAATCGTCTGTTCAAATTGAGCATTACCCTGAGCGCGAACGACAACCGGCCGTTGTCCTGATTGCAAAATGGCAATCAGTCGCTGACCTGATTGCAAAATGGCAATCGGTCACTGACCGTTGAAATCAGCCACCGGCCTGCTTTATGAAAATGGCAGTCAGTCGTTGAAATCGGCCTCTGGCAATTGAAATCGGATGATCTCCTGATTCAGAAATAACAATCGGCCGCTCTCTGCTTCTGACCGACTCCTCAGGGTACAACAGTTACAATATCCCATAAGCAGATCCAAACTATTGATCAATTAGTCCCCCTTTATAACACTGGCATTACGGTGGGCCCCATAAAGCTTAGGGTAAGGGGACTCGCAGGATATTCATGTCTGGCCCCATTGAGGAGATATTAGTGACACAACACTTAACAAGAGGCACGACGCAATAGACTGATCTGGGTTAATGATCCTTTGTGAGTGGATATTAATGAATACTTGTCAGAACTGAAAGCTTGTGTATACTTTTCAAAGATGCTCGTGCGTGATGATAAGCAGAGCAGGTGTAAATGTTGGGTGTGAATTAGGTGCGGCCCTGACTGTGGGCCAACCTTGTATATATTGTATATCCACGCTGTCAATCTCGTTTGTTCGCTCATTTTAGTGCATGAGGCCAAAAATGAGACAAATCCAAATCTCAAGGGTACCACGCCATAGGAAACAGTCTTGATTGAACATTTTTAGTGGGGATTGACCATTTAAAATTTATTTGCGGGTCACAAAAATTTTGAATCATGCTGATATTTGTTTTTTTTTTTTTGTTTTTTATCTCTCGTCTAGATTTGTATGGCCTTTTATTTTTAACATGACTCGGCCCAAACCTGACCCGGCCTGAACTCCGACATAACCCGGCCCAAACCCGGCCGGGCCCGGCCCGACCGAAAGCACCCAAGCGGTGCTACTGGTATGTCTCAAACCTGAGACTTGCTGGTTGACAAACAGGGACTCAACCAACTGGGCTAACAAGTTGTTGACCGAAACATTACAGTGGGCCTTAGTATTTTTTTAATTGTGAGAGTTAGACCAGGCAAAATTCAACCCTACCTGGTGTTTTCCAGTTTAGGGTTGGACAATTTGACCTGAATTCAATTTTCGAGTTGACCTGACCCGAACTGAATTTTTATGGGTCGAGTTAGGGTTAAAGGTGACCCAACCCGAATCATATAGGGGTTAAGTAGACTATTACATATTGATTTTCTTATTAGTTAAATAATACATAGTTTTTTTTCACACACCCTGCTGGGAACAGATCACATGTCTATCAATTTAATAAACATGTATGCACCAATAATCACATTTTATGACATGTAGAACTAAAATATCATGAGATTTTTTTTTTTTTTTCTAATGCTAGAACTGAAGTGGTAGCTAATGGTCCATAAAATAAATTAATAAAATTATCTTAATGGTTATATTTATTTGATTGTTGATAGGAATTTATTGGACGGTTAAAATGAAAGGATCAAATGGTTACATTTCAATAATTGTGTCCACAATTTAACTATTTAAAAAATTAAATATCAAATGGTCTTGTTGATTTGATCTAATGGTCAAAAAATAAAAATAGAATTACTAGACATTAATTGGATGGTTAGGATGAAATATTAAGGGGTTGTTTGGATGCTAGTAAATGACTTAATTAGATGCTAGTAAATGATTTACTACCTATCTGTTTGGATGTAACTTGTAAACGATTTACTAGGAAATCGTTTACCGTGTTTGGATAGCCTATAAATGTAAATGGGTTATATCCTGTAATTGTATATTCACACTGAGATAGTTTAGAGAAGTAATTCAGCAAATAACATTCAAATTGCATATTGAAATTTCCTTTAAAGTGGATCATTGGGTTAAGCCCATGTCACTAAAGCTTAGAGTTAATCCTCAAAGAAAACCGAGTAGTATATGAGCCATACAAGTGGGCCCATGAATTCAAATGCTATTGTCAAAGGGAGGGAAGGAGGGAGCCGTTGCCGGAAGGGTCTTTGAAGTTTGGAAGATCACCAAAGGGAGGGCGAGAGATTGCAGAGAGGGAGAGGGAGAGAGTCGTTAGATGTTCTGCAATAGTCAGATGCAACTCTGCTTTATAACAGAAATTTCAAAAATAGATCTGTTGCCATTTACTACTCTTCATCTCATTTACTAGTAAATGAAATCTCACCTTTTTGCTAGTAAATGGGAGAAGGCATTTACTAGCAAATGGGAGCATCCAAACACAAAAATGGCCCATTTACTAGTAAATGATTTACAGGCTATCCAAACGACCCCTAAATGTAAATTTCAAAAAGTTTTACATGCGAGAGTATCAAGCACCGTTCTCTGTCGATGCATTTAAAAAAGTCATTATAAATTCTCTCTTTCGAAAACCCTAATTGCAGGTTGCAAAGAGGCAGCTTCTTTCAGCTGCACAAGATAGAGAGAGAGGAAGCTACTGTGGAGAAGCCATTATACATCCAGTTTAATCTACAAATTAGTTAGTCGATCATTAAAATGCGGGTCACCCCGATCCCACCTGATTTAATTTGGGTTGGGAAAATCCAACCCAAATTCAATTTGGGTCGGGTTAGGGTTGAGGTGGAAACGACCCGACCCGAACTTGACCCAACCCAAACCTGACCCGACCCGACCCGACCCATTGCCACCTCTAGTGAGCGTTAACCACTTTTTTTTTTTTTTTTTTTTTTTTTTTTGAGCAAGCATTTACAAACACCCGGGCTTGCAACACACAAACCTAAGACGCTGATTTGGGCAACCCAACCGCACAAAAACCTACTGGGCAACCTATCATGTAGAAACGCATTAGCAAAAAACCTGCCTAACTAACCTCTCCATGGCCTGAACGGTCCAAACACTCCGCACCACGGGTGGGCATGGGGAGATCCCCAGAATTTGAACAGGGGCGCCTTTATACGAGTCTACCAGTACCACATGGTCCAGTTTGGTGGCTTCTCTTTTTCAGCCTGTGATCAATGAATCACTCTCCACTACTACCTTCTTATTGTCCCATGCTCAACCCAACCTCAAATACCACCCGAATTTCAGATATAGAATTCGAACCTAACCCATAACCTGATGTGAAGGTAAAGACACCTTTACTTCCCTAAAGATCTCTCTGCCTCCTGATGGGCCTGAATTACCCTGTGACAAGCCATCTACGTTCATCTTAAACCACCCTACCTCCGGTCTTTCCCATTTGAGAACCTCTCATGTGCTTCGGCGTTTGACGTTAGTTCGGATTCCCAACTCTTCAAACACCTTATTTCTAGCGATGCTTCTTTCTCTCAACGAAGGTAGCGACTTTGAAATCAGCAACAACCACCTATGGATTCTCCCAATGCACTTTCCTTCTTGGATCGGGCTTCCATTGAATCTAGATTCATTTTTAGCTAACTAGATTTCCCAGCAAATGGAACTCAGACGCGTTTGTCACTCACGCTGAGACACAGATACCCTCTTCCTTAATTTGGTCCAGAACCACCTATGGAATGACAGGGAGCAATGAAGAATCCCGGATGGCTCCGTCTTCGAGTTCACCACTGTTTCTTATGACACGGTCATTTGGATCTAGTTCATTTTTGGGCTCATGCCCTAAAATGAGTGGGCAAAATGGATGGACAGCGTGGATGGGCATGGCTTCGGTGGATCCTTGGTGGGTGGATCCCTGATTGTGGGGCCCACTGCCTTACATCCACAACGTCCATCTGTTTTGGCAGATCATTTTAAGGCATGATCCTAAAAATGAAGCAGATCCAAATCTCTAGGTTTTTTATTATAGGTGAGGCCCGAGCTTTTGTGGAGCCCACCCGAATCTAGTCCCTGTTCATTCTTGTTTCTTTCAATAAAGTTCGAGGGGCTCTGCTCCCAAATCCAAATCTCAGGTGGACCACACCATGGAAAATGTGGTGATTGAATACCCACCATTAAAAACTTTTTAGGAATCACCGCAATATTTATTTTCCATCCAACCTGTTGATAAGGTCACAAAGACATGAAAGAGACCATACAAATATCAGCTTGATCCAAAATTTATGTGGCTCACAAGAAGTTTTTAATGGTCAATCACAACAGTTTCCATGTTGTGGTCAACCAAAGATTTTGATTTGCTTCATTTTTTATATCATTAATTTAAATGATCTGTCAAAACGGCTGGACAGCATGGATTTATGGCACCTACATCACAGTGGGCCCCACAGTCAGGGATCCACCCACCTTTAATTGGTTGATCCGGGATCCAACAAAGCCACGTCCGGCATGCATACGTAGGCCCCGCCATCAGGGTAGCACCGTGTTGGGTGAGGCCCTAGACGCACCTATTCCTAGGGCTGTAAATAGTCAGGTTCAGGGCGGGTTTAGCCAAAACCAGACCCACCCATTTACTAAACGGGTATGGGTCCAAATTTTAGACCCAGACCCTTTTACTAAATGGGCAAGTTCGGGTCAGGTCCAAGTTAACCCATCAGACCCATTTATAAATGGGTCCGGGTCTGGTAGAGGGAGATCCACCCAAACCCATTTATAAATGGGTCGGGTCTAATGGGTCCGGGTCTGGATCAAGTATGCAAGCATTTTACAAGGCTTAAAACCGGGTCTGGACGGGTCTGGGCTTGACAGGTCCCTTGAAACATAGACCAAACCCGCCCACTTACTAAATGGGTTCAGGTCGGGTCGGGTCGGGCCTAATATAAAGGAAACCAGACCCAGACCCGTTTAGCAACTGGGTCTGTTCTTGGACCCAGACCCGTACCATTTAACAAATGGGTCGGGTCTGGGTCGGGTCTAAATAGGTTGGGTCCAGGTACCCCATCGGGTCGTTGACACATTTACAGCCCTACCTATTCCGGTCCCGTGAACATTGTAAAATTCCCCTCAAGATTCATTGACATGATAGATCCAACAACAACAACAACAACAACAATAACAGAAAGACTGGATGATATATAAGATAATTTTATTTATTGTTTACTCCATCCCATCATGATTCACAACAACAACAACCAATAATCATAGTTAGAAAGGGAAAAAAAAAGGTATGGTTGTATTTATTGTGCACCAAGGTGGACTGAATAATTAAGAAATATCATGAAAATTCACGATCTTTAATGCCAACCAAACGCAACCTAAAGATGTGAAATGAGATCTATAGCGACGGTGGCGAGCTGACTGAGAGCTTCATTCTTCTCAGCGAAGGGCATTTTCTGTTCAGACTCCTCGAACTCTTGACTGCATGTGTCGGCTGCAGTTACTGCCTGCCCAGCATATACGTTAGCGGTTTTGTAGTCCTTGGAGCCAATTGCCATAGCTGCTTGCTTGAGCCCATCGATGACTTCCCCATACTCGTTGGAACAAGTCTCCAAGGCCAGGATCATCTTCTCATCAAGGCCTGTCTTCTGCCTCCACGAATTCGAATCTGCGTATAGTTCATCAGCATGCTTCGCAGTGAGCTCGAGGAGGTTCTTCGTGAAGCCGGCCATGTCAGCATAGCTGCTGCCGGAATCGAGAGCCTTAATGCATTGGTTGTAGTTCCTGGTTTGTTTGCAGGACTCACGAACCAGCTCATTCACCGCCGGGAGTACATCAGCGGTGGAGGACTGAGACGTGAAGAGGAGGACAGCGAAGACGACGAGGAACTTCGAAGGAAGAGTCGACATTTTCACTGCGTTGCGTTGCGTTGCGTTTTCACGTCCACAATCACACCTTACCAATGCATGATGGATGAAGGGTTTTGCGTCTTTATATAGTAGTACCTAGGGAGGTGGCACGTGCAAGGCACGTGCAGAGAAGGGAGGAAAATCGCCGTTTGAACCGGAAGCAGATTGCGTCCTGCCCTTCCCCTGGATGGAATCGGTCAAGGCAGGAGCGCATTTTCGGTGGGAGGTTGGTGGATCCCTGATTGTGAGGTCACCATGATGTATGTTCCTCACATCCATACTGTCCTTCCGTTTTGATGGCTAATTTTAGGGCATGATCCCAAAATGAAGTAGATCCAAATCTTAGGTGGACCAAACCACGGGAAACAGTGGTGTCATTTATTTTATTTGATTTATTTATTTATTTTAATTAAAAAAATTATTATTAGGGAAGCAAGTTCTACATTTGGGGGAGCACTACAAAAAGGAAGACAGCCCCCACCTATCATGAAGTGGTGATTGAGTATCCACAATTTTTTGGTATATTCACATACTGAGATTCCATTAACTAAATTAACTTTCAAATCCCAAATTAATTAATGTGTATGTCATATATGATAAAATGATTGTAATAAGTCCATTGTAAAAATAAATAAATAAATAAATAAAATAAAATAAAATAAGAGGAAATTCTGAGTCTTGGATGGGCCATAATTGCAAGGATCATAAACAAGCGACTCATCAACATTTTTTAACCATCCATTTAGGCATCCAACATTTGAATGGTTCATATCATTTTATTGACGTGATTTTAGTGTTGCAGCCCATAATTGGATTGTTTTGGGATGTCACCCGTGTGGCATACATACATGTTGATTAGCAGCTTAGAGATACCTTTGTGACATGTGAGACTCTCGAATTTAGAATGTGCTGAGATTTCAAAACCAACTAAAAAAAGTATATTTGAAATACTTTGATTCTATTTACCTCCAAATACAAGGCTGCCAAATGCTAACGGCAGCTATTTAGATTTGAAATACCCCCATTTACCACCAAATCCAAGGTGCCAAACTGGGTGCTGGAGAGTGTGGATAGTCTGTGTTGAGGGCAAGGAAAATTCCTGTGCCCTGAAATTTCATTGGCCATGTCATCGATGCCATGTTAGCACAACAGTTAAAAAGAAATGAAGAGTGCAGATCGTAGGCGCCTCTTGGAAATCAGGGCTATGTGGTATTGGCGGGCTAGGGTTGAGTCCCTTAAGCACCTCTTCGAAATTAAGATCTCTCACACGCCCAAGCGAGGCGAATTTTGTGGTAGACGGTCTGGCCAAATGGGGGCGTGCTGCTTCTTCTCATAGGGGTTTTGTATATACGAGAGATTTACCCCACCCAATTAAGGGTCATTTAGTCATAGATAGAATGGGTGTGGGCCATTCTTGTACTTAGTTTTAAGATAGGCTTCGTAGTTCCGTTCTTTTGGCCAATTCAGCTATGCCCGGATGAGGTGTATATTTTGCCTGTTAAAAAAAGAAGTGCAGATCGTCAATCCTGAAGGTACAAGAAGAAATCCAGTGTCGTGGCTTCTCATTGGTCCACGTCATTTCCAATGACTCCAGCTAATAAGATATACCACATTTCTCCCTCCCAAGTAGATTGTTAGCTACACAATACAACTTTTAATATGTGTAACTTTTTTGCCATACCTTTTGTGTTATATCTACACCTCCCATCAATTTTTCCAGATAAGTCTAGTGCTTGAACCCAAAAAAGAGGTACATCTAAAGCTCAAGTGGATCACGCAACAGAAACAGTGGGGATTAAACAAACTACCGTTGACACATTCCTAGGGCCAATTGTGAGGTTTATTTTCCATCTGGCATGTTCATAAGATCACACATACCTTGATGAAGTTAAAATACAATATCATCTTGATTAAAGCCTTATGTGGCCCCACGAAGATTTCAACGGTAGGCGTCCAATTCCCACTAGACGTCCAATTCCCACTAGACGCGGGTTCATGTGAAAGCCTTTCACAGGAAGATCCTGTGCTAGGATGCTAGGTGGGACCCACCATGATATTTGTGAGAAATCCACCTCATCCATCCGCTTTTTGAGTTCATTTTAGGACATGTAACAAAAAATGAGGCAAATACAAAACTCGAGTGTGCCACACAAGAGGAAATAATGGGGATTCAATGACCACCATAGAAACATTCATGTGGCCACAAAAATTTTGTATTAGACTAAGTTTTCTTGTGATTTGACTTCATCCCAATGAGAATGACCTTATAAACGGTTTAGATGGCATATAAACATCAAGGTGGAGCCTACAAAGGTTTCAATGGTAGGAAACTCCTTCCCTAGTTTTTCCTCTTGTATGGCGGACTGGAGTTTTGGATCCACTTCGTTTGCTAGAATTCATGGGCCACCTATAACACAAGACGTATGCTAGAATACAACCTACCCTAAGATGCTGGATTTGGTTCTCCATGTGAAAACTCTTGTGACACTGAGCATTATGTGTTTCTTCTTTTGGCCCCACCGCGACATTTATTTAAAGAGTCCGGATCCTCTGTTAAAAACGAGCAGAGAAATCCTGCTCATCACTACTCTGATTGGTCCAGCTCAGCCTGACTGCGTCAGAGCTGAGCTGCTCTGACACAGTCAGTATGATCTGAACCAATCAGACCAGCAGCAGCAGAGGTTCTCTGCTCGTTTTCACCGGAGGATCCGGATTCTTATTTAAAATGCATCCTGACAACCAATTAAGTTATCTTATGTACCAAAAACTACATCCTGCCATAGATGTCCTCAATTCTAACAGGGCTTGACCATGGAAGAAGTGATGAATTTTACCTTCCTTGACCATCGAATTTAGGAAAATTCAACTGTCCATATAGTTGAAAAAAACAGCCGTAAAAATTGAAATTCTACTGTCTGTAACAGTCGGCAACTATTCGACGGTCTAAAACAGTTGATAAAATATCGACGGTCCATAGTCATAGACTACTTTGGCCAAGTTTGATCGACCGAACTTCCGGGCCGGTCAATTGATGGCCATGTTGTTTACTATGATTTTGCGCATTTTTTTTTTTATCTATTTCGGGTTTAATATAATATAAGCGGGTGTAATCAAGATTAGCGTTAAAACACTTGTTTCAAAACGTGTTTAGAAGGTTTTAGGAGAAATGCGATAATCGACTAGATTCACCGCCATAGGACTATTTTTAGTAAAAGTGGTAAGTTTTGGCCTCGATCACAACTTCTGATCCGTGGAGTTTTGGACTTCGTGCCCAACATGGAAATGGCTTAAAAAATTTAGTAGAACCTACGTAGGATGGGCCGTGGACTATTCCATGTCCCAAGAAGACGGGACGATGCTCGGTCGGGGATACGGGCGATCCGGGCCGTTGAAACCGTGAAACGGCCACAACTCAAAAATCGGGATAAGTTACAAGGCGTATAATATATGAATTCGGGGTAGCTCGAGCTAGTATAGGCGACCAAACCCGCTTCGTCAGTTTCCTTCTGTCAGAAATGTGATAATCGACCAGATTCATCGACTTGGGGCTATTTTTAGTAGAAGTGGTAAGCTTTAGCCTCGATCACGGCTTGTAATCCGTGGGGTTTTGGACGTCGTGCCCAACATGAAAAGGGCTTAAAAAATTTAGTAGAACTCACGTAAGGCGAGCCGTGGACTATTTCATGGCCCAATCAGACGGGATGATGCTCAATCATGGACGGAGGCCATTCAGGCTGTCGAAACCGTGAAACGGTCGCAGCTCGAAATCCGGTATGAGCTACGGGCGTATAATATATGAATTTGGGGTAGCTCAAGCTAGTATAGGTGACCAAACCCGCTTCGCCGGTTTACTTTTGTCTGAAATGCGATAATCGACCAGATTCATCGGCTTGGGGCTCTTTTTAGTAGAAGTGGTAAGCTTTGACCTCGATCACGGCTTGTGATCCGTGGGGTTTTGGATGTGATGCCCAACATAGAAAGGGCTTAGAAAATTTAGTAGAACCCACGTAGGGTGGGCCGCAGACTATTTCATGGCCCAATCGGACAGGACGATGCTCAGTCATGGACAAAGGTCATTCGAGCCGTCGAAACCGTGAAACTGCCACAGCTCGAAATACAGGATGAGTTACTCGGCGTAGAATATAGGAATTTGGTGTAGCTCGAGCTAGTATAGGCGACGAAACCGGCTTCGCCGGTTTCCTTCTGCCAGAAATGCCATAATCGACCAGATTCACCTCCTTGAAGCTATTTTTAGTAGAAGTGGTAAGCTTTGGCCTCGATCACGGCTTGTGATCCGTTGGGTTTTGGATGTCGTGCCCAAAATGAAAAGGGCTTAAAAAATTTAGTAGAACCCACGTAGGGCGGTCGCGGACTATTTCATGGCCCAATCAGACGGGACGATGCTTGGTCATGGACGGAGGCTATTCGGGCTAACGAAATCGTAAAACGGCCACAGCTCGAAATACGTAATGAGTTACAGGGTGAATAATATATGAATTTGGGGTAGCTCGAAATAGTATAGGCAACCAAGACAGGTTTGAAGGTTTTTTTCTGCCAGAAATGCGATAATCGACCAGATTCACAGCCTTGGGGCTATTTTTAGTGGAAGTGGTAAGCTTTGGCCTCGATCACAGCTTTTGATCCGTGGGGTTTTGGACGTCGTGCCCAACATGGAAAGGGCTTAAAAAATTTAGTAGAACCCACATAGGGCGGGCCGCGGACTATTTCATGGCCCAATCCGACGAGACGATGCTCGGTCATGGACGGAGGCCATTCGGGCCGTCGAAACCGTGAAATGGCCGCTGCTCGAAATCCATGATGAGTTACGGGGCGTGTAAGATATGAATTTGGGGTAGCTCGAGCTAATATAGGCGACCAAACCCCCTTCGCCGGTTATCATCAGCCAGAATGCTATAATCAACCAGATTGACCGCCTTGGGGCTATTTTTAGTAGATGTGGTAAGCTTTGGCCTCGATCATGGCTTGTGATCCGTGGGATTTTGGTCATCGTACCCAATATGGAAAGGGCTTAAAAAATTGGTAGAACCCACGTAGGGTGGGCCGCGGACTATTTCATGGCCCAATCGGACGGGATGATGCTCGGTCGTCGACGGAGGCCATTCAGGCAGTCAAAACCGTGAAACGGCCGCATCTCAAAATTCAGGATGAGTTATGGGGCGTATAATATATGATTTTGGGGTAGCTCGAGATAGTATAGGCGACCAAACCAGGTTCGATGGTTTCCTTCTGCCAAAAATGAGATAATCGACCAGATTCACGGCCTTAGGGCTATTTTTAGTAGAAGTGGTAAGCTTTGGCCTCAATCACAGCTTGTGATCCGTGGGGTTTTGGACGTCGTGCCCAACAGGGAAAGGGCTTAAAAATTTAGTAAAACCCACGTAGGGCAGGCCGCGAACTATTTCATGGCCCAATCAGACAGGACGATGCTCGGTCGTGGACGGAGGTCATTCGGGCCGTCGAAACCGTGAACCAGCCGCAACTAAAAATACAGGATGAGTTACGGGGTGTATAATATATGAATTTGGGGTAGCTCGACCTAGTATAGGCGACCAAACCTACTTCGCCAGTTTCCTTCTGCCAGAAATGCGATAATCGACCAGATTCACTGTCTTGGGACAATTTTTAATAGAAGCGGTAAGCTTTGGCCTCGATCACAGCCTATGATCCGTGGGGTTTTGGACGTCATGCCCAACATGGAATGGGCTTAGAAAATTTAGTAGAATCCACATAGGGCAGGCCGCGGACTATTTCATTGCCCATTCGGACGGGACGATGCTCGGACGAGGACGGAGGTCATTCAGGCCGTCGAAACTGTGAATCGGCCGCAGCTCGAAATCCGCGATGAGTTACAGGACGTATAATATATGAATTTTGGGTAGCTCAAGCTAGTATAGGAGACCCAACACGCTTCGCCGGTTGCCTTCTGCCACAAAAACGATAATCAACCAGATTCACCGCCTTAGGGTCTTTTTAGTAGAAGTGATAAGCTTTGGCCTCGATCACGGCTTATGATCCGTAGGGTTTTGGACGTCGTGCCCAACATGGAAAGGGCTTAAAAAATTTTGTAGAACCCACGTAGGGTGCGCCACGTACTATTTCATGGCCCAATCGGACCGGACGATGCTCGGTCGTGGACGGAAGCCATTCAAGCCGTCAAAACCGTGAAACAGCCGCAGCTCGAAATCCAGAATGAGTTACGGGGTGTATAATATATGAATTTGGGGTAGCTCGAGCTAGTATAGGTGACCGAACCCACTTCGCCGGTTTCCTTCTGCCAAAAATGCCATAATCGATTAGATTCACCACCTTGGGGCTAATTTTAGTAGAAATGGTAAGCTTTGGCCTCGATCACGGCTTGTGATCCGTGTGGTTTTAGATGTTGTGCCCAACATAGAAAGGGCTTAAAATATTTATTTGAACCCACGTAGGGTGGGCAGCAGACTATTTTAAGGCCCAATCGGACGAGACGATGCTCGGTCGTGGACGAAGGCCATTCGAGCCGTCGAAACCATGAAACGGGCACAGCTCGAAATCCGAGATGAGTTACGGGGCGTATAATATATGAATTTGGGGTAGCACGAGCTAGTATAGTCGACCAAACCCGCTTGCCGAATTCCTTCTTCTATAAATGTGATAATCACCGCCTTCGGACTATTTTTAATAGAAGTGGTAAGCTTTGGCCTCAATCACGGCCTATGATCTGTGGGGTTTTAAACGTCATGCCCAACATGGAAAGGGCTTAGAAAATTTAGTAGAACCCACGTAGGGCATACGACGCACTATTTCATCGCCCATTTGGACGGGACGATGCTCGGACATGGGCGGAGGCCATTCGGGCCATCGAAACCATGAAACAGTCGTAGCTCGAAATCCGTGATAAGTTACGGGGTGTATAATATATGAATTTGGGGTAGCTCGCGCTAATATAGGCGACCAAACCTACTTCGCTGGTTTCTTTCTGCCAAAAATACGATAATCGACCAGATTCATCACCTTGGGGCTATTTTTAGTAGAGGTGGTAAGCTTTGGCCTCGATCACGGCTTGTGATCCGTTGGATTTTGGACGTCGTGCCCAACATGGAAAGGGCTTAGAAAATTTAGTAGAACCCACGTAGGGCGTGCCGCGGATGATTTCATGGCCCAATCGGACGAGACGATGCTCGATAGAGGACAGGCCATTCGGGCCGTCGAAACAGTGAAACGGCCGCTACTCGAAATCCTGGATGAGTTACGGGATGTATAATACTTGAATTTGGGGTAGCTCGAGATAGTATAAGCAACCAAACCCGAGTCACCGATTTCCTGCTCTCAGAAATGCCATAATCGACCAAATTCACCGCATTGGGGCTATTTTTAGTAGAAGTGGTAAGCTTTGCCCTCGATCACGGCTTATGATCCGTGGGGTTTTGGACGTCATGCCCAACATGGAAAGGGCTTAAAAATTTTATTAAAACCCACGTAGGGTTGGCCGCGGACTAGTACATGGCCCAATTGGACGGGACGATGCTCGGTGGTGGGCGGAGGCCATTCGGGCCGTCGAAACCGTGAAACAGCTGCAACTCAAAATCTGAGATGAGTTACGGGGCATATAATATATGAATTTGGGGTAGCTCGAGCTAGTATAGGCGACCAGACTAGGTGCGACGATTTCCTTTAGCTAAAAATGCCATAAACAACCAGATTCACCACCTTGGGGCTATTTTAGTAGAAGTTGTAAGCTTTGGCCTCCATCAGGGCTTATGATCCGTGGGGTTTTGGAAGTCGTGCCCAACATGGAAAGGGCTTAAAAAATTTTGTAGAACCCACGTAGGGTGGGTTGCAACTATTTCATGGCACAATCGATCGTGACGATGCTTAGTCGTGGATGGAGGCCATTCGGGCCCTCGAAATCGTGAAACGACCACAGGTCGAAATCTGGGATAAGTTATGGGGCGTATATTATATCAATTTGGGGTAGCTCGAGCTAGCATAGTCGACCAAACCCGCTTCATTGGTTTTCTTCTTCCATAAATGTCATAATCGACAAGATTCACCGCATTGGGGCTATTTTTAGTAAAAGTAGTAAGCTTTGGCCTCGATCACAGCTTGTGGTCCGTGGGGTTTTGGACGTCGTGCCCAACATGGAAAGGGCTTAAAAAATTTAGTAGAACCCAATTAGGGCAGGACGCGGACTAATTCAAGGCCCAATCAGATGGGACGATTCTCGGTCGTGGACGGAGGCTATTCGAGCAGTCGAAACCGTGAAACAACCACAGCTCGAAATCCGGGATGAGTTATGGGGCGTATAATCTATGAATTTCAGGTAGCTTGAGCTAGTATAGGTGACCAGACTAGGTACAACAGTTTCCTTCAGCTAGAAATGCCATAAACGACCAGATACCACTCCGTCCATCTCACTCCCCATATTAGTAACACTCATGAACCCACAATTTGTTTCTTCATTTGGGGTAAGAGGCCCTATGTGGGGCACATCGTACGAACAATGTTCTTGCAGTTTTAGGAGGCAAAAAGGGTATGCTTACGACACCCATTTTCCTTGGTATGTAAGGGCACCTTAGAGTTTCCTGTTTCTACCATTCCTTTCTCTCTCCATCTTTTAGTAATTTCTTACTTCCAAGACACCTAATTAGATTCTAATTGAAATAAATTTATTTCCTAATTTGTATGTACCAGAAGATTTCTAATATGAAATTTTATGGGACCCAGATGTAGAAATAGATCTAATCCATTGATTCATTCGTGCGTGTGTGCGTGCATATAGGAGTGGGCCCATCCTTGAGGCCCACTTGAGAAGTGGGGTTTGTGAGGTTAGAGGGCTTTAATGTAAGCTAATATAAGGTTGACCCTACACCCTTAGTCATCTTGAAAATCACCTGTGAATCCCACATGTTTGATCATACATTGCTCACACATAAGACCTTTCTAGAGTGTTTTGGATAAATAACTTGCGGCCTAGCTTTGGCCTATTTTTCCATACTAACTAGAAAAATAAATTGTTAATATCGAAGTACTTGTCCATACCTTCGAAATGAGTGGTCGCATGCCCCAAACGGACATTGAATGGCTGAGATCTAACTAAAACAAAATTAGGTGTCCAGCTGCATGTGTTCCGCGATCTGAGGTGACATCCTCTTAGTTGTGGCCCACTTTTGGGCAATCTTATGGTCTCCTTTGGAGAATCTAATTTAAAAAGAATGTGGTGTCAGACATCATCTTCAAAATATGGGGTTGTTTGCCCTGATCAAAGTTCGGACCGCGAAGTTATTAAACCAATAAGATCGACTCTCCATTGACCAAGCAATGACCTACATTAGGTGGGTCAAATCTCATGATCTATGGATCAAATTGAGAAAAAATATGTGTGATGTCTTGAAGGTTCATGTTAGATTGGAAAGAACGGATTAGACAATGGGTATCCAGATCTTCTTAGCAAAATCCTAAACCATTCATTGTTAAATGTTCCCTAAAAGCGGATTGTTTTGATTAAATCTGTTGGATTTGATTTTGAATTGGGCACAAACTTTACCCTGGCCCAATTTGCATGTTTTGAAAACATCTGTCGACTCGGATTGGTTCATGGAATGCTTGATCATGGAGCTCCAGTTAAACTAGTCCATGGACTTTGGTTGGTCATTTTAGGCAGTTGATTCATGTATAGAATTGATGATCATGTGCATGATTGTTTGGATCCCTATTTGATTTGTAATTAATGACCTCACATGTGTCATATGTGGAGCCCTCACATCCTTAATGGATTATGGCACCACATTTTCATTCGTGATGGTTGTGTGGGGCCCTCATTTCAATAAGCTTGCCCATGTGATCATGAGAACCGCTTGTTCGATTAGATTTCTATTTGATCGCCCGGTTACAGGCTTGGCCAAAGATGGGTGAATTGATGGAGTGATGATCTAACCATGGACACCAAGTGATGTGGTCATTCGATCGCCCTATATCCCTTTTGTGCAGACCTTAAGGGGAGAAATTAGTTTGTCAATTGTTGACAAAAAGAGAGAGAAAGATCAAGTCCCACCAAAACAAGCTTGCATTCTGTTTTACAGGATCTGTTTGTTGTTGAAGGGGTTAATAAAGTATGGGGGAGCAATTTGAGAGGAACATGGCTTAAGGATCACATTTCTTAGTTATAATTCGAGTTATAATCTCTTACTTTATCATATAATTTATTTATTGTTTTGGTATTGTCATTGTTGTGGACCATGATAAGATCTAGGTTAGATTTTTGTCTCGTAATTGACAAAGAGAGAGATTGTTAGTACACTTATTCGTGGCATTCGAGTGCACCTTATTTGTCAATCACATGCATCCATGTGTTGTAATGTCGGTCGAGCCTTAAGAAGTTGAAGACCGAAGATTCAAATGGACAAGAAGTACCAATGAGGAAGAAATAGGAAAAAGAGGTGCCTTAGTGATTATAACCTTAGAACCAAAATAATTCATAGCCTCTAGATGACTTGGACCTCATAAGAAAACCTTTAGTCATTATTCTTAGCCTTAGAATAATCATTGAATTAAACATGATAAGTTAGGATAATTAAAGAGGTACAAGCTGTTGTAAAATAAATAGCCCAAATAGCAGTTTTCAAGTGGTCTTCGATCCCATCAAAGATTGTGTTGATGCCATCAAACATTATCTCCATCAACTGTCTAAACTCTTTGAACACTACTTCGATCTCATTGAAGAGCACTTTGATCCCATTGAAGGGTGTTCTTCGATCCCATCGAAGCATATTTGATACCATCGAACAATCTGTTTAACAACTCGCTAAACTCTAGATAGTTCTTCGATTCTATCAAGTGGGACGTCAATCCCATCGAAGGGTGTTTCGATCCTATTTAAAGAGCCGTTTTCTGCCCGTTTTATAGCCGTTGGAGATTTCTGACTATTTAAAGGGGACTCGGCTCTTAAGCATTTTGATGAGTTTTTAAGGCATTAGAAGCCACCATAACTCTACACCATTAGGCTCTCTAATCCTGAGAGATTCAAGTCATAATTATGGGAGGTTCAAGTCATAATCACTTGTGATTCATCACAAGGTTGAGCATTCAAAGCTCTAATGGAGATTAACCTAATCTCTCTCTTCCTCTAGTGAGTTAAACATAAAGCCGATGGGCAAATCATTGTCTAAACTTATTAGAGGGACCCATTAGGTGAATTCCTCTAGGCAACAATATTCCTACTAGTTATAGAGAATTCAATCACCCTCCTATCACCTTAGTCGCCTTAAGAAGAATTATATGCAAGGCAATTGATCATTGGAAGTGAAGCATTGGTAAAGTGTTCGCTCGCCTCAAGTGCAAGGCTGCGATGTAGTAATAATTCTCGGTAAGATCGAGGTCGATCCACAGGGAATTAGAAAAACAAATTCAAAACTATTTCAGCAACTTGGATTAAAACAATTTAGAGATTAAGTTAAGAACTCAAAACAGTAACTAAAGAAAAATCAGTATTTAAAGGAACTAAGGCTTTCAAGGATCCACTTGTAGCAATCCCATGTCAATCTAATCAATCCAATCATAAAACACAACTAGATTTGAAGTTCTATCTCTCATCTAGTTGGAAGATAAAGCATTGAAACACATTCAATCCCACTTAAGTTGAACTTCCAAGTTATAGTCCTATTCAATCCCATAGCATTCAAAATTATAGCTTTCGGAGTAACAGCCATGCCTATGGACTATGGCATGCTCAAGGATTACCATAATTTAAATCTAATCAAATAAAACATGATAATCTCAGAGAATTGCAAGGAATCCATGTCCGGAGCACATGAACTCTCATAAAACTTCTAAAAATATCAACTTTATATGAACTAGAACATTCAAAATTCAAACTTAAAGTGAAAGTACTTGAATCAAACTGAATTAAACATGAAATTAGCTACAAGCTTCACCTCTCAGCCCTAGCTGAGAGATTCTAGCCGAGCATTGTCATACTACAACTAAAACTCAAATAAGAAAACATAAAAACTAGAAAAATCGGAATCGACGGAGTTGTAGATGCTCCACGGTGATCTCCTTCACTTCCCACGACCTCCAATCTCTTCTAAGATGCCTTTAGATGAAGCCTTAGGTCCCCTTTTATAAAATAGTGCGGAAATTCCAGATTGCGTAAGAAATCCCGGAGCTGTGTAGAGAAATTCGGAGCTTGTAAGAGAAGCCTTGTTACGCAGACGACCAGTTGGACGACTAGTCTGAGCCCTGGACGACCGGTCGTAAATCGTAAAAAACAGTCCTGTGACTTTTTGGATTTTCCTCCCCCTCTCTGTTGAGTGCTCAACCGGTCTGACGACCGGTCTGAGTGCTGGCCGACCGGTCTAGCATGGTCCAGTAACATATACAGCACAGGGGGGTCCCTGTTGAATTACAGATCAATTCTGTGCCTTGGCAGACTGGTCAGACGACCAGTCTTCAGTGCAGAGTGTTGCACTTCTTCCTTCGTTCTTTCTCTTCCTCCCTTGCTTCTTTCTTCCATCCTTTGGCATTTAATTCTTTAATCTCCAATGTTCCTTTGGTGACCTTTTTAGCCTTAAACTAGTGAAACTCTGCCTCGCTCCTACAATCACAAATCACACATTAGATGAGCCTTTTAAGCATGCAAACCATGCATATAATGTGATGTAATGGGCTAGTGAATGTATAAATTGGAGGCTCAACACAAAGTATCGAGAACAAGATCGGCGGAGCATGAGGAGTTGATTCAAGCATGGGAGAGCTAGAAGAAGCAACTTAAAAACAGTGCATCAATGGGGCTCAAACCCAATAAGTAAGGTTGTCAACTTTTAGAGTTCATCCACTCTTTTCCCGTGAAGAATTGAGTGTAGAGTTTGAATTGCGAAACTCGATAGGACTCTAAAAGTCTTCAAGGGGAGCCTCTGACGTGAGTGTACGTGAGGTTCTTGTATAGGACCTTAACTAATGTGTTGAGCCTAAATTCAGGTTCTTGAATAGGACCTTTGCTCCTGTGTAGAGCCTAAATTGTCAAGTCTCTAAGGGGAGCCACCGACATGGGTAAGCACGTGGTCCACCAACACGGGTGCATATATGTAGGTTCTTGTGTAGGACTTTGTACTTGTGTAGGATTGTAAAGGTTGGGAGGAACCTATTTAAAACTCCTAGATTGTGAGGTGAACCTGATTTAAAACCTGCATAGTGAAATTCGTTGTACTCATGAGTTAGATAAGACAACTGAGAGTGGAGTAGACAAGTAGTCAAACCACTATACATACTTGTGTTTGTGATGTATTTGAGCACATTGTTAGTTTAATTGGTAATTGTATGAATGCTTGAATGGAATGTATATTATGCACTAGATAGGAAAATTCGCACATAAGATGTATTTTCACTAATAGATTAGTTGCTTAATTGCCTTATATCATTTGTAGTCTATGTGATTGGACCCACTTAAGCTTAGAAGCTAAGTTTTACTTTCTTAATTCAGTTTTATTATTAATTAGTTTTAATTTGGCAATAAATTTTCAAAAGGTACTAATTAACCCCCCCCCCCCCCCCCCCCAACTTAGCCGCCAAGCTTTTGCACACAGTATAGGGTGTCACGTTAGACGATCCGACAACATTTCATAACGCTTGAGGAGAACTTGGTCTTGGGTATTCAAACATCGTGATCACTTAGTTTTTATAAGCTAGTTTTATGGATCGTCCATCCGCTTCATGTGAGGTGGATAATTGATGATTGTTCATCTGATATATGCATGATTCCTTCTCATTACTTCTACTCCGTGGTTATTATTATTCTCTTGTGAATCATGTGGGAACGTGTGATTAATTGTTGATATCTTCACTCTCTAAGGTATCCCATGTTAAAGAAAAATTGGCTTTTGAATTCCATTCAGGACTTAAGAGAGATACCATGCAAGCGTCACTTGAATTCCACTACTAAAGACATATGCATACTTATGATCAGTACTGTAGCCTCATACGATGCCTAACCAGTTGGAATTCAGGACGAGCACAGTATGTTGTCAATCAGGTATATGGTGTTACCCTATTTTCCACTTCTCATCAACTGACTAGTGGTGATAAGAGTTGTTGATGCATAATTGATTTATGCATGATGATTCACGATTTTTCAAATGGCTTCCATATTTGCCTGGCATGCTTGTGTTCGATGAATGTATGGCATGTTCTATTTTGTATGAATGTGAGCACTATAAGACAAGATAATTATATGTATGACTTGAGTCCATGTCACTTGTGTGTTTCTTGCTTGTAGATTGGATCTAGAGTGTTACTCAGATGATTTCAGTCAAGGGTATAATTAAGGAATCTGGACCGTTAGGTTTATTCGTTACTAGATGGACTTTATAGATGATCAGTATGACTCGTTAATCCTCTTGTTAAGAAGCCATTTCATCATGTGTGCTTTCTTGGTGCAAGCATGTATTAATTTTATGGCAAGTGGGAAATTGTTGGAGTTAGTGCCCTAGAAAAACATCAGCGCCCTTATCCATTAGCCACGTAGATGTGATTGGACGAATCTCAATCATTGATCGTGGTGACTATAGGTCCTAGATTAGACATGTGATATGCCTTAGACAGATTTAGTATTTCTCTCATTCATTGAGTTTATTGATGAGTACTGATTCCTCTGGTAGTCCTTGGAAACTTAAGATTAGACATGACAGATTGACCGAGGAGAGTCGTGGTCCATGGATCTCAGTATCTTATTAGACCATGATCGTCACAAGTGCATGGGACACACCAATGAACATCAGTTCATGAGATGTACAATCATCTTGTGCGAGGGGACTGACTTAGTTAGGATGGATAGTCTCCACCATCGGGAGTCAACTTGGTATCAGTTTATGCCTTGCCCTTACCTTACACATGAGTGTGAGTGTGTCATAAATAAAGGATCTAAGTTCGGACTTTTGGTCGCTCACATTGATGGATTGAGATCAAGTCAATAGTCTAGGGCCCCATTAGCTTGGACTGTGATCATGAGATCAGGATTTGATGACGCATGGAAGATTATTTAATCCTTAAACCTGAGGATGTGTAATCGTCGCGATCTTGACTGGTTGGCTTTAGCTCTTCCTATGACGTCCATGCAGGGGCCAATAAAGTGAACGTAGCCGAGTACTTCCATCAAGGGTCCTTGATTCTTGTACGGGCCAATAATCGCTGATTTTCCTAAGAACATATTTATAGGTGATCTAGATAGATCAGGGACTCATCAAGTGATTTTTCCACTGGGTCGAGCACTCTAATTGTTTTAATCGGATTTTCAAAGGTTTTTAATCGTTGAAGTTTTGTTTTAACTGTTAAAATTGTTTTGAACACACTTGATGATAACCTAATGGCCCAGGTATAATGGTTCACTTTTGATTGGCATATGATATGATAATTAGTAGATACGTCATGACAATGGAGAGATTGAATCATGAGTATATGCATGGATGAGGCAGATTGACAGACTTCCTTCACAGTAGGTTACACCGAAGTCCATAGGGTGGCGAAGCACTCGGTATACCCCTGATACCCTAACTCCTTATTTATATGATCATATCCCATAGGAGAGATGAAGCTAGCCCCGAACATCCCTACCCTGTAGGATGTGTGAGTGTGAGGAAAAAGAGAGTATGTGAGGGAGTAAAGATCCACTCCATCCTCTTCGATTGTCCTCACGTGTGGTCCACTTATGTGGATAGTATACTTCTTCCTCGGCACCTACTAGAGAATTAGACGTTGGGCTATCTCAATTCTCCAGTGCTGAGATAGATTAGGGAGGGACTCCTTAGTTTAGAAACGACATCAACAAATCAACATACAAACTTCTCTTTAGTGCTCATCGCATGCAGGTATGATCTCCAATGTTTTAAAAAAAAAACAAAAAAAAAAAAAAAAAAAAAACTTCATCGCTTCATGTCTTAATGTATTGTAGAAATTTGATGTTATTGCAAATATAGGTTTTTAAGATAGATCCTATGATCAAATTATATTGTACCATATTCCACTCCGTTTGTGCACTAGGGACCCAACATATTTATCGTCCACTGAGTTGCACTACTAATTAAGAAATATCATGAAAATACTTGATATTTGATGCAACGAAATGCAACCTAAGGCTTTGCAGTGAGAGCTAATACGATGCTGGAGAGCTGGCTGAGATATCCAATCCTCTTAGCGAAGGGCAATTTCCGGCCATTCTCCTTAAAGTCTTGAATGCATGTCTCGGTTGCGTCTTTTACACCAGCAGCATATAAGTTGGCATGTTGGTAGTCATTGGAGCCCATTGCCTCTACTGCTTTTGCTATCTCATCGCTTGCGCGACCAAACAACTCGGTGCAAATCTCCAAGGACCGGATCAACCTGTCGTTAAGGACCATCCTCTTCCTCCAAAAATTCGCCTGTCTGTACAGTTTGTTAGAATTCGCGAGCATGTGCTCGAGTATGATCTTCGTGAGGCCAGCCCACATCGGCATTGTGGCAGCGGGGATCGGACTCGAGAGTCTTCACGCAAAATTCGTAGTTGATGGCCTTCTTGCAGCTCTCTTTTATCAGCTTCGTGTCCTTATTGGCCGGGCTTTTGAAGTTGTAGGGCTGAGTGACGACATGGATGGATGGGTTAGAGGGCTCTTAACGACTTTGTGGGCGGTTGGCAGTGGCGGACAGAGAGACGACGAGGATGGCGAGGAGAAGCTTCAAAGGAAGAGTCGACATTTTCACTACGTTTGCGTTGCGTTTTCACGTCCACAATCACACCTGATTACCAATGCATGAATGAATGATGGAGGAGGTCTTTTGCGTCTTTATAAAGCAGCGTCTGGGGGGAGGTGGCACGTGCAAGGCACGTGCAGAGTG
This sequence comes from Liriodendron chinense, assembly GCA_003013855.2. Lineage (NCBI taxonomy): Eukaryota > Viridiplantae > Streptophyta > Magnoliopsida > Magnoliales > Magnoliaceae > Liriodendron > Liriodendron chinense. The sequence goes on from PVNU02000343.1 coordinate 46,469, forward strand.
TGGAGAAGAATCGCCGTTTGAACCGGAAGGGGATTCCATCCTGCCAGAATGGAATCGGTCAAGGCGGGGCTCTGTGGGATCCTCCGTGATGTATGGTGTTATCCATACCGTTTATCCACTTTTTCATATCATTTTAGGGCACGAAACCAAAAAAAAGATAGATCTTAGGCTCAAGTGGACCACACAGTGGGGATTGAACTCCTACCGTTAAAAACTTCTTGAGGGCTACAGAAGTTTTGGATCAAGATGAAATTTGTGTTTTCCATTCATCCAGGTCTACGTGACCTTATGAACAGGTTGGATGGAAAATAAACATCACGGTGAGCCCTAAGAAGGCTTAAACGGTAGGCATTGTTATCACCGCTGCCTCATGTTCTGTGGTCCACTTGAACTTGGATCTGTCTAATTTTTGGTATTATAGCCTAAAACGATTTTTAAAAATGGATTAACGGTGTGGATAAAACCCATATATCACGGTGGGCCTTCACATATCCCCTCTAGATCAATTCCGTGCAAGCTGGGCAGGACGCAGTCCGCTTCCGTTTGAACCGGGCGCGTATTTTCATTCTCTGGTGCAGCGCGATTCTAGCGCGGCACCTGCTTTCGCTCTTTCCCTCTTTGGTTGTAGCACGATTCGAGCGCTCTAGTCTCTAGAAAGAGAAATGCTCCCATGCTCTCAGAGCACTATTAGTTATAGTGCTCCAAGTTGCATTGGGACACTTCTGCTATCTAATCCATTGATCTAAACTGTTCACTAGGTCCAACTCAGATTTCATGAGTAACCAATGTCTAATTATCACTCCAATCCGAAAACTATTAGCCATTCGATCAATGGTCATTGATATGGATGGTCAAGATCATTTACACAAAAAAAGTCTAATAAAAAGTTGAAAATTTTACAAAATAGTACCTCATTAATATGATATTTACATTACACACTCATTAATGAAGTTGTTCTCAAACGGATGCCTTCTGTTAGCTTTCTCCAGTCCCTGAGAAAAATTTCAACACAATGAATTGCATGGCTTTAGGTACGTGGTTGCTGTTCGTTGCTCTATGGACTCACCATGATGCATTCACGAACTTTTTCAAACTACTTTATGGCTAGAGCAAAAAAATGAGTCATTTATCTACATTGCAAGTGAATTACACCATAGGAAATAGTTTAATGGCCGCCTTAAAAACTTCTTAAGCCCACCTTAGTGCCCTACTATATGGTTTATTTTCCATCCAACATGTTGAGTAGGTCACACAGGTCTGGATGAAGGGAAAAAAAACGAATATTACCTTGATTCAAAAATTTTGTAGCCCACTAGAAGTTTTTAATGATGGGCATTCATCACCACTGTTTCATGCAATGTGGTCCACCTGAGATTTGAATCTGATTCAGTTTTGAGCTCATGCCTAAAATGATATGAAAAAATGGATAGATGGTGTGGATTAAACATATGCATCATAGCGAGCCCACAGAGCCCGGCAAACAGCCCAGGTTAAAGGCACTGCTTTTTTTAAGTCTTTGCCGGACCAGATCGCCTGTGGCTCCGGCAAGCAAATTCGAATTCATATCTGCTTAATGCAGCAGGGCAGAAAAAGTCAGTGCACAGGACAAATTAGGCGGTTAGCAAACAGGAAAATTCTGTTCAAGCTGAGTAGACCATTCCCGGGCAAATTCATATGGTTGGAAATGATGTGGGCCTTACAGAGATACCAGTCACGAATCCACTCCCTCCATCAGTTTTGCAAGACCACGATGGGACAACAGGATTCTAAAGATAAGGCATATCTAAAAATCAATGAGCCACACTATATTAAACAGTGGCAACATAAATGTCTACATTGAAACCTTCCAATAGCCGACCATGATGTTTATTGGCTATCCAAAACGTTCATAAGGTTATTACCACTCAGGTAAACTATGGGCACAAATATCATCCTGATACAAAACTAGAGTTGACTCCAGAAAGTTTCTAAAGGTGGGTGTCCAATCCCTACTGTTTCTTGTGGTGTAGCCCACGTCAATTTTAGACATCCCTGATTTTTAGACTCATGCCCTAATATTGTCTTGCAAAACTGATGAATGTAGTGGATTTGTTACTTAAATCTCTGTTGGCCCACACAGCTTCCGACTACATGAAGTCCGGGGAGCACAGGAAATCCGAGTCAGTCGATCTTTAGCTTTCTGATTACGTCATGAAGCAGTCCTGACCATAGGACCCACCTTGATATATGTATTGTATATTCATGACATCCGTCCATTTTTTTCGGCTCCTTTTAGACCTTGAAATCAACAATTAAACCGATCCAAATCTCAGCTGCACCATACCATAGGAAATGGTGTTGATTGAAGGCCCCCCATTGAAAACTTCATGGGGCCTAGGTAATGCACCACCATAATAATGTTTATTTGCTATCCAACCGGTTGAGAACGACACACAAACCTGGATGAAGGTTAAAGGCAAATATCAGCTTGATCCAAAACTTTTGTAGCCCTCAGGAAGTTTTTAATGGTGGGCGTTCACCAGCACCGTTTCCTGCGGTGTAGTCCACGTGTGATTTGGATCTGCCTTATTTTTGGTCTCATAACTTAAAATGGTCTTCAAAATTGGATGGACAGCATAGATTAAATACATACAGCATAGTGGAGCCCACAGTGAACGTTACGCAATTCACATGTTAAAGGCTCAGCTTGGTGGGCATTTCCATCCTTTTAAGAAAAAATCTTATTTTAAAACTGACGAACATTAGAAAACTACGAGTAATTACCATATTAATGAGGTACTATTTATAAAATTTCTTAAAAATTTGATTATATGCTTAATAGGTTCGGGCAAAGGCTCTGTGAAGCCACCGCGTTGTGTGGATTTTATCTCCGCTGTCTATTCATTTTTTTCAGATCATTTTAGGTTATGAGTATAAAAATTAGGCAGGTCAGATGCTCAAGTGGACCGCACCATAGGAATCAACGGCCATATGAAACTCACCGTTGAAACCTTCCTAGGGGCTACTGTTATTTTATTTGAAATCCAACCGTTCATAAGGTCATATAGACCTGGATGAAAGGAAAACAAATATCAGATTGGTCGAAAACTTAGCACTCACAAGAAGTTTTTAATGGTGGGAGTTCAATCCCCATTGTGTGGTCCACTTTAGACTTGGATTTACCTCATTATTGGGGTTCATATCCTAAAATGATGTAAAAAAATAAATGGACAGCATAGATAAAACTCATACATTATTGTGGCCCCATAGAGCCCCTCTCTAGACGAATTAGGGTCAGGCAGGGCTGGACCCAATCCACTTCAAGTTGCTAGGATTCTAAGGGGCTGTTTGTTTACAGCTTAATATTCTCCACTTAACATGCTATTTGTGTTTGTGTAGCCCACTTAAAATCAATCCTAAATGAAAATTAATAACGAATCAATTCGGATTGGTGCGTGAGCGGAATGCGGTAATATATGAGCCAGAATGGGGGTAAGTGGCTTAACGGAATGAAAAGAAAAAAAAGAAAAAAAAGAAAAAAGAAAATGACAACCTTGCCCATTCGAAATAACTTCCGATAAATATGCAAGGGTTTATTGCATTGATGTTCTGTGGGCGTTACAAAGTTCATTGGACCTTATCATGATGTATGTGTTATATCCATCCCGACCGTTCATTTGCCACTTCAATTCAGGGCATGAGCCAAAAATGAGGCAGACCCACAACTCAAGTGGAGCACACCATAGAAAGTTGTGGGGACAATGACCCTCACCATTGAACCTTCCTAGGGCCCACATGATTGATTTTTTTTTAGCCATCTAACTTGTTCATAAGATCACACAAACCTTGTTGAAGGGAAACACAAATATCAGTTTCATTCAAAACTTTCCTTGGCGCCCAAGAAGATTTCAATGTAGGCATTCAATCTTAACTTGTTTATATTGTGTGGTCCACTTTAGCTTTTAATCTGCCTCATCTTATGGCTCATGACCTAAAATGATATGAAAAAATAGATAGACAGTATGGTTCTAACACATACATCATGGTGGGGTTAATAGAACTTTACCACATCAACACCAAGGTGGCTACTTAATTAGATTGCCCATGGTGATTTCCTTTTTTCTTTTTCTTTTTTTTGGGTTAGTTCACATCCCAATGTTAGTACACACAACCACACTGTTACTCAGCCTCCAATGTTAGTCACCCCCCACATAGGGATTTGATACCTTGACCTTAGTGTTGAGACAAGGTTATCTTCACTCAGCCCATGCAGATTTTCTACGAAAAGGATTTTACAAAAGTTCAAGGGATGCTTTCCAAAAATCCACTCCCTCCATCTTGATGTTATATGCCATCCAAACCATTTATAATGAAATTCCCACTAAGATCAAGTGAAAACATTAAAAACTAATCAGCCCGATAAAAAACTTTTGTAGGCATACAAATGTTTCAATGGTGATCACTAAATCCCCACTATTTCCTCTCATGTGGTCCACTTGAGTTTTGGATCCACCTTATTTTTAGTCAAATGTTATAAAATTAATGAGCTCTCAAAAGGGATGGACGGAGTGAATTTCTCACAAACATCATGGTGGTCCCTACCTAACATGGACGGAGGAACTTCCTGTGAAAGGCTTTTGGTAGGTAATCTTTGCGAACACGGGTTGGGTGGTGACATGAAAATCAGCCAAAAAGCTTTAATCAAAGCTATGTGGGTCTCAACATGATGTATTTGTTTTATCCACGCCATTAATTCATTTTTACATATTATTTTAAGGCATGAGACCAAAAATTAAGTAGATACAAATCTCAAGTGGACCACACCATAGGAAACAATGGGGATTGAACATTTACCATAGGAAAATTTTGGGTTCCACAAAAGTTTTAGATCAAACTAATATTTGTGTTTTCCGTTTATCCCGTTCTTTGTGATCTTATGAACAGGTTGGACGACAAATAAACATCACTGTGTGCCCTAGGAACGTTTCACCAGTGGACATCATTCTCCTCATTATTTCCTGTGGTGTGGTCCACTTGAGGTTTTTATCTGCCTTTTTTTTTTGTCTCATCCCTTAAACTGAGCTCAACAAATGGATGAATGGCGTGGATTAGATAAATACATCATGGTGGGACCCACATAGCTTTAACACCAGCTTGCTTGTCTGAGGATTGCAGGGGCAGTTCAGGTGTGACCCGACTTCATCCAAGACGGTGGGGCCCTTACATGGGGCCCACCTTGATGTGTGTATTCTACATCCACACGTCCATCCATTTTTTCATATCGTTTTAGGGCGTGAGCCTAAAAATGAAGCATATCCAATTATCAAGTCCATTGACCTGATGAAGGGAGCAAACAAATATTAACTTGATCTAAAACTTGTATTGCCCCCAAAAAGCTTTTAATGGTGGGATTTCAATACTTGAGGTGTGGTCTGCTTGAGATTAGGATCATCTTCATTTTTGTGACTATATCCTAAATGATCCTGAAAAATGGATAAATCATATAGATATATAACACACGCATCAAGGTCGGCCCCATGGTCCTTCGTTAATTACTCCAATAACACTTAATCACTCTATTTTTGGAAGGATGCCAACTAGGTGGGGCCCATCATAATGTTTGTGAGAAATCCACCCCATCGATTTGGTTTTTAGGTCACGTTAGGATATGAGCTCAAATTCGGAACAATTTGATAAATTTGTCTAATTTCAGACATTTTCACCAAACATAAATTTTTAGATTCAATATAAATTTTAGTATTCCGAAAAAAATTTCATACAGTTACCAAATGGGTATTCCAACACTTATCAGTACTAAAATTCAGTACATATATAATAGATCCATTAGTTAATTTAATTTCAGACTTTTTTTTTATTTAATTACCAATCGCACTCCAACGAATCAAACTTGTTAGGCAATTGTAGTTATCCCATCTATCGCTCAGGATAAGGATGGGTATAAAAAATAAGGCTCGATGGATTAGATCATTAACTTAGTGAGATTTTGCATGATAGCCTTAGAAATAGTTTTGTAGGCTTAATGGACGGTTCAGATCAACCCATAGGCTATATAACTGGACTGATGCGACAGGACTTAGGTTTAACTATTTATCAGGTCAGCCATTGGCAATTAAATTCCCATTGCCTAAAATCTCAAATATCAAAAGACGATTGTAGCTTTCAAACAGTAGATTTTTTCCTGCTGAATGTGAATTGCTTTTCTTGTTCATTCTAATACGGTAGGCTACCGATAAAATAGTTGGGACGGTCCAGTTAGTGTTACTTTAGAGAGTGTATATATAATATATATATATATATATATATATATATATATATATATATATTATTATATATATATATATATATATATATATATATATATATAAAATAGTGGGATTGAACCACTGCCATTGAAAAGTTATCAAAGGCCGCAAAAGTTTTGGATCATGCTAATAACTGTGTTTTCTCTTATTTGAGAACTGTGTGAGAGAGAGAGAGATCGAGAGCGAAGCGGGTGAGGGAGAGGGAGAGGGAAAAATAAAAAAGAAATTATGGCTTCACGACTGCGTGACGGGAGCGAATTGGGCGGGCTTGCTTTTGGGTGAATGGAGTTAGAGAAACAATCCTGTCAAGGGCTTTTGGGCCCACCTTGATGTAGTGGTTTATCCACTCGGTCCATTCATTTTGAACCTGGTTTTAGGGCATGATCCCAAAAGGAGGTAGATGAAAGGCCCAAATGGATTACAACAAAGATCAATGGTAGGCACTTAATATCCCAATAGGAATGACATATGAACATATGGATGCATGGAATATAAACATAACTGTGGACCAAGGGAGGTTTCAACAGTAAGTATTTCCCTACCTACCTTTTCCTTCAGTGCGGCCCACTTGAGTATTAGATTTGAATCATTTTTTGCCGCACGACCTAAAATGAGTTCACGAAACGGATGGAATGGTGTGGATTTATCATAAAAATTACTTTGGCCATCGTTAATTACCTTATAATGACGGATGGATGGGTCGATGCAAGCAAGAGTTCGGGATCTAATCCGTCGTTAATTACCTTACATGACGGACATGGTTCGGCGTACAATTTACTATCAAAGCCAGCAAGACGTTTTACGACGATTGTTTCGTCGTTAAACCAAGCAGTTTTTTGCGACGAATCAAATGCGTCGTTAAACCAACGTTTTTGTAGCGTTCTTCCGCTGTTTTGCGTAGTGCAATAGACAGACCTATGTCTGGATTAATGAACAGTTGGCCCCAATTTCATAACTGAAAACCCATGTATGCTTTTCAAAGATGCCTTTATGATAAGTAGAGTAGATGTAAGTGTAAAATTCTACTGAGGTTCATTGACATTTTATAAAACAAATAACAACAACAGCAACAACAACAACAACAATCACAGGTAGAAAGAAAAAACAAAAAATCAGTTTGGTTGCATTTATTTGAAATATCATGAAAATTCTTGATATTTGATGCAACCAAATGCAACCTAAAGAAGAGAAACGAGATCTAAAGCGGCAGTGGAGAGCTGATTGAGAGCTTCATTCTTCTTAGCTAGGGGCATTTTCTGGTCAAACTCCTCGAACTCTTGCTTGCATGTATCGGCGGCCTTTATTGCCTGACCGGCCTGTAATTTGGCAGTTTTGTAGTCATTGGAGTTCAATGCCTGTACTGCTACCGTGAGCCCATCGATTGCATCACCATACAACTCAGTGCAAGTCTCCAAGGCCCGGATCGTCTTGTCATTGAGGTTCTTCTTCTTCCTCCATGAAAGCGACAGTTGGAATAGATTGTTAGTATCTTTAAGTGCGATCTCGAGTGCGATCTTCGCGAGGCCAGCTGTGTCGGCATTGTAGCTGCGGGGATCGGAGCTGAGATACTTCACGCATTGCTTGTAGCTCCTCGTGCGTTTGCAGGTACTATGGATAAGCGTCATGTCCTTTCTGGCCTGGGCTTTGGCTTTGGAGGTGTAGGACTGAGAGAGGAGGACGAGGAGGAGGAGAAGCTTCAAAGGAAGAGTCGACATTTTCACTACGTTGGCGTTGCCTTTTCACGTCCACAATCACAGCTACCAATGCATGAAATGATGGAGGAGGCCTTTTGCGTCTTTATACAGTAGTGCCTTGGGGAGGTGGCAGGTGCAAGGCACGTGCAGAGAGTGGAGAAGAATCGCCGTTTGAACCGGAAGCGGATTCCTCCTGCCCGAATGGAATCGGTCCAGGCGGGGCTCTGTGGGATCCACCGTGATGTATGGGTTTTATCCACGCCGTTTATTCATTTTTCCGGGTCATTTTAGGGTATGAAGGGAAAAATGAGGCAGATCCAAGTCTCAAGTGGACCACCACATAGTGGGAATTGAACGCCCACCATTAAAAACTACTTGGGGGTGGCCACAGAAGTTTTGTTTCAAGATGAACTTTATTTCTTTCATTCATCCAGGTCTATGTGACATTATGAACAGGTTGGATGGCAAATAAATATCACTGTGGACACTAGGAAGTTTCAACGTTGAGCGTCATTGTCACCACTGTTCCAGTTGTTTGGTCCACCTGAGCCTTAGATATGCCTTATTTTCTGTCTCATCATCTAAAATGATTTGTAAAAATGGAACGGCGTAGATAAAATCCATACATAAATGTAGGCCCCACAGAGCGCTGCCTAGACCCATTTTGGTCCGCGCGCGGGGCAGGACGCAATCATCTTTCGTTTGAACCGGACGCCTATTTTCATTCCCCGGTGCATCGCGATTATAGCTTAGACTATCTAAGCTATAATGCTCCCGTGCTCTCAGATCACGTGCAAGTTATAGTGCTCCTAGTTGCATTGGGACACTTAGACTATCTAATCCCCTGATCTAAACTGTTCACTAAGGTCCAACTCACATTTCATGGGTAACCATCTAATCATCACTACAATCCGAAAAGTATAAACCATTCGATCAATGGTCATTGATATGGACGGTCAAGATAATTTTTACGAAAAGAGTTCCAATAAAAAATTGATCCATTCATTTATTAGAACCAATGGTTGAATGGAATTATAGCTAACCCATACATGGCTTGGAAGAAAGATGGGAATAGAAAGTAAAGCCCAATCAATGATGGATTGGATAAGTAGATTAGTGCAAACTTCGCATGATAGTTAGAGAAATATGTAATTTTGAGATTAATGGACAGTTCATGAGATCGTCTCGCCAGCCTAGGGTGGGGCGTTGCATGACTAACCAAAAAAAAAAAAAAAAACAGGTCAACCAATTGATTTAACTGGACTGATGCAACCAGGAGAGCCTTAGATCTGTTTGGACTCATGCTTTAAAATGATCTTTCAAAATGGATGAATACATAGGATAGACACATATATTATGGTGGCCCCAAGACAAAACATGTTTATTATGGTGGTGGCCTCACGTAGCCCTGACAGGACCATCCCTAACTATGTCCTGATGCGGGTCGTACCTAATCTACGCTAGAGCCTGGACATAGACCAAGCTAGCTTGGAAGTTCAGCCCTGCTTGTATAAAAAAAAGCCTAGTTCTGGCCATTTGAAGTGGAGTTTGAGCCAGCAACAAGCCATCCTAATGCGGCTTGTTTAATAAATAGGCTGATCCTAATATCTTGCAGTGCTGACCCAGCCCACCCAAAGTTCAACTCGACCTGGTTTGGATCGACCCGTAAGATATTAGGTATTAAAAAAAAAAAAAACCCTTAAGCATCATGTCTATTTTAAAGTTGCACTCCTCTAGAGGATGCTAAACATCATGTAGTAAAATATTTTTATATTTTTTTATTATTTCTAACTTTTTTAATTCTTTTTTATTTAAACAAAGAATAAAAAAAAAAAATAAAAAAAATAAAAAAATAAAAAAAAAGAGGCACCACATGTTCAAACTTAGCCCAGCCTAGTTTGAAATTTTCAACCAAATTGATCATGGCCGAACCAAATTTGTCTAGAGCAAACCAAACTTGGGCCACATTGGTCTGCCGAAATTCAAACCAAGCCGATCCACAAATTGAGGTGGCACAAAAACGAGTCAAGACCAAACTATGGCTAACTCGGCCGGGCCAAATCATTGCCCACCTGTAATATGCACCCGCCACGAGTGTCTACAATGGCTACTTCTGAGTAGGTTAGATGTGAATCCGGATCCTCTGCTATACCCGACCAGAGGAATCATGTTTTCCTCCTCTCTGATTGGTCCAGCTCGATTGACTGTGTCGAGCCACACAATCAATCCGAGCTGGACCAATCATAGAGGCGCAAGCAGATGTTCTCTACTTGGGAATAGCAGAGGATATGGATTCATTAAATGTCATGAACTCACCACGTCAGCCTGCTCCATAGGGGGCGCAGATTAGGTACTTCCCGGGACAGGCTGAGGCTCTGGCGGCCATCGTGATGTATGGGTGTTATCCACACCGTCCATGCATTTTTCCACGCCATTTTAGATTATGAACCCAAAAATAGGGCAGATCCAATCTCAAGTGGACCATGAAATGGGGATTAAACTTTGACCATTGAAAAGTTCTTGGGCGCAACAGGAAGTTTTGGATCAAGCTTATATTTGTGTTTTCCCTTCATCCAGGTCTCTATGACTTATGAACATGTTGGATGGCAAATAAACATCATTGTGGACCAGGAAGGTTTCAACGGTAGAGTCATTAGCACTCCTGCTTCCTATGGTGTGGTCCACATGAACCTTGAATATGCCTCATTTTTGGAACCATGATCTAAAATGGCATGAAAAAATGCATGGACGGGGTGGATAATACCCATACATCATGATGGCCCCCTAACCTTAGCCCGTCCCGAGCTCGGACGGCGGGGAAGTACCTAATCCTTGTCCGTTCCACAGTAATTGACTATTGTCACATTTTAAGGAGTGAATTAGGCTTCACTAGGCCTGCACACGGGTCGGGTTAGGGTCCGGTTGGGAACATCCCTGGACCGAACTAAATATATTTTAAAGGTCCGGGTTTCGGTCCGGGTCGTGATCGGGTTGGGCTGACCCAACCCTAACCCTACCCTACTTGTAAAAGGGTTAACCCTAACCCTAACCCTACCCTATATGCTAAACCGGGTCAGGTCGGGTTAGGACTATGTTTCTATGGTGTGGTCCACCTAAGATTTGAGTCAGCTTCATTTTTTGTTTCATATTTTAAAATGATCTTTCAAAATAGTTGAACGGTGTGGATTTAAGACACACGATCAGGGGCCACCCACCTTGGTGGATCTCAGATGTCACCTAATCCTCCATGTGAGTGTGAGATGAGCGCAGGTTGGGTGAGAATCAATAAGACCTCGGAACCAGCCATGTGGGTGAGACCCTGACCATGAAGCTCACCTCGATGTATATATTGTAAATCCATGCCGTCCATCTATGTTTCCAGATTATTATAGAAAATGGTCCCAAAAAGGAAGCAGATAAAAGCTTTAGGTAGACCACCACAAAAATCAAGGGTCATTAAACTCCATCTTTAAAAGATTCTAGAGTCCACCCTAATGTTTATTGCCATTCAACCTCCTGATAATGTCATACAAATATTTATAAAAGTAATAAACTAGTATAAACGGGGCAGTTTGGGTTGGGCGGAACAGGTCAGGTATACACAAGTCGGGGTACGGGTTGGGTCGGGCGGGTTTGGCATGTACCCTAAACCGCATCTACCCGGGACCGGACCTTTTTCTCAACCGGGTCGGGACGGATCGGGTTTTTACCGGGTCGGCTGAGCGGGCCGGGCAGGTTAATTGGGTTGATGTGTAGCCCTAGGTTTCACCAGGTGACAGCTTAGTGGATGTTACGCTCACATGGGGCCCACCTTGATGATGTGTTGTATATCCACGCAGATCAACTGATAAACCTATTTTAAGACGTGGTCCCAAAAATTAAGAAGATCAAAATCTAGATGGACCATGCCAAAGGAAACACGGGTGATTGAACGATCACCATTAAAAACTACCTAGGGCCCACTGTAATCAGATACGTAATGTTTATTTGCAATTCAACACATTGATAAAGTCAAACAGATTTGGGTGAAGGAAAGATACAAAAGATATCTTGTTTCAAAACTTTTGTGGCCTATAAAAAGTTTTTAATGGCCATTAACTAATTTTTCAGTGGTGTGGTCCACAGGAGATGTGTATCTATTTAAGTTTTGGAGTAATTTCATAAACTTAGCTGAAGAAAGGTGGACGGAGTAGATATACAACAAATTTATTACGGTGGGCCCCGCAGGGTAAGCATAACACCGACTAAGGTGTTACCCGGGTACGTAACACCTAATCGACTCCCACGTTTTAGAAGAAGAGCATTTTGGGGGGACTTGGGCCTGACATGCATGGTCCAATCAATTTAAGGCTGGGCTTTTGCTCAACTCATTTTTCCCCAGCCTGACCCAACTTCATATGTAAACGTGCTATGTCCTACAAATATATATTTGCTGCTCCAATCATCGTACTGGGCCACGGTACATCTTGAAAGGTGGACCGTTGGCTTGTATCTTTTATGGGGCCCATCTGAAATATGGTACAACTATTTCAACCTATCAAAAAAGTTATATGGGGTGTGCTAAAAATAAAAGAAAAAAATAATCTCCCATATGTCTTTTGTTTTTTTTTGTTTTGGGACCACTTGCTCGACTGATTGATTAGGAACTTATAAGTGGGAAATAAGGATTTTATTATTGTTTTTGGGCTGTGATGGGTCAGGGCTGGGCTCAATCATTTTTCCAAGATCAGGCCTTGGCCTTCTAAGCTACGCCCCATGCTGGGCGCTCAGGCTTGGCTCAGATGAGGTTAGATGGGTAGATTTGCTTTTTGCAAGGTAGTTCACCAAATGTGTTGGTGCTAAAATAGACAAAACGGTTCAGGTCGATCAATTGGACTGATGCAACTAGGAGTTGCCATTACTGTATTTTTTTCTCCCAATATTTCTCTTCCTCTCTTTCACGTACGTGGGACAACTCCTGGTTTACGTAACCAAATAAGATCAGTTTTTGGGTGTTGCATCTCACCTCGTACCCATAGTTTGGAGGGACGCTGATTGGCCAGTGACCGGATTTCTTTGGAGCCTACCATGATATGTATTTTATCCATGTCGTTGAATCTATTTTGCTAGCTTATTTTATTGCATAAGCCCAAAATTAAGGTAGAACCAAAGCTCGAGTGGATTACACCACAGGAAATAGTAATGATGGCCACCGTTGAAATCTTCTTAGGGCCCACTATAATGTCTATTTACCATCCAATGGGTTCATGAGGTGACCCAAAGAAAACACAAATATCAGCTTAATAAAAAATTCTGTGGCCCCAAAGAAGTTTTCAACAGTAATCATACAATCCCCGCTGTTTCCTGTGGTGTGGTCCACTTGATCTCTTGATCTGCCTCATTTCTAGGCTCATACCCTAACTTGAGCTGGCAAAACTGGTGGACGGTGTGGAAAAACACGTACATCACAGTAGGGCAATCAACGTCCTGTTTGGTCGGTTTAAATTTAATCATCAATGTCCACGTATGCATTTTCTCAGTAATTCCTAGTTGCCTGCATATCATCCATCACCCTTCAGAGCATCAAATTAAAGTATCGAAGTAAATCGACTATGGTTTGAATTCTATGTACTTACGTGGCCCAACTGATGAACGTACCTATAGTTATTAGTTGCATGGAATCTCCGTGATGTTTGTGATAAATCCACCCCGTCCATCCATTTTGTGGGATCATTTTAGGACTTGTGAAAAAAAATGAACCGGATCCAAAGCTCAAGTGGTCCGAAAACATGAGGATTGAATGTCCATATTCGTGGGGCCACAGAAATTTTGAATAAGGCTAGTATTTTTTTTTTTTTTTTTCAGTTCATTCCAGTAGGAATGACATTATGAACGGTATGGATGACATATAAACATCACTGTTGCCCCATGAGGTTTCAACGGTAGGAATTTCCCTACCCATCTTTTTTAGCGCGGCGCACTTGAGTCTTGGATCCGGTTCATTTTCGGTTTCGTATCCTAAAACGAGCTCAAAAAACGGATGGACGGGGTAGATTTTGAAAAAATTTACGGTGGGCCCCACCTAGGTTCCCAGAGGAAATCCGCGTCCCTGCCTGACCAGTGGACTGGATATTACACGTACGGCTCGTGTTCACATCTGAGGCGAGTGCAATTTTCTCTTTCGAGGATTAGTGTAGTGATGCATCTATGTCGTACAAGTGGGGTTCATGTTTCAGTGATCCATACCGTTGATATGAGTTCCCCCGCGATGGATGGATTGTCACCCGAGACTTTATTAAGATTGGATGGTCTGATCCATCTACCTCTAGTTGTTATTCCAACCATTAATTTTGTTTTCTACCAATCCAAGGGTTGGAATGGTATGATCTTCTAGTTCTAATTGGAGTCACCCAAATAGTGCAGATTTCTTGAGATAAACGGTCTGGATCTCCAATCCATGGCTCTAAAATGTACGAATAGGCGAATCAGGACACTATTAAGTTTCCTATGCATCAGAACCTGAAAGTCTTCTCAGGTCTTCCTCTTTGAGTCTTCGCCTGATCACCATTTCCATCAATTGCGCGGGAGCAATGTCTGCTGGAGGAATGGGCGGTAGCGATGATGCCACCGTGGCCGTGGCGTGGGCCACAGCAACGGCATCAGGAGCCGCAGAGCCGTTCGTTGGGCTGTGGAGAATCTGATGCCCCACGCCCGTCGCTTCCTGCTCGTCCACGTCGCCCCTTTCACCACTTCCATCCCTACGCCCGGTACTCTCTCTCTCTCTCTCTCTCTCTCTCTCTCAAAATTCGGCCGATATCTGAGTCGTTCATCAGGTGGGCCCCGCAGTTTTGATGCCGGAATCCCTGACCGGCCTGATTTTGGGCCTGATCATCTTCATGGGGTGGACCACCTGATGGATGATTCGGATCTCACACACGTGTGCCAGCATGTACATGGGCTGGGCCTTTCATGCTTATGGGATTAGCACACATCTGGCCGTTTGGCTGCCCCGGGGAAGCGCAAGAAATTCACTAGCCGATAATCTCGGAAGATTTGAAAATATCGCGTTTTTGTCTGGATTTGAACTTGGAAAATAGTAAAAAACATTGAGGAATTTGTTATATAAAAATACATAAACGTTTTAAACTTATTTAATAGTAAAAACATTAAGGAATTTGTTATATAAAATATATAAACATTTTAAAAATTTAATAATTTAATATAGATATTTTCATTTTCAGCTAGATTTTCCCAATGATGTCCTGTGGAAAACCTCAAATTCTGAAAATCTCCCGAGAAATTGCCGACAAAGAGACTGAATCCATTAAGGGCATGGGTGTGCCATAACGGCCTTTATGGGGCTGCAAAGGCCAAAGGCCATTTCGTAAAGGTAACAGTGGCAACCTTACGAATTACAGGATCATAGTGGCTGTTATAGAAAAAATGACCCATAACAGCCCGTTATGCCCCCTAAAGGCCGTAATACCTAGAATGAAAGAGACTATAATGGCCGCTATAACCCGTAAAGGTAAAAAAGAGACTATAATGGCCGCTATAACCCAAGTAAAAAAGAGACTATAACGGCCGCTATAACCCGTAAAGGTAAAAAAGAGACTATAATGGCCGCTATAACCCGTAAAGGTAAAGGTAACGGTAATGGTGGTGGCTATTACGACCACTGTTATTGTTAGCTCCCTTGAGTTTAGAAGTTACTAAGGCCATGTTTGGATATATCTATTCCAAGGGAAAGGAAAAGAAAAGGTAATGGTTAGGCAATGATTATTTACATTTTTTGGATATCATTTTTTGGGATCTTGTTTGGGTAACAAGTGGAAATATCATACATGTGAGACAAAGGTCACCTAATTTCTTATGCTAAAGAATCCAAACTATGGAAAACTCCATTTTCTTTGCTATCCAAACATTTCAAGACTGTCACATCATGGAAAACCTTTCCATTTCCATTGATTTCCATGGAATTGGTTGTATCTAAACCTGCCTTAAGAATTTGTTTGTAGGAAACAGAGTATTTCAAAAAAAGATTTTGTTTTTTTTATGTTTGGGTAATGGGATTATAGGTCAGTGGAATCTAAACATTGTATTTGGTTAGTAGTAAAGATTTACAAGTTCCACCGTGTGTACCAATAATTTCAAAGAGATGGTCATTGGAGGGAATCCATTTCCTTGGAATTTGCAAGCTGGCTTGAGGCCAGGAATAGATAATGGTCCTTAGGCTGGAACATATCTCCAACCAGAAACTGTTGCTAAGCTTTTAGGGTCCGAAGTGCAAGATTTACCTCATTCCTTTTTCAGATGGTTACTTTTCCAGGGAGCCAAACGACCTTAGCAAGGTTTTTTCTTACATTTAGGTGTTGGGAAATGGCTGTATATGAATTCCTACAGGAATTAGATTCATGTAAAGAAAGATCTTATGATTCCTTCATACAAGATGGGGAGAAAATTCCTGGGAATTGATTTCCTCCAATGATCATATTTTTATAATGTTATGAAGGCAATCCGTACCCCATTCATCACCTCTCTCCTTCCCAATGCCCAAGCATAATTTCTAAATTCCTTAAAATGGCATTCCCAATATGCAAATACAATAGACAAAATCTCTTTCTCAAAGAATTTGTTTTGCAGAAACAATTTCTCTGCACCTTTCAAGATTCCACAGAGCCAAACGACCTATGTTCCTTTTCTTTTCCTTGATTATGATAGCTGGAATTTTGGGGAGCCCTGGTAATAGGACTTGCAAAGACTTGCCATGACATGTATGATATTTAAGCTGTTCATCAGGCAGGCACCCCCTTCTCTATCTCCTAGGGCAAGAGTCAGGTGGTTCATGAAGGTTCAAGATTGTAGATTGGGTTCCTCATCAGTGATGTGTATATTTGCAGATATAAACCAGTGATGGCGATTCAATCTCAGTTGACCAGAAAACCCAATCTGAGGGCAAGACATGTGATTTCAATGGTTTATACTTGTGCACTCCTCTTGTGAATGTCTTATCCAAAGCAATGGGTTCATTTCGTAATCATGGAGAAAGGTTTTACAATGGGAAAATTTCCATCCGTTTTGCCACAATCCAACCAGTGGATCACGCATTACACCTACGTGTCGTGAGATCCTATCCTAAACTGGCATGTGGCCTGGATGGATCTTTGTGATGTTTATCTAACTAAAATGCGTTTGGGGGAGGGAGGGAGAGCTTCAACATGTTGTTCCTTAACTGCCCAACATTCTATCCCATAAAGCATGGCTGCTCTTATAGCTATCCCATAAAATTTTCTCCTTAGTTTGATTAATATGCAGTGGTCACATAGAACTCCAAAGTCACATATCCACTTCATTCAGCTTTAATTCTGTGAGCAACATCTAGTCTCAATCTCTCCGCTCTCATGAACGCCCAGCTCTAATTTTCAGAATATTTTAGTTTCTTTTAAGTTGCTGGGGAGTTTTATTATGTTTCTAAGTATGGTTCAAGCCCAAATGATTATAGAGGTTTTTTCTTCATTAAATGGATTTTACATTAACAGAGGAGTAATTTTATGAAGTTTTTATAGAGGGGGTGAGGTTCTCCCGACCTTATTTTATGGATTATTAGTTGATGATATCACAATTGATTTTTTCCTTGCTCGAAGAACAGAGTGGTCAACACGTAAGATATATGAAGTTGTGCTGTGAGAACCTCACACCATTCAACATAGGCTAGGCCAGGAGTTGAGAGCATGGGGGTCCTGAATGATCCTAGAGCCTACTCCAGCAAGGAGCTGGGAGTAGGAGGGAAAGTAGCTTAGATATAGGGATAATTAGATATCGGAGTAAGGGTGGAGATGATGTACTCGGATGATCGAATATGGATTCCAATTACCGTAAACCAAGGTGAACTTAGTAGATATTCTTTCCCTCGACGTATGAAACATATACGTTGACTACCAGAGCACATGCTCAACAAATTAACTTTACCACGTGACACACATTTTTCTACCTGGTTGCTAGCATCATCATGTAGTGTATGATATTTTATTCTACTTTTTGAAGCTTATATGGTTGGTAGCATCATCAGTAATGAGCCATTTTTCCTACTTTATTCTAAGATGAAGAAGGCAAGACTCCTTCCATTTACGTAAATTGTACGTCTACAAGATTTCTGTATATGGTTTAGAAATACGTAGTGTGCTATACTCTC
>PVNU02000344.1:0-125549 GCA_003013855.2 Liriodendron chinense
GGTGGAATATAAACATCACTGTGGACCCCATAGAGGTTTCAACGGTAAGAATTTCCCTACACACCTTTTGCTTTAGTGCAGCCCACTTGATTTTTGGATCCCGTTCATTTTTTTGTGGCAACGTCTAAAATGATCTCAAAAAACAGTTGGACGGCGTAGATTTCTCACAAACCTCACGGTGGGCCCCACCCAGATTCCTTGCATAGGAGATGCCTTTCGCAGGCAATCCGCGCAAAAAAAAACCTCTCCTTCTCTCCCTCGTGCCAATCCCGCCCATAGCCCTCTCCCTCCCACACCGCGACTCTCCCTCTCCTCTCTCTCTCCAACAGCCCTCTTCCTCCCACGCCGCAACACTCCTCTCCTTCTCTTCCTCTCTCTCAATCTCGTTGTGGAGGAATAGCTGCTGAAGGTAGGAGAGATTTCTTCTTCCCCTGTATTTGAATCATTCTCCTCAAGAAATTGGTTTCTCTGAAAATCTCTTTCTGATTCTCTGTTTTTTTTCTTTCTGTCCAGGATTTCGACGAGTCAGGCCGCGAAAAAAGAAATCGATACGATTTCAAGAGGTAGGGTTTCCTTCTTTTTTGTATATTTCTTTTTCCCATTTAATTATTTCGCATCTCCTCTCTTAGTACTGGAAAAAAATGCAGGCAAGTTATTTGTTAAAATGCCAAAGAGATGTGATTTTGTGGGAAATGGTATGCTTTCAATTTGATCTTTCTTTTGGACAGATGTGTTAGTGGGGTTTCTCTAAGCACATATGCAAGTGAAGCCCTGCCTATCCACACACATGCGTAGTTGCCAATTTGCGCAAGATCTGAGCTTTCCATTATATGGCTATGCTGTTCATATTTTTTGGACTAAAAATCAGGCCGTTTTACAATTCTTTTCAGGCACAATGCATAGAACAATGTATAGCTAGATAAAATTGTTTAGCTATTTATTTGTACGTCGTGGCCCACCTATGGAGTTTAGCGGCCTGATTTTCGCATTTGTCCATTTTTTATGGATCACTTGAATCATCTGACAGGGGAGATATTAGTGCATAGCCCATCCTGTGATGGGCCCCATATATCAATGGCTTAATACCAATGAAAGGTCGATCTCGTCGTACTTTTGCTGGTAAACCAAAAACTCAGTTGTTTCGTTTGAGCATAATGTAAAATCACTCAGTTGTTTCTTGAATGTAATTTTCAACATAATAAGGTGTATAACTATCCATCTATGCTAGGTGCATCTTTACGTTTTGTAGACTCAAAGATTTTTCAGTTTTTTTGCAAATGAATAGTTCAAACTCTTTGTTACTATTGTTGATAATACTTTTTGTTTGATCTTGTGGATTATGTCAACTATATAAAATGGCAGATTGTGGGTGAGATTTTCATAAAAGTTTCCTTTTTGTGCAGTTTTGTCTATGTTGAGATTTTCATAAAAGTTTCCTTTTTGTGCAGTTTTGTCTATGTTGTGCATCTCCTTGTTGGAGTTGTATACTATCTTGTTAGCTAGGCTGTTGGTCTGTATAGGTGGGCCTTCGTTTCATTTCCAAATTTAATCTGAGTACACTGCCAACTATCGTTAAAGTTGTTGATCCAAAGCTTCATCAACACCTTGGTAAGTCATATTCACACTAGCAAGTTTTGTGGCTATTGTAACATCCATTTCAGCAGCTTTACTTTGTACTGAATTTGTGTGTCATGTTTATTGATGTTTGATTCCTGAGAAGCTTAACCAATCTGATCTGAAAAAGACACAACAAAGATAATATTACCAAATATCTTGACCAGCATTAGATTTGCAAAGTACTAAGTAATAGTCCCAACATCAGATTGTGTGCACCATCCTAAATTCCTAACCTCTAATCATGGTCACTTGTTTATTGAAATAGGATTATTGGATATTTTCATTTTAAATGTCCAATTAAGGTCCACTGACTCAAAGTCTAATAATATAGTAAAGTGTTTCTTCTAGTTTGTGACTACGTCTGGAAATGGGAACCATAATTTGGATAGTTTAATTTCACTTTCATGCCATGTATGAAATTTTTAATTCATTTCCATGTGCATATGTATGATCACACACTCTTACCAGAATAAAGTTATGTCTAGGCTTTGTTGGAGTTGGATTTTGTGTGCGCTTTACCTGGTATGTTTACACCCCCTATTCTACAGAAACAAAATTCTATACCTGATTTATGTATTTTTGCACGAAAAGCTATACAATCTGGTTGATGTATTGTGTAATTTTTGCGTTCTGCTAATTTCTCTTGGAATTTTATTCTGTTTTTTTTTTTCCTGGCCTTTTCAACCTGCACTAGCTCCAGTTCAAACCTCTCTTGCTGGTTGGATGTCTAATCCGTCTACAGTACCCCATCCTGCAATTTCTGGAGGAGGTATTGGACTTGGTACTTCGACAAATCCAGGAAGTTTAAATTATTCAGCAATACTTGTTATAGAACTTTTTTAATTTTTGTTTTTTGCTTGTATAGAACTTTTCTGACACAATTATTTTTTTATTCCATTTTTAGCTCCACAATGATTTGCTTGAATCAATACTAGTAGTCCATATTGTCTGTTAAGGCTGCAATTCAACTTATAAAACTGGAATATTGTGTTGCTTTAGTTGGTACAAATGTGGGGGACATTGGATTGTGGGAAGTCGGTTCGAGGGAGAGATTGGTTCTAAAAAATTGCTATATATTGCTCTGTTCGATTGTAGAAATGCAGAGTTTCTTATCTTTCTTTTCAGCTTTGCTAGACATTGAAGATTGTTATAAAATATGCTCTCCTGATCATTGGTTTCAGTATAGTTATATTGCTAGAAGATTGTTGAAAAATGTGATTTCAACCTCTCTGGTTTCAAAAATAGGCATTGCAGTTTGCATTGTGCATCCCAGAGATTGTAGTACAGCAGCTAGATGCGTTTTTGTCTCCAGTATATCCACAAGCTTTGGTAATCAGTAGGAAACTCCATTGTGGATAACTGCATTGTCATTGAAGTCGCATTATGTTAGGTTTAAGTAAAACCAATGGTCATACATTAAAGAGCTTGAAAAAAAAAACCTTGTATAGAACAGAAAGTGATTTAAGCCCATCATCTTTCCTAATTGCTGCACATAATAATAGGATACCCTCGGAGAGGAATCATACAAGGATAGCACTCTGATAATGCATCTTCTTCGTGACAATCTCACCTTGTGGACCTCTTATATGCAGGTCTTGAACATGCTCTTGTTTCATATTCTCACTCCACTGTTCAATCAATTGGTCTCTGTTCTTTTAGGATTTCCTAATATGTTTCTTATGCCTGTGTTTCAGGATGATGGGGTTGATGAGATCAAAGAAGCACCCAAGTGTGAGGACGAACAATAGTCAAGAGTAACTCAGTTTCAGATGTGGGTTTCGCATTTCCTTTTGATTTCAACAAGCAAAGACAATGGATGTTTTCTTCCTCCTCTTTCCTTGTTGTAGTTCAGCTCAGATTACCCAACATTCAAGGTCTCGTTTCTTGTTTTAGTGCTTGTTCTTTTTCCTTTTCTGAATTTTATGTTTTCTATTTTCCTTTGGTAAGTCGGCAGTTGTGTCTGCGTTGGGCATGTCGGGATTCTGGTAGCTATTAGGTAATTGATGTGGTCTCTTTTTTATATTGGATTTAATGGCTTTCCTTGACATGTAATGGTAATTCATTTGTTGTCAATTGAAACATTTCTCTGCTTATATTACCTTCACCTTCTCTTATCATGGTTTCTTGTTTGCACTTTAATGGAGTGTTAAATCATCTTTCCTAAAATATATTTAGCCTCAGTTGTTAATAAACGAGGTTAAAAAATGAATTTAGCCTTGGTTGATGCCAACGGAGGGTAAATCCATCTTTAGCCTCGGTTTTGCCTCAGTTACCCAAACCAAGGCTACAACTCCTGTGGCTAAAAGCTTTAGCCTCAATTATTAAGAACTGAATCTAAAAATAGATTTAGCCTCAGTTGGAGGCAACCGAGGCTAAAATTTGGATTTAGTCTCGGTTGGAAACAATGAAGGCTGACAACTTGATTAGCCTCAGTTTGAGGCAATGGTAGTAAAAAGTTTCTTTTAGCTTCAGTTGGAAGAATTGAGGCTACAAAAAGTTTTTTTGCATCGGTTGTCAAAACCAAGGCTAAAGCCTTTAACCACGGGACTTGGAGCCTCAGTTATAGTAATGGAGGCTAATTCAAGCAAAACTGAGGCTAAAACCTTTAGCCTCATTTTTTCAACTTTTTACCCACTGTTTTAAATTGCTGCTAAAAGCCTTTTTTCTTGTAGTGTCAGGTTGTTAATGACTTGCTTAATCCAGCAGGTCAGAATCTAAGAATTAGGGAGGATCTTCTGGTGCTTATCATTCCTTTCCCAAGTACATACACTATTTTTCATGATAATTTCTACGTTATTCTCTTTGCTAAGTGGATGCCTAATTTGTTAGTTGAAATACTATTTTGTATTTGTGAATGGTCTTGCATTTGAATCATTAGCCTTGCTATTAATTTTTTTTATACTTCATCATATAGTCTAACCTTTCATCACAGAATCAAGTAGAATGTGGAAGAACGGCATAGTATGCTTAATATCTTGTTTCAAGTGGTATTTTCTTGTCTTCAGAGTGTTTCTAAATATATATAGTCCTTAATCATATAATATAGATCATATAATGCAAGGAGATGCCTAATGCTTGCTCTTGGGGAGGCAAGATAGTGCATATTCTTAAGACTGTAAATCTCATCTTCTTGATAGCCTACAAATGAAGTATGAAATTTGAAACTTTAGTGAATGGTATATGTGGTTTTGATGAAAATTGTGCAATTGAAAATGAGAAAGTTGTGTTAATTCATCTTGATGTTTTAGTGTTACTCTCTATTTTGTTCATGTGTTCCATTCTAGCATATGCTTTTCTTTTGTGTATCTATATGAGAATATCTGTAACTAAAGATTGCTTTTTCCACTATTAGATATCTTGCTGATGGGCTAATTTCACTTACTCATGTAGGTAGGGGTGGTTAATTCGGTAGCAGATGTATCAGCAAAAAAGGGTGCCAGTCGCCTTATTGTTTATATTTTGCTCAATTTGGTCTCTCACCTTTGCCTTGGTTTTTTGCTTTGTTGAAAAGGGATCGAATGTTGAGAGCTTTTATTGCATCACCATGATGGAAGCTATTCATGGTTGGAAAGATATCCGTGTCTCTGTAACCATGCCTTCCGTTGAGGTAACTTTGTTCCTTCTCTTCCTTGATAGGGATCGACTTCCTTATTCCTCATAAAATCTGTTGCTGTAGTGAGTTTTACATGATTGGTTTCACTATCGTATGTGTTGCTTGCATTTGAATTTGCATAAATTCTGTTAGCTTTTTTTTTTTTCCTTCTATTTTTGAATTTTGAACTGGTATTTGAAGTCAATCTGAGTGATGGGTATTAACTTTCCATATTGCCAATTTGCATAATTCACTTTTCAACAGGGATTTGACTTGTATATTTATTGTGGTTGTGGTTACCGGTAATGATAGTTAGGATTTGAATTCAACCTGAAGACAACTTTTATTAAATATCTTCAATTCAATTTGTATTTTCAAGGTTTCATAATGTGATTGTTTGGTGTTTTCTACACACTACACATATTGGAGTCTTTTGGACCTTCAGATTAGAAGAATGACAACTATGATTGGTAGATGAAATGTTCAATGTGGCACTATTTTTCGTTGAATGATTCGTTACTTTTCTAAGATACATTTTGATGGTTGGATGAGTTGGGAAATTTGAATTTTGTTGCGTTTTTTCTTTTTTCTTTTTTTCTTTTAGTTGTCAGTAAAAAATCTATCATCATTGGGATATGGTGTTATCTTTATAGGTCACACCGCATTATCGATTTAAATTATGCAACTAATGTAGAATAGTTACTAATCATAATTTATTTAAATTATTTTGCAGATTTCCCTACAGGCACGTGCTATCTTCCTGAGCCCCACCGCATTATTGAGGATGCACATTTTTTATTATTAATTTTTGTTGGACAATTTGGACATGTATATATATTTTTGTGTTCGGGATAATTAAAAATTTGGTTTTAATTTAATTTAACTATTTTTATATTTTAATGGATGATGATGAATATTGATTGATACAGGTTATTTTGTTGGATTAATTGGTTCAAACAGAGAAAAATATAAAAATATATTAAAATAAAATTTCTATTACTTGTCGCTAATAAATAAATAAATATAATTCGTGACTACCAACACTTGTCACCAAAAAACTTTTCTGACATATTTGGGATTTTTAGTGATGAGTGGACTCGTCACAAACAAGTCTTTATTAACGACGAGTTTCATCTTTAGCGACGTCTTACGATATGTAATAACGGCGTGCCAACTCGTTGCTAATTATCTATATTTTGCGACAAATTAAGTCGTCGCAAATAATTAAATCATTGACGATGAGTTGCTATTTTCGTCGTTAAATGTAATTTGTGACGCCATATCTGCGACAAAATTGGCGACAACCAATATTTGTTGAAAAAGATTTTTTGCGATGAATTTGGGGTTTTTTAGCGACGAGTGGACATGTCGCAAAACGTCTTTATTAGCGACGAGTTTCATCTTTAGCGACGTTTTATGATATTTAATGGCGACATGTCAACTTGTCGTTAATTAGCTATATTTTGCGACAAGTTCTCAGGTCGTCACAAATAATTAAATTATTGGCGATGAGTTTGTGTTTTCGTCGCTAAATATAATTTGTGACGCCGTATCTGCGACAAAATTGGCGACGAACAATTCTCGTCGCAAAAAGGTATTTATGACAAGTTTGAGATTTTTAACGATGAGTGGACTTGTCGTAAAAGACTTTATTAGCGACGAGTTGGATCTTTAGCGACGTTTTAGGATATGTGATGGCGACGTGTCGACTCGTTGCTAATTAGCTATATTTTGCGACAAGTGATTAAGTCGTCGTAAATAATTAACTCATTGGCGACGCGTTGCTGTTTTCGTTGCTCAATATAATTTGTGACGCCGTATCTGCGACAAAATTAGTGACGAGCAACACTCGTCGCGAAAAGGCTTTTGCGACGAGTTTGGGGTTTTTAGCGACAAGTTGACTCGCAGCAAAAAGCTTGATTTGTTGTAGTGACTATTTCTTGTAGTGGATGTTTCATTAACACTGTTTCTTGGGGTGGGCCCACATCAGTTTTGGATCAAGCTGATGGTTATGTTGTCCCTTCGACCAGGTTTGTGTGACCATTACAACAGGTGAGAGGGCACATCTGACATCACCATCGTTGTGGGCCCCACAAGGAGATTCAACGGTGGGAGTCAATCACCGTAATTGCCTATGGTGAGGTCCATTTAAGCTTAGATCAAGCTGACATTTATGGCTTCTCTTCCTACAAGTCGGAGTGAAAAAACAGCATTGTGTGCCCTACGGAAGGGTTTCAATGGTGGATAGAAAACCACCGTAGCTTCTGTGGTGGGTTCCATCAAGCTTTGGAGTTGCCTCATCTGTGGGCCCTACACCCACATCCAAGTGACAGTATGAACAGGTTCGATGACAGACAAACATCACAGTGGGCCCCACAAAAAGGGTTTCAACGGTGGAAAACGCAGCACCATCTTCTGTGGTACGATCAACTTGAAATTTGAAAATCTTGATTTTAATCCCGTACCCTGAAGTGATCTAGTACAAATGGTTTGATGGTGTGTAAAACTCATGCCTTAAGGTGGCCCCCCAGCGTGAAAGAAAGTGGACCCGAGAAGATTTCAACGGTAAGAGTACAATCACCACCGTTTTCTTTTTATAGAGAGTCATCTCTGCTTTTTATAAAGAGCCACATGGCTATTTAGAGGGACTTGTGTAATTACTCGTGCAGTAACGGTCCAGACCATGGAGTAACAGCTACACGTGGCTAGCCCAACAGTCAGAAAATGGCTAGCCACTAAGTCTAAACAGCCAGCATGCAGGTGTAACTCCCACATGCATAACGGTCAGAAACTGTCAGAAAACGGCTAATTTCTCCCAACAGCTAGAAAACGGCTAGTGCCATTATGGCTCTGGACCAAAACTGTTAGCCACCCTTGCCTATATAAACCGGACAAGTCTAGTTCATTTCACAAAAAAAAAAAAAAAAAAAAAAAAAAAAAAAAAAAAAAACACAACCATCTCGAGTCTTCTATTGAACCAGCACCCTTCCAAGCAAATTAGCCTCTCGGTTTGGTTCATACAAACCTAGCCACTAAGACCAAAGAAATGGTCTACTCACTGCAAAAAGAAGACCATCACTCTTTTCTCTCTTTCTTTTTCATTATTTGCTAGATTGTGTTACTGAATTCCATAATGGTTTCTTCATTTTTTGCTGAACGCAGAACCGCATAAGGCTCGTCGTATCTTAGAAGCAATCCGCATGTAACCTAACAACAAACTCAAAGTAATTTGAGTAGGGGCGAATTACACTTTAAGGACAACGTGTTTTCACATGCTTCAGCCTGTCCTATATTTCGATTTTTTCTATTTATTTATTTTCTGAGTTCAAAAATTCTCAACAATCTTAAAGCGTAATTTCTTATGGAAACCAAAGGGGTATCATCAATCAAACTGATGAACCAGGATCTGATTCTTCTGGATCGGTTCAATGGAATCAATTTCACCAGATGGCAGGATAAGATAAAGTTCCTACTTATGGCGTTGAAGATATTCGATATTTTAGACCCGAACTTGAAGCCGCTTCCTCCAACAACCGATGAAGACACAACTGAGCAGATCAATGTACGTATCAAAAGAAAAGAAGATAATCTGCTGTGTCGACGACACATCCTGAAACACGCTATCTGATCATCTATATGATCAATACACCAGAACCAAATCTACCAAAGAAATTTGGACCTCTCTCGAGTTTAAATTTAAGGCTGAAGAAGAAGGTACGAACAAATATCTCATAGCTAGCTATTTCGACTACACAATGGTAGATAACAAATCATTGTTAGCTCAAATCGAAAAATTACAGCTAATTGTTAGCAAAATCAATGTCTTAAAGATTGATATCCCTGAATCTTTTCAAGTCGGGGCTATAATCGCAAAATTGCCCTCGAGTTGGACAGAACACAGGAAGAAATTGCTCTATAAAATTGAGGACTATTCACTAGAAAAAATTCAAAAAATCTCATAATAGAGGAAGAATTCTGAAACCGTGAAAAGAAAAATGAAAACGGGAATTCCTCGTCTAAGGTGCAAACAATAGAAAGTAACCAAAATAAGAATCTCAAGAAGAACAGTTCTCTGAAACTCAATAAGAAAAATTCAAGAAACCACAGAAAAAGAACGAAAAGTTTAAAGGCCATTGCCATGTCTGTGGAAAAACCAGGCATTACGCTCGAATATGCCGACTTCGAAAATCTAATAATGAGGCAAGTGCAGTTGAAGAAGACATAGTAGCTATGATCACTGAGGTAAACATGATCCAAGGCAAAGTACCCAGTTGGTTGTATGATACAACTGCTAGAGTCCATGTAAGCTATGACAGGTCAGCCTTTAAAACTTATAAGGATGTGACCAATGGTCAAGAGATCCAAATGGGTAATGAAGTCCGATTGAAAGTCGTAAGCAAAAGAACCGTGGAACTAGTCTTTACTTCTGGAAAGAAAGTGGTCCTAACTAATGTACTGTATGTCCCGGACATGAGACGAAACTTAGTTTCTGGTGATCTTCTGAAAAAACCTAAAATACGGGTAGTTTTTTAGTCAGGAAAACTGATTCTGTCGAGGAACGGGAACTACGTTGGTAATGGACATGCTTATAATGGGATGATTAAGTTTTTCTTGAATAAAAGTAACTCTTCTGCATATATGATTGAATCTATAATATTGTGGCATGGTAAATTAGCACATATAGGTTATAACATTTTAAAATTTA
Source organism: Liriodendron chinense (assembly GCA_003013855.2). Taxonomy (NCBI): domain Eukaryota; kingdom Viridiplantae; phylum Streptophyta; class Magnoliopsida; order Magnoliales; family Magnoliaceae; genus Liriodendron; species Liriodendron chinense. The sequence goes on from PVNU02000344.1 coordinate 9,915, forward strand.
TATCTAAGAATGACTTAATCTCATACACAAATAGTCAAAATGACAAATGTGAAGTGTGCACAAGGTCCAAATTAACAAAGAAACATTTTCCTAGTATTGAGAGATCATCTCAAATATTGGACCTAATACACACTGATATCTGTAAGTTAAATGGCATTCTTACACGTGGAGGAAGAAGATACTTTATAACATTTATTGATGATTTTTTTAGATATGTGTATGTATATCTTCTAAAAAATAAAGATGAAGCACTCAGCATGTTCAAGGTATATAAAGCAGAAGTAGAAAATCAACTAAACAAGAAAATAAAGATTCTTCGTAGCGAAAGAGAAAGAGAGTATTTTTCTACAGAGTTCTCTAACTTCTATGAAGAACATGGGATAATACACCAATGCACTGCACCATATACACCACAACAGAATGGTATAGCTGAACGGAAAAATAGAACCTTAGTAGAGATGATCAACTCAATGCTAATACTAGCAAAGTTGCTACTAGGACTTTAGAATGAAGCACTTCTAGCAGCGTGCCATATCCTAAATAGGATTCCTTCTAAAAAGTATAAAACTTCACCATACGACGTATGGAAAGGTAAAAAACCTAATTTAAGATACCTTAAAGTGTGGGGGTGTCTCGCATATTGTAAAAAGACTGATCCCAAAAGAACTAAATTAGGATACAGAGCTATCAAATGCGCCTTTGTAGGGTATGCACAAAATAGCAAAGCCTATAGACTTCTAGACTTAGAGTATAATACCCAAACTCCAACGGAGAAACTTATGGTAGAAGCTCAACAAGAAGTTGAAGCTCCAATCGAACCTCGTAAGAGTTAAAGGGTAAGAATAGAAAAGAGTCTTGATCATAAATAGATAGATTCTCAACGTATCTCTTTTCATCTCGTAAAAAGAGATGGAGAGAATGTCATTAGAAAGATACCTATAGTTATGACTATAGAAGATGATCCAATAACGTATAGAGAAGCTGTAACTTCTAGAGATTTAACTTTTGAAAAGAAGCCATAAATGATGAGATGAACTCGATTATGTCAAACCAAACCTAGAAATTGGTGAATCTACCTCCAGCTTTTAAACCCATAGGGCGTAAGTGAGTATTTAGAAAGAAATAGTACACTGATGGAACTATTCAAATCTTTAAAGCTAGACTGGTAGCTAAATGGTTCAGACAAAAAGAATGAATAGATTATTTTGACACATACTCACATGTGGCGAGAATAACATCTATTGGGATTATATTTGTTTCAGCATCCATACATCAGTTGTATATTCACTGGATGGATGTGAAAACTACTTTTCAAAATGGAGACCTTGACGATGAGGTATACATGGAACAACCTGAAGGGTTTGTTCTACTAGAAAATGAGAAGAAAGTCTGTAAATTAATTAAATCCTTGTATGAACTAAAACAGGCACCTAGACAGTGGCATGAGAAGTTTGATTCTAAAATACTTTCTCATGGTTTCATACACAATGTAGCAAACAAATACATATATTCTAAAACAAGTAGTAACTATATAATTGTTATTTGTTTATATGTTGATGACATGTTAATAATAAGTAACAAAATGGAAGGTGTAATTGAAACAAAGAAGTTTCTGTCTTCCGTATTTAAAATGAAGGATCTTGGACAAGTTGATACCATTCTAGGTATTAAAGTAAAAACTCATAGTGGGGATTATACGCTTTGTCAATCTCATTATATTGAGAAAATAATAAAAAAGTTTAAATACTTGAATATTAAAGAAGCGAAAACCTCATTCGATCCAAGTATCAAGTTAAATGAAAATACTGGAAGAACAGTTGCACAATTAGAGTATGCGAGTGTAATAGGAAGTCTAATATATGCAATGCAATGCACTAGACCAGACATCACATATGCTATGAGTAAACTAAGTAGGTTTACTAGTAATCCCAATGTGGAACACTGGAAGGCAATAGGTATAGTACTTGGTTATTTAAAAGCAACTAAGGACTAGGGTTATTCTACTCAGAATTTTTAGTTGTATTGGAATGATATACCGATGCAAGTTGGATATCGAGTTCATCTGACAATAAGTCCACTACTAGATGGGGTTTCACCCTAGGAGGTGCAGCTGTATCTTGGGGATCCAAGAAACAAACCTACATAACTCACTCAATTATGAAGTCTGAGTTCATAGCGCTTGCTGCAACAGGTAAAGAGGCTGAGTGGCTTAGGGATCTTCTTTTAGAAATTCCATTCTATATGAAGCCAATACCGCCTGTTTCGCTACATTGCAATGGTGAAACCACATTAACTAAAGCCTACAGCGGCACGTATAATGCGAAATTCAGACATATAAGTCTACGACGTGACTATGTAAGACAATTGATTCCAGATGGAATCATTGCAATTTCCTACATAAAGTCAAGTAATAACTTAACTGATCCTTTTACTAAACCTCTAACGAGAAGGTAGTAAGGACAACATCCAGAGGGATGGGATTGAAACTCTTTTCAAAAGATTTTATCAGTGATGGAAACCCAATCTAAAGTTAGAAAATCTCTATATATAGGTTCAATGGGTAAAAACAAATCACTGATACGTGAAAAGTTTCAGCACTGAATTATACATATACCTCATTCAGGATTATAGTGCTGGTCGTTACAGATAGAGGGTTGAGTCTTAGAAACTCTTAATGCAGTCCGGTCTTAAGGACAAGTGTCAGAAAGTAACGGATACACTGGAAGGACTTCACCTATATGAACGTAGAGGTGGCGCCGCCTCTCATGAGAATGAGAATTTTTTCTTGGGATCTTTCATGAAATAGGATAAGCACAAGGCCATTAAATACGCTGCAAGAATTGTGGGAACTCAAACAACACTTAGAAAGTATCTATGTAGTATTTTCAGTCCTGTTATCTAAAAATAACTGGTTCAAAGCTGCGACTACCAGTAATTTTGATAAGTCTTTGGAATACTTATACTAAGGAAGGATTCGAATCGAAAGATATATTTCTTTACGCATATGATTAGTTTATGCTCTAACAGATATCATTTTTTTAAATTATTTTCAACCAAGTGGGGGATTGTTGAAATATTTTATTTTAATACTAAATATTTTGGCTTAAAATAAGTTTGAAAAAACGAAAAAAAAAAACTTATTTTATTTTTTGTCCCATATCGAATGGGAGAAGAGTTTTTTTACCTCTTTATAAGTAGGGTGTTGTGCACCTTACTTATTTATGGTGGGAGAGAGGAGAATAGTGGCTTGCGTGTTCCAGTGCGAAGCACTGAAACACCGTGCACGCTCACGCACATGGGCTCGGTCTTGGTCTTGGTCACGAGCACAAGCATAGGCTCGGGCTCGGTGCAAGGGCGTGGGTATGTGAGGCAGTGTGGCTGTAGAGGCACTAGTGGCACACTTCACACTTCGCACGTGTGCATCGTGTCGCAGATTGATCGCGACCTCGCGGACCGGAGCGAGACTGGTACGAGTCGCGGTGTGACAAAGGCTAAGTGGTAGGTCAAGTGGCTGGGTTGGGAACAGAGGAAGTGCCATGGGTAGGAGGTCTAACAGAGAAGCATCTCTACTTTTTATAGAGAGCTACATGGCTATTTAGAGGGATTTGTGTAACTGCTCATGCAGTAACGGTCCAGACCATGCAGTAACAACTACATGTAGCTAGCCCAACAGTCAGAAAATGACTAGCCACTGAGTTTAAACAGCCAGCATGCAGGTGTAACTCCCACATGCACAACGGTCAGAAACTGCCAGAAAACGGCTAGTTTCTCCCAACAGTCAGAAAACGGCTAGTGCCATTATGGCTCTAGACCAAAACTGCCAGTCACCCTTGCCTATATAAACCGGACAAGTCTGGTTCATTTAACAACAAAAACAAACATAACCATCTCGAGTCTTCTATTGAACCAGCACCCTTCCAAGCAAATTAGCCTCTCGGTTTGGTTCATATAAACCTAGCCACTAAAACCAAAGAAGTGGTCTACTCGCTGCAAGAAGAAGACCGCCACTCTTTTCTCTCTTTCGTTTTCATTATTTGTCAGATTGTGTTATTGAGTTTCATAGTAGTTTCTTCGTTTCTTTCTGAACGCAGAACCACATAAGGCTCATCGTATCCTGAAAGCAATCCGCCTGCAACCTAACAGCAGATTCAAAATAATTTGAGTAGGAGCGAATTACGCTTTAAGGACAGCGTGTTTTCACGTGCTTCAGCCTGTCCTATATTTCTGTTGTTCCTATTTATTTATTTTCCGAGTTCAGAAATTCTCAACATCCCAATCTTAGTCACTGAAATTATATCACAATTGGTCCAAGTAGACAGATGGCCTGCATTGTCACAAGATACTTGAGAGAAATTTGGAAGGCGTGATATGCAGGCCAACAAATGTCAATCTCTAGTAAATCAGTGAGGCAAATGTCCTTTATTTTTACATACGCACCCCCACAACCAACCAGGCACACACCTGCCACACTCACGCCGTTGTAAAATTTCACCACCTATGAGTATCGAACCCCAGACCTTTTGTTAAAACTCCTAGGAGTCCACCATCGAGGCAAGGAGAAGAACCCCACTGCGGATGTTGGTTATCTTAACCTTATGCATATGAAATAACAGAAATGGAAGTCTCTATTTTCGGTAACCAACAGCCAAATATATGAACTAGCGCATGTTAAAAAAAGAAAAAAGAAATAGGGAATAAGAAAGGACCTGCATTTACTTGTCTCCTACATTTTTACCGAGTATTTCACATTTATCACGAGTAGTTAATGCATTGCATGCATGTGGGCAGTAAGAAACCAATTGAGAGTATGAGTTGGTTAGGAATGTTACTCTTTTTAACCTTCTTCAGTAGGTTTCCCATGCTAGGGAGAAGTAGGTTAGACATGAGAACTAGGGTGCAACTTGTAATTGACCCAACACAAGTTCGGGCGGGTTGGAAAACACCAACCTGATTTGAAATATGTTTGGGTCCAGGTTGTGGAAATTTAGTTTGGTTAGTTCACGTTGGGAATAATCACATGTATTTGGTTGGGGCGGGTCAGATCAAGTAGAGAGGAATTTGTGTTGGGTTTGGGTTGGGCACCTCGGTTTGGAATTTGGCTTAGATCAGATCGTAGGTTAGTCCTGTTGAGGTCAGGTCGGGCTTGGGTTGACCCACAAGCTGACCCAACCTGCCTGAGTTGCACCCCTAATGAGAACCGGTAAGCTTCCTGAGAATAGTTGATGTGGGGAGCTTGCTTTGAAGGTAGGGGATGAGGGATAATAGAAGTGGGTAGGTGTGAGAATAGGTGATGTGGAGAGATTCTTTTGATGGCGTACATGTTTTATTCCCTCTTCAGTGAACAAACAAATTGCAAAATTCATGGGAGGTTGATTGCCTTGAAGCAATCCCACACTCAAACACACGCTTGATACAGCGGGATCGTATCAGTAAAAGGCACAAGAAACTGGATGTTCTAGAATGTAATGGTAGATACACACAAAGCTCCTACCATTCCCAGAACCCCTATTATCCAATGGTTGATAATAAATATATGAGATTCGTATTAACCACTGGTTATTAGCGCTGTACATGGACCGAGTCAGCTTGATTAACTCGCTCAACTCGGGTAATGTAGATACCCAAAAAAAAAAAAAAAAAAACTAACCCTAAAAATTCTAACTTTCTAACTCCCCCCAACCCTAACCCTCCCCCCCCTCTCTCTCTCACACTCTCTCTCTCTCTCTGCTCACCCGAACCCCCACCGGCCCACCCCTACCCCTACCCCTACCCCTACCCCTACCCCCTCTCTCTCAGTCACTGACTCACTGTTACTTGTCAGCTCTCCCAAACAGCCGAATCCCCCCACCTGGCCACCCCCTCCCCTCGACACTATGTTAGCTTGCCTGATCGGCCGAACCCTACAGACTCGTCCCTGCTGCCCTGTCCTACCTGTCTGGCATCCGGTATTCTACTTCTCCCCTCTTCCCTTCATTCTTTGATTTTGCATTTGGCTTGGATCAAAAACTCGAACTCCAACGTGGCTTGAACTTGCTCGATCTGCTGATAAAATCAAGTTGAGCCAGACATTTAGGCTCAATGCGGAGCCAACTCAAGTACTGAGCAGGGGTTGGCTGTTGGCCAGGCCGAGCCGAGCAGGGCCAAGCTCGACTCAGTTTGACTCGTATACAGCCCTACTGATTATTATATTTCCACACTTGCAAGAATACTTATGTGGTCTTCATTAACGGTGCGTTTGGTTGCACCAAATTTCATGAAATATCATGAAATTTTGCACCAAATTAGATTGTTTAATCATGAAATATCATGATAGTTGGTGCAACCAAATGCAGCTTAAAAGTAAAACAATATAAGTGATTTGTTGTAGTCATACCTGACAGTTTCATGATCTTGACTAGGGTTGTAAATGGGTCAGCGGACCCGATGGGGTACTCGGGCCCAACCCATTTAGACCCGACCCATTTGTTAAATGGTACGGGTCTAGGTCCAAGAACAGACCCAGTTGCTAAACGGGTCTAGGTCTGGTTTCCTTTATATTAGGCCCGACCCAACCCGACCCGAACCCATTTAGTAAGTGGGCGGGTTTGATCTATGTTTCAAGGGACTCGTCCAACCCAGACCCATCCAGACTCGGTTTTAAGCCTTGTAAAATGCTTGCATACTTGATCCAGACCTAAACCCATTAGACCCGACCCATTTATAAATGGGTCTGGGTGGATCTCCCTCTAACAGACCCGGACCCATTTATAAATGGGTCTAATGGGTTGACTCGGACCCGACCTGGACCCACCCATTTAGTAAAAGCGTCTAGGTCTAAAATTTGGACACATACCCGTTTAGTAAATGGGCGGGTCTGGTTTTGGCTAAACCTGCCCTGAACCTGACCATTTACAGCCCTAATCTTGATAATGTGCTCTATGCACCCTTATGGTGACATCTTTTCCCAACAAAGAGGGCTTTTTGGCCGAAAGCTTTTACAATTAATACTTCCCAGTGTATCTTCGGGCTTTAAGTTACGACTGTGGGGCCCATGGTTCAGTGTTTCAACACATTGGAATGATGGGTCTCATCATGATGATGGCCCACGCACCAAACAAACTCCAGATTGAGAGAGAGAGGTCTGCCTTTTCTTGATTGATTGCGACTCATTACTGCGTTGTCTCTTAACCCTCTATTCTTGTACCTGTTGAAGGGGAAGGACTTTCTACAATGGACTCCGATTGGGTAGCGTAGAACACAGCACTGAGGTTGATGCTGTGTTGGCGTGGCAAAGTTCTGTGGCCTCAACATGATGCAATTGTTATATACCATTCATCTATTTTTCCATATTATTTTAGGGCATGAGCCCAAAAATGAGTCAGATCCAAAGCTCAAGTGGACCACACCAAAGAAAGTAGTGGGGATTGAACACCTACCATTGAAAAATTTTTGGGGGCCACAGAAGTTTTCGATCAAGCTTATATTTGTGTTTTCCCTTCATCTTGGTCTGTGTAACCTTATGAACAGATTGGATGGAAAATAAATATCATGGTGGGCGCTAAGAAGGTTTCAATTGTGGGCGTCATCGTCTCCACTGCTTTCTGTGGAGTGGTCCACTTAAGCTCCAGATCTGCCTCATTTTTGGGGCTCATGCCCTAAAATGATCTAGAAAAATGGATGGACAGTGTAGATATAACACATACATCATGGTAGGGCCCACAAAACCTTGCCACGTCAACACAGCACCAACCTCAGTGTTGTGTTCTACACTACAGAATTGGCGTCCTACAATATGGGGTGGGAGGATTTTTGGTAAATGGGCCACACATGATGAGGCCCATCGAATCAACACAGTTTGAATGACTGAACCCCACCCATGATGACTGATATGCAGCCCAAACACTGTAAAAATATGCAGCCTGAGCATTTTAGAGCTGGGGGCCACAATTCGAAAGCTTGCATACTGAAAGCTTGTATTGTTCAAACCTTCGTTTTTCTAACCATCTGTTTGCAGATACTGATACACGGGCTTGCATAGCTCGATCAGAGGATTTGTGGGTAATCCCCCGTCCATGTTGGGGACCATAAAATCAACACTTTGGATCAAGGAATGATGCGGATATAAATCCCTTTAGGATTTATCAACATAAGAGGCGAGAAACACCTATATCTTTATGGCTCAATGATGACGGGCCTGGATCGTTTGTGATGACTTGATGAGCATTGAAGACCTTACACATGTGGTTCAAGACATTTCAGAAGACCTCACCTTAGGAAGACATGTGTAAGTTGCTTGGAGGAAATGATTGGACCGTTGGATCGCGAGGATGGTGTGATCGAACTGTTGGTTCGTTGTGGCCCACTTTTATCGCACCATCATCGGAGCCCATTGGGCATCTTAAATTTTATTTTATTTTATGCAATTTTATTTGAATTTTAGGTCAGTGTGTGCACTTTTTTTTTGTGCGAATGTCTTTTTTTCAAATTTTATTGGTAGAGTTATTTTGGTAATTATGTTAATTCTGAATTTTATAAGGGTGTTACCCTAAACCTTTTTCATTATGCTATTGATTTTATGAAAAGAAGAAACTCGTGGCTACCTCCCTCTCCTCTCTTTGGTGATCTCTCTCTTCTCTTATCTTCTTTCTTCTTCCTTCATCATCCACTGTTCTTTCTTCTTCTCATTTTTTTCAAGTCTTATTTCTCATATTACCAATTGTCTCAAATCTAAAATTTGATCTTAAAACCTTTGTTTCTCAAATTTTTATTTCCCTATTCTGATAAATCCATTGATTCCCCGGACTAGTGAACCTTATTGAGCGTTTGGATTATAACCATGCAAGATCGGAAGGTTTCTATTAGTGCACTTTTCTATGGCATACTAGTGCACCCTGTTTGTCAATCACTTAAGTTAGTGAGTCTAGTGTTGGTTGAGCTTAATGAAGACGAAGACCGAAGACTCAAGTGGCCCTACTGCATCAAGGAAGAAGAAACAGGTAAATGTGATGCCTTGGTGTGCCTTAACCTTGACCAAAACCTAACCCTTAACCTCTTGATGACCTTAACCATATTAGGAAAACCTTTAGTCATCATAGATTGGCCCTACGTGTCACAAAAGATCACTCATACTATGGCCAAAGAGATTGGGTCGTGATAGAGTAGGTCAGCAAAACAATTAGCTGAACCCAGGCTTGTCCGACCGGTCAGCTGGACTGGGCCGACCGGTCAAGACCGATCAGACTGACCCATTCCAGACAGCAATGCATGCTATGTACACAGGTCATTGGGCCGACCGGTCGGGCAGACTCCCCACTAAGACGGCAAGCTCCCTGTCTTGCTTGGCCGTTGGTCGACGGGTCTTGACCGGTCGGGACAAGTCAGGACTAGCCGTTTTTTGCCCGTTTTCTGTCCGTTTGGACCTCTTTTATAAAAAGGGCTTGGGTGTTTGTTAAGTAAAATAGAGGGATTTTGAGAGGAGTGAAGCCACCATTGTCATAGACCATTTGAGGCTCATTCACAACCTATGCAAGGCATCTTCCTTGTGTTTTAACACAATATTGGAGCATTTCAAGCTCATGAAGAAGATGACCTTCATCCCCTCTTGATCTCCAGAGTTTGGACCGTTCTTGATAGGCATATCCTTATCCAAATCTTTAAGAGATTGTTGTAGGTGAGCAACTCTAGGCAACCCATTCCTATTAGTTGTAGAGTTCTCAAACCTACCCTCCTATCACCTTGGGCATCTCGAAGGCATCACAACCAAGGTGATTGATCAAGTGTAGCTGAGGTATTAGCGATGCAACGGCAACACGATCAGGGGAGTAAGGGAAACTGATTGAAGCACGGAAGAGCGGAGATCAAGCAACCCGAAATGGCGCTGAACAAGGGACTCATCCGACAAATAAGGTTGTCTTTGTTGAGAGTCTATCATCTCAATTCCTTGTGGGAGTTGAGTGTAGAGCTTGTTTGTCAAATTCGAACTAAGGACATTAGCCGGTCCTTGGCCTGTTTGTCAGCCTAAAGACTAGGGGTTGTTTGGCACTCCTTAGCTCGTTTGCCCAGCCTAAACAAAGTCTCCAAGAGAGAGCCTCCGATACGAGAGTGAACGTGCGTTGGGTTGAGAGTTAGCCTATATCCAAAACTCCATTTGGGTTGAGAGTTAGCCCTTTTGTCCAAAAATCTGATTATGCTTGAGAGGTGAACCGGGAAAACTTCTGTGTAAAGGTTGAGACGTGAACCTCATTTAAAACCTCCGATAGTGAATGCAGGTGTGCTCAAAGAAGTTGAGTACTTGAACCGGGAGTGGAGTAGACCCAAAGTCGAACGACTATTCATGCTTGTGTTTGTAATTGATTGAGCACATTGTTATCTTAGCATTGAATGTTTATTGTTAATTATATATGCTTGATAAGAATGTATGTTAGACACTAGATAGGCACGTCCACACACAAGATGTACTTTCATTAGTTGTGTAGACTTGAGCTCATTGATCCATTCTCATAAAGTCTACATAGGTTGTATAGATTAGGAGCCTGATTAGTTAAATCATTTGACTATCTATGCATGCTTAGACTAGGTTGTTTATTGCTTAAACCATATGCTAGTCTTGTGATTGGACCCACTTAGGTTGGAAGCCGTGTTCTTGCTTTCTTAGTTTAATGTGTTAAATTGTGTAAGTAGGCGAAAATTTTTTCAAAAAGTCCTAATCACCTCCCCCCATAGGACTTAGTCATAATTCTAGTTGCTCTTTAAGCTTCCGCACATATGAAGGTGTCGTGGTAGACTACCAACATAATTTCAGTTTCATCCATCGTCGGATCCAGTCCACGCATGATTTGAAACCCTCACTGTGAGATTGTGATGATGACATCTTTTATTGCATGTTTCTCTTATATTTTTCTTGATTATGATGATAGTTGTTGAATGTTTAATTTAAATTGCTTGATTTATTTCGATGAATTTTATCTCATACATGCATGAAAGTTTAGGCCGTCCTACATCAAATTTTGGTATCAAAGCTTAGGGTTTTGCATGGTTTAGTCTAGATCGAGTTATCAACCTAGGCTTTTGTCTTTTTTTTTTAGGGTGTCACTTTAGGTCAGTTTTAGAAATTTTTCAGATTTAGAAAGTTTCAAAAAATAGAAACTTTCCATTTTTAGAAAGTTTCCACATTTGAAAAATTTTCGGATTTGAGTCTTAGTGTCCAGATTTAGTATTTTTCGGACTTAGAAAATCTGATTTTCAAAATTTGCTATGTTTAGAAATTTTTCTATTTTTGGAAAGTGTACAAACTTAGGAAATTTCCTGAATTAGAAAATTCTGATTTTGTGAGCTTGGGGTTAAAAAGTATTTCAGTTCATGCATCTTTATAGGATTAAAGTCACATCATTCATATTGTGAGTCGTTGGTCCAGAGAGTCGAGTTAGGAAGAACCTAGGACAAGTCCTCCATTGTGTGCCCATTCGTTTTGGTTATAGTTTTGGATTACGCATCACTATCATGAATCAGGATCAAATTTTTTAGGCTTTGGCTGCCCTATCCCAATGTCTGGATAACTTTGAAAACCAGTCTAAAAAAATCCTTTCAGAATCTCATCAACCAATTAGAGGCATCCAACCAGGCTAGCCTCGACTATGGAAAAGATGATCACTATAATGCCTTGGTAAATGACAAGTTGAAAGAGTCCAAACAGGTTGTTTATAAAGTGGAAGAGTACGTAACTAACATCGATAGTGATGAAATAGAAGAAATTAAGGCATCGCTCATCATTGTTGAGAATGACGAAGTGTGCACTAGTGATAAAAATGTTAAGACCGCACCACTTCCAAATGTTATGTGTGACTTAAGTGATGTAAAATCCCAATCTAAGTCTCTTACCATAGTGAACACGAATGTGTTTGAAAAAGAAACTAGTGAGGATATGATGGTAGTCACCCACATGACTTGTGATATCCCAACAGATGATTTATGGGATAAATTTTCACTCAATCGGGATACCCAACACACAATCGATCTTGTCCCTGGGTCAATTTTGTCAACCTTTCCTCCATACCAAATAAACCTCGCAAAACATGCAAAAATGCTGCGTTAATTTGTTAAACTACTCGGGGAAGAATTTAATCAGGAAAGTTTGAGTTAGAGTTTTATTCTGTGTGTCATGCCTGCCCTTTTCACTTCCAAGAACAATGGCATGTGGCACACGTGTGAGCACATTCTGGCCATCCACAAAATCTCAGTGCGATGTAATCACGGCATGATGGATGTGATGGTTAGAGCCCCCATCTCGCATCTTGATGATACGCTGAGTATAATGGCCAATGTCAAGATATGTTCAAAACTTGGCATCAAAAGTGTGTGTTCTCAAGTACTAGGATACCTAAACATCATTATTGTTTATAACACTTATAATGAGAAATTATGTGTCACCCACAAGAAGAGTCATTTTGATAGGGTTGTTTATTTTCATAGGGTCGTTTATTTCGAGTCTGTTGCTTCGCTAGAGAGTCCATTAGTTTCATTCGTGTCTGTATCCTATAAATCATTAGAGTCAGCCAATGCATTTGCCTATCACATTCATTATTTGCATTCATACAGTAGAAAGCGGATAAATGTAGGCAATGAGAGGTACAAACATTCATCTAACTTACATCGTAAGGTACAAGAATTGCATGAGAGAAATTATGTAATGGTACGGATAAGACCAAAGCGGTTTCTTCAGGATGCCGTCAGAAAATTACAAGCTTGCAGCACTAGACCATTCAAAGTATTGCGGAAAATTGGGTCTAATGCGTAGCGGATAGACCTTCCATCTGACATGGGGATTAATCCAACAATCAATATGGAAGATCTAGTCCTTTGTCCGAATCATTCCATAGACCATTCTCCCCATTCATGGCCATATTCTGAGTTTTCTTCCCAGGCCGTTCTACCTATCCCAACCTTTGTTGAACAAAAAGAAGAAATTGAAGGGATTGTGGATGAGGAAATCGTATCCACTCAAGATGGAGGCTTCCAACGATATCTTGTTAAATGGAAGAACAAACCATTATCTGATTGTACATGGCTTACAGAGACAAAGCTACAGAGACTAGATCTAGACATGTTAGAGAAGCACTAGAGCTTTATCTCACCAAAGTCGAGCTCTTCTTAGACGAGGAGAATGATGCAGACATCAAGCCTTTTAGAGTTTATTAGCATAGGAGGCGAGTGACACATATATCTTCATGGCTCAATGATGACGGGTCTGGATAGTTCGTGATGACTTAAGGAGCATCGAAGATCTTACACATGTGGTTCAAGACATTTGAGAAGACCCCACCTTGAGAAGACATCTGTAAGTTACTTGGAGGAGATGATTGGACCGTTGGATCGCGAGGATGTTGTGATCAGACCGTTAGTTCATCATGGCCCACTTTCATCGCACCATCATTGGAGCCCATTGGGTATCTTAAATTTAATTTTATTTTATGCAATTTTACTTGAGTTTTGGGTCAGTGTGTGCACGTTTTTTTCATGTGAATGTCTTTTTTTTTTAATTTTGTTAGTAGGGGTATTTTGGTAATTATGATAATTCCGGATATTGATTTTATGAAAAGAAGAAGCTTGTGGCTATCTCCCTCTCCTCTCTTTGGTGATCTCTTTCTTCTCTTATCTTATCTTCTTTCTTCTTCCTTTATCATCCATTATTCTTTCTTCTTTCCTTTCTTTTTCTTCTTGATGCAGACATCAGTGGTGCACCATTCAGAGTGTACCAGAAGAAGCGACATCGTAGATCAAATATTAGAGCAGATAAGCTGATATGGATAGACGCCGGGCCCATTGAACCCATTTTCTGACACGTTACGAGTACGCGAGCTGCAGGATCACGCAGGAGCATCATGACCGCTGGACCATGGAGCGGATTTACTTTTAGGGCTTTTTTGTTTATTTCCTTGTTTCTAGGCGTTTTAATGTCTAGTTTAGGCATTTTTATGTTATTTTTTTTTCAGGCACTTTAGTACACTTTTTTATTTTCGTAGCTTATATATACTGTGAGAAACCCTATTTCGAACTATTGAATGAATACAAATTTCGACTGCTTTTCTTCCTCTTGTTTTAAGATATTAGGGTTTCAGATTGGCCATCGGGTGTCAAGGATTCCACCCCGGTTTCTATATTTTCTCGTCCTTATTTCTTCAAGGTGCAGGAAAGGTATGATTTTTCTATTTTTATCATCTATGTTATCCTTCATCCCGAACCTATGCCTTCCCCATCACATTCGTTTTTTTCCCGAATCTACTCCTTTTGTCTTCGATCGGAAAAGAGGGATACCTAGCCATGGGAACCAAATCCAAACTGTGGACTGATTTATGCTAGATCTGGGATATACTCATATCCCTAGATCCTCCCTATTTTACAGTTTACGTGATTCTTATGCTGAAAGGCATGATCCGGACGGACAGATCTCATCTCCGTGTTGATATTTGTTAGTTTCCTTTTAAGCGAAAATAGTTAGTTGTTAATTTTCTTACTTGAATATCTTCCAACTGAATATACACACATCTAGATGCCTCTGCACCACTTCTCATTTTCTTCAAGTCTTATTTCTCATATAACCCATTGTCTCAAATCTAAAATTTGATCCCAAAACCTTTTTTCTTAGATTTTTGTTTCTTTATTCCGAAAAATCTCTTGATTCCCCATATTAGTGAACCTTATTGAGCGTTTGAATCATAACCATGCAAGATCGGGAGGTTTCATCTCTCGCCGAATCCAATCCACGCATGATTTGAAACTCTCACTATAAGATTGTAATGATGGCCCCATTTATTGCATATTTCTCTTATATTTTTCTTGATTATGATGATAATTGTTGAATGTTTAATTTAGATTGCTTAATTTATTCTGCTGAATTTTATATCTCATACATGCATTAAAGTTTAGGCCGTCCTACATTACGGAGCCATAGGAGCCATGGGCCCATCTCCACACTTAAAAGATAAATGTAATATGCATATACTCACCTCATCTGCTCGAGTTGAAAAGCTCTCCACGATTCATGCAATGCAGTTTAGCTACTGAATTAAAAGAAAATCAATCCAAAAACAGTCATGCGAAGTGGCTGCCAGTATGTAATTTGGAAGAGTAAAAGAAAACTTGAAAGACCACCAAAAGCTATAGCAAGTGGCTCGAATATTAGATGGTTTTGAAGCATACAAAAGAAAGAAGTCATCTCGGATGCTCGCTAAAGATGCATATATTAGCATCATGGATATGTTGTCAAATAATTACATACATGTTATACATAAATACCTGCTATAGCTCGCGGTTGCCTCCATTAATCCGGAAGAACAAGATCACCTATCAGTGATGTACCATCTCAAAGGAGCATAGCTCCCATGCTGTGACAAAGAAAATACTTGAAAGTCTTGACAGAATCACATACTACATACAAAGGAAATACTTGAAAGTCTTGACAGAATCACATACTACATACATCAACCAGAGCGAGTTTAGCTGTCTCCAATATGATACATGGCATTCTTCTGACCAAAATCGGGACATATCAAAATAGAACAGACCTGAAAAGAAGCTTCTCAACTGAACTGCCACCTCAGATGCTGAAGATCAAAGAAAAACACTTCTTGGGGACAACCTCGAGCACTTCGAGATTACACAAACTGACTTAAAACAATCACACGCACCTTACAAAACATTGAATTACTTCTAATCCAACACAATGATGAATCTGTCGACAACCCGAACTTGGTCTCAAAAGCCCAAGATCAAAGAAAACCACTTCTTGGGGCTGAGTTCGAGCACTATGAGATTACACAAACAGATTTAAAACGATTACAGGCACCTCGCAAAGTGTTGAATTACTTATACTCTAACATCCTTACTTCCAACACGAGGATGAATCGGTCAATGACCTGAACTTTGAGGCAGACGAAATGAGCCCCCGGAATAGAGCATTTGATACACAGGTCTTATTCTGATAGTTAGAATTAGACCTACAATGGCTCCTAAACCACAGACCCCAGCAAGAACAAAGAATGTGAGCCTAAAGCAGTTGGGACCCAAGCACGAACTGCTTGTGGCAAGGAGAAGACCACCATGCTGCCTCTGTGCCTCCTTATCATATACATACCCCGCAAGCAGACCGGAGAAGAGAAGAGCGCCGAGGGGATTGCCAATCAACATGAAATTGTAGATTATACCAAAGTGCTTCAACCCGAAAAGCTCAGAGGCAGTTGGCACCATGATAGAGAATTGTACACCATAACAGATGCCGAGGAGTGCAGTTGCGGCATAAACAGTGCCATTAAGAAATGAGGCAAACAGAAGGTATGCAACGATCATGATTACTTGTGTGCATGCCATCCAAATTGTCCTAGGAAGCATCTTAAGCCTGCAAGAGAGTATTCTTATCAATATGGACAGAGGATCCGTGAAGCCTAGAATACATTATAGTAGAATGAAATGCTTTATCACCTAGAAGAGGAGAACTGTTAAAGGAAATATGAAATGATTGAGTATTTTCTGGCTGGGGCCCAATAAATGCATGGCCCACCTTTTGGTGATCCAAATCTTTTATGTGGTTGGCTAGATTGTGGATGGAAGACACCAACAATACCAACCCACCCACCAGACAATCATGCACATCCAATTGGGGTATGGCCCAGCCCATGATGTGTCTCGCGAGATCACCAATTTATGTTCACTGGAAGGTGGGCCCACCAACCATTGCTTGGTTGAACAAAGAACAGTTTCTTTTGATTGATAAACGTTATAACACCTCAAACTGTACTTACCTGACAAAATATTCAGAAACTGCACCCCCACCAAGACGGCCGACAAAATTGCAGAAGCTGAAGAGAGACAACAGGAGAGTTGTATCACTCACACCTGCTGCAATCCCAATCTGTGCCAAATTATTGAGAACAGTAACACCAGAACCAACCCCAAGAAAGTACACCAAAAACAGAAGCCAGAAATCAGCTTTGATGAGAGCTTCACGAAAGTTGAAATCCTCCCCCCTCTTAGGCCGCCTCTTCTTCTTCATTTTCACAGCTCCTTCCCCCTCAGCCAGAAGTATATCCATATCAGAAGCATCGTCACCCTCCAGGAAACTCCCAAGATTTGCTGTTGATGAAGACAACAACGGTTCTGATTTGTCCAACTCACGTTCCTCCATAACTAGATGGTCCGTAGAAGCAGACTGGCTTAATATACCCGACCTTTTAGGATTAGCTGGGTATAGAGTCATCTTTATGGGGATTGCGAGTGGTGCCAGGAGGAGGAGAACCATTATACCCACAAATGTGTAGGAAATGGCATCATTCAAAGAGAGAACATCATCCAAAATTGTAGTTGTGAGAAGATATATGCCTAGAAAAACACTAGCAGCTTGGGTGAATAGGAAATGACCATGTTGGGTCGAGTCATCTTCTGTAGCAGGGGTGCAAGGCCTAACGAAGTACACCAATGCGAGGCATAAAGCAGGAATCCCGAGTGCAAGAAAAAGCAAGAGCTTTGTGGAGGAGTTATGAAGCACCCCTGTGTAAATTTCTGTATAGACTGCAGCACTGAGCCCGACGTAACCCTTGAGAATGCCAGCAACAGTGCCCCTACTGAGAGGGAAGTTCTTCATGTTGGTCACAAGCACCCCAGTTCCAAGCCATGCACTGCTGTTGGTAGCAATGACTAATGCAATCCATAGCTGCCAAATCATCACAAATAGAAAGATCATTTATTTATTCTTATTATTATTTTTTAGAATAAAAAAATACTGTAAGATATCACACACAACAGTAATAACTGAAATACTAAGATTCGAACAGCAGGCTGTAAGATATCACACACAACAGTCAAGTGCCTGTTAGCCTAGCTGGTTGACGCCTTGGCGTTTCAAACAGCAGGTCTCAGGTTCGAGACATACTAACTGCACCAGTGGGTGCATTGTGTGACTGACCATGTGGGTGCGTTGTTCAACTAACAGGGTGGATGCATTGCATGACTAACAGAATAAAAGTTTCCCCTTTCAAAAAAAAAAAAAAGAACAAAAAAAAAAACTGAAATACTAAGATGCCAGGAGCAACAAAAATCAAACATTAGGCATGGTCAACAAGGATTACTGTGACTGTTAGCAGACAATGTCAGTTTCACTGCCGCAACAGGTGCTTGTAACCTTTTTTTTTAATGGCCGAACAGCATTATGTAATGAGCTTTAGTAATCATCACACTCAGATGCTTTCAGGGAATTGAACATTTTCAATTGATTTTATTGACAAATCATTCTAATTGGAGCAACATGTGATAGTATACAATCTTATATGCGACCATGCTCAGAGTAGGTGATTGCATATGCTTGTTACATAGTCATAATAATAAGCAAAAACATGCAGTTTCAGTGACCAACACAGAGGCCATTGTGCAAGATTTCATGATAACTTGTAGAATCCCATATGCACAGCAACTTATTGTTTGTATGCAGCTGAGAATGTCCTAACACGAAGTCAAAAAAATCTCACATGTTTGAAAACCGACGAGTGTGTATTTTCAAGTATGAAGGTTTCATGTTAATTGAACTAAAGAAAATCAAAGGGGAATTCCACCTTAAAAGTTCTTGCTTGTGAATTAACCAACGCAATTTCTTTTGTCCTTTTCCAAATAAGCAAAGACAATTTTATTCTGAAAACAGTATATACATGAAGAAAATCACACTCCCTTACATAGATTGTCCCTAATGGCAGCTTCTTTATATAGATGGTCCCTAATGGTAGCTTCTTTGGCTAAGGTATTGTTGATAACTTTAGCTGCTCTATTAGTATGGACAAACGAAATGATTATCCTAGAGGATAAGTCGTGAGTTCCACTGTAAATAGATACCACCCTGCGTGTAAGAGAATGATGCAATAGTATTGACTTTTGTGGGCCCCACCATGATGTATGCATGATATCCAATCCGTTCATCAAACTCGCCCCTTTGTATTTGCCGACTATCCAAGACGATAAGTCATGAGTTTCATTGTACATACATAGATAGCACCCTACATCAGGAGAATAATCCCATAGTGTCGATCTTTGTGGGTCCCCACCATGATGCATGCATGAGTCCAATGCGTCCATCAAACAAGCCCTTGTTTGTCCAGGGGCCCAAAAAATCAAGCCGATCCATGGGCAAGGACAACATGGACAAATGAGATAATTATCATGGAGGGAAGGGTCATGAATTTCACTGTAGATAGCTAGATAAATAGATAGACAGCAACTTGTTACAGTCCAGACATCTTCAGGAGGCTATTCCAGGGACTAAGTCATTTTTGGCTCTTCTTGTACATTGGAAGTTATAAATCTAGAGAATGTTAGAAGTACGTAGACTAGAATATAAATCTCTAGAAGTTTCTAGAGTACTCCAGTGGGTTCTTGTAGGCAGAACTAGCAATAGGCTGGATTTGGACTGGGACGGCCCGGCCTGACACTCTGAGACTCCAGCCCAAGCCCAGCCATGGGCCTCATGTAGCAAGCCCACACCTGCCTAATGAATTAGTTGGGGCCAGGCCCAGCTCGACCCGACTCATCATCATGCATTCAAATGCTTCCTCAAATAAATTCAACAAAAAAAGGGAAAACAAAACAAAGCTGATTTTTAATCTATAGTAGAAACTGTTACTTTTCACATGAAGAATAAGAGATTTGTTTAAAAAATGGAGAAAAAGGTTGTGTAGAGAGGCCAAACATGGCTGGGTGCACCAGATGCATGGTTTTGATTTCACATACATGTCCAGATGGGCCCACCAGCTCAGACACACAGTAACTCAACATGTGTTCAACAGCATATGAACAAAATCCAGTATGGATATGGGGAGTTTTATGACATGCAAGCAGCTAATGTTGATTGATATGCAGGCACTCAGAAATTGCACACGTGGCATACATCAACTTAAACCAATGAAATCGTTGACGCCACTGGTATCCATTTTATTTTTATTTTTATTTTTTTTCATTTTCAACCATCCAATAACTTTCCCATTCAAAAGAAGAGACATACTTTCATAATCTGGCAGGACGTGAGGTATGATGTACATGGAGTCGGAAATTACTGAGAAATTGCATACTGGCATACAAGTCAAAATAAACCATCCAAATGGATACCAGTGTAGATGTACCATGAACCAAAAATTACTCTTATTTGGTTATCAAAATATTAGATTTCTGGACATTTATTGGATGGTTTAAAATGAAAATATCCAATGCTCTTATATCGAAAAACAAGTGTGCATGAATCAGAGGTTAGGATTGTTCAACCAATCTGATTTTAGAATGATAGATGATATCAAAAGAAAAGAGAAAGCTGATGGGGCCTCAGAGGTTCATCAATAAAACAGACCTCATGGAGTCCAGGCATACACATGCAGGAATACGTCCTGATGATAAACACAAATGAGAGATCTGGTATGAAATTAAACTTAAATCTTATTCTTTAATAATTAGGAATGCGTCCCACTGTTAAACATCGATTTGGATCATATGAGGCCCATGTGAGTTGTGAAATAATCTGATTTTTAGGCAAAATCTAAGGGGTGTATTGCATCATATGGAAAGATTAAATATCTGCTACGTGTTCTATATTGGTATGTGTGCCTCCATGAATGGGTAGAGCTCCCACATGCATGTGGAATAAGAACTGCTCTTATTGAGTTTTCGTCGCCCCTTTGCTGTTTATCTTAACCGAGGGGAGTGCTGGAACGAAAACAAGAAGAGGAGGCAGTTAGTCCGAGAAACAAGATTGAGAGGTGTGTAGTCTCTATCCCATGATTTTATGGGGTTTTCAGTGAGAGGGAAGTTTATAACCTTTGGCGTCTGTCCTTCAGCATTCCAAGGGGTGTTGTTGGAGCAGTCTGAAGTGTGAAATGAAAAGAAAGATTAGAAAGTGCTGCCCAAGTTAACTAGTGTGGTTTATTTATTTATGACAATAACTAGACATATAGTGCCTCTTCTTCATTGACAATAAGGAACCTCCACTTGAGAGACATGACCAACACGATAGCAGGTACTGTTTCTTTATTATAGTTTAACAACAAAAGTCGGGCTCTTCAACGTGAGCTGGTTTGTTCCATTTGACTTGCAAGTTCGTGCCATGTGATGCTCCTCAATTGGGAAGGCTTGCTTGAGATCTTTGAATGCTCTTTGGCACTCCAACCAAACCCATGCTTGGTCCTAGAGTGGCATCAAGGTGAAGCGAAGATGCAACAAATCCGGGTGCAGGAGCAATGAAGGGTCTGGTTGGAGCATGACTCTGCAGCATAATCCAAAGCAAGAGCACACCCAGTTATAAGGATCACGCAAGTAAGCAAGTCCTTCAAGAGATTTGCAAGTGGGACAGCTCAAAGTGCTTCCATTCTACTTGCAACTTGCAAGTTCACAGTCTGTGTGATGCTCCTTAACTACAGCAACTTGCTTGGGTCTTGAAACGCTCTTCGGCACTTCAACTAAAGTCATGCCTGGTCCTTTACTTTAAGACATCCATAAGTGGAGAGGCTCAAAGTGTCTCTTTATAGACAGATGATTGGGGGGAGCTTATGCCATTCCACTCGACTTTTAAGTGCACGATCAATGAATCAATAACTTGCTTAGGGGGGAGCTTATGCTTCTTAACTGCAACAACTTGCTTGAGGTTTTCAAATGATCTTTGGCATTCCAACCAAACCCATGCTCGGTCCTTCTTTAAGATATCCATATGTCAAGTGGCTTAAAGTGCTTGTTTGTAGATAGATGATGGAGTGGGGGGACTTCTGTTTGTTCCAATCAACTTCTAAGTGCACAGCCTGTATGACGCTCCTTACCTGCACAACTTGCTTGAGGTCTTTACATGCTCTTTGGCACTCTACCAAACCAATGCTTGGTCCTTCTTCAAGAGATACATAAGTGGAATCGATCAAAGTGCCTGCTCTATATAGATGATTCCTCATTATCTATTTCGTTAGATTTGTAGTCGTCCCAATTTTGAGCCCTTTTAGTTCCTGCCTTGGGTGCTTTAATAGAATCTAAACTCTCGTTATCTTTAGAAACAAAATTGACAGGTTTCATAACTGGCATGACTTTTGGCTATGGATGTCCCCATGGTGGCTCAGTAGATTATGGCAAGAGTGCCACATGTATGTGAGGGAGGGAAAGAGACCCTTCTAATTGAAGCAAACTATGCTCAAAGGGGAGGACCATAAGGTTATGGGTAGGAGATGTGGAATTCATCATTCTTATTTAGTCCAGGAGGCTTCTAATGATATCTAGGACAAACATATATGTATGATTTCCATTTGGTTAGAATTATTATAGGGTGATCTTTATCTAATTTATTTAGGCTACAAGCTTTACAAGGATGGCAAGGACTGCTCAAAGATATTACCTTAAAATATTTGTGCAGTCAAGTTTGGGTGTCGAAATGCCAGATCAAAGCTTCCCTAAGTGAATCGGGAAGCCCTTATGTCCCTCAAGGTATGACATCACTAATGGCATTTATTGAAGGAACGAATGACACATCGGTGAAGGACTATGTTTGCATAAAGCGTGAAGTGAAGCGATAATAGATTCGGGTACAGTAACAAGTTAGTGCTTGTATCAAAATGTTATCAAATATAAATGACTAGAAGTGGGAGCTGGACGGCAAGTCTGAAGCATCATATGAAGAGGGAGTGGCACCTAGTTAGAAAGATCTTGCAACTAAGTGAAGGACTTGGGCCTTTTTGAAGGACATTATACATTTTCCATGAGTCATACCTGTAAAGATGGTCATTTGAGACTATCACTGCTAGAGAGTTGGTGAAACTTATTTTTTTATTTACATATTCATCTACACTATGTGAGGACTAAATGCATTGGCCCAAAGTTTATTGCAAGTTTTCTCAATAGATCTAGTGTTTTCCATCTTTTTCCACTTAGGTCTTGATGCAACGCAATTATCAAGTGAATGAGATCTCGATACCCAAATCACAAAGAAATGAACGCATGTAAACTCACAAGAAATATTCGAGTAGAGGGGGGGAATAACTTTATTAATAATTCAAATTTCTTCTCTTACAAGTACTTCGGAAAACTCACAAACTCAGAAAATGTCGAATGCTCTACCTCCTATCACCCCCCTATCTTGATAAATATTTAATAAAGATCCCCCCAACTATTAGATTGATTTAAAATCAATTTAATTTATATAAGATAACAATAATCCAAGAAGATTTGGCCTACAATAGTGAAAATGCCTCCCAAATTCTTCCACACCAGCCACCTATCTTCTAAGTGTATTGAAATGTAGATTTTGACATTAAGCCCCCGAAGCTGGCAACAAACAGCCGACTTCACAAGTTAGACGCTTCATACAAGTAATAGAGGTCCAAATCCAATCTTTTCAATTCGTTGCCCGTTAACCATGTTCATTCAAATAGGACTTGTTCTACCATTTCACCAAGTATTGTTTGTATTGACCTTGTCAAGTGCTAACGGTCTTCATCTATAACACTTGTTCAACTTCTTCATTTTGCTTCTCTAGGAGTTATTTGTCCATAGTGCAATAACTTAGTCTTGCACATTAGGCAGCTCACCATGATACTCAAACAAATCTGCTACATTGAATGATAGCGAGGTATCCAAGTCACCTAGCAATTTGATCTCATAGGCATTGTCACCCAACTTTCTCATATTTGAGCTTGCTGTAAGTTCCCCTTGGAAACCTTTCATTATGGAGATAAATCACAACCAAATCACCTTCTTTATATATGTTCTTGCAGTGATGTTTATTTACATCTTACCAGTATTTGGCTCTGCTCTCTTGATATCCTTCTTTCACTTCTTTTGCTTTCTCTTTCTTCTTTTGAACTCCTTTATGCTTGGCCACAATGTTCGAATTATCTCCGATATTATCTCTATCTCTAGCTCAACAACACCGGTAACACTGGTAGCGATACCGATAACACTAATAGTATAAAAAATTCTAGGTATTAGTGGTGTATCACTAAATATCACCAATGTATCGATATTGTCAATATTTTCAACTAAATTCCAGGCGTCATTTGTATTGCCACTGCATTGATACCGCCAATGTATCACCAATATTTTTTACTGTGTAAATCTCAGGCGCCGCTTGTATCGTCAATGTATCTACAATATTTCGATGATATCACCAATGTATCTATATTGCAAAAAATCTATATATTAAAAAATTCCCATCTCATATTTTTTTGTGGGCGCATGGTTGTATGCAACATTCAATTTGTCAACAATAATACTGATAATATCACGATAATATTGATAATATCATGATATTATCATTATCGCAACATGGCAATAATGAGGCCACAATCTTTGGTTTCTTTTTCAGTTGTTGACAATATTTTGAAGTATCAATGGATGTTTGGATGGAAGGTCAGATATTGGATGGATAGATGGGATGGATGAGATGGTTGGACTGATTTCTTATAGTAACACACGCTTTTAAGGCCCCATTAAATAAAAACGTATTATGCATGCATTCTTTTGCAATTTTTTAATTCCTAAATATGCAAATATGTTTATTTTAGCATCTCCTGAGGTTTCACTGAAAATTTCCTCCATTTTCTCCATTTTCCCCCCATTTCCGATTATCAGCGATATTATCGGCGATATCGATATTGTTTCTGTATCCCTGGCTAGCGAAACTTGTAGCGATACCGAAACTCCGAACACTGCTTGGCCATTCAATAGGTAAGAGTTCAGCTTGTTTGGCCTGACTCATTTGGTATTGCGCAATATTCGACATGTTCAAACCTAGCACCAAGTCAATATAGTGTTTAATGTTCTTCATAGAAAGGAAGTCCAGCTGGGAGTTCTTGGGGCACCAAGTGAAGGAGCTTCTACACGAGAGGTGGAATATCCGATTGTATTGTTCCTTCTTTAGCAACCAAGACAAATGTTGTCGATCTCCTTCCTTCTTTAAACTTTTCTACACAGAGAAATTCTAACCCTTCTCTTTATCAAATTTTGGCGTTGGAAGCTATTTCATTAGGTGCAACAAGATATTAGCAACATAGCTAGGTCGCCTTTCTCTAGAAGAAGATGTTCTAGTTGCTTGATGTTTTTCCCTAAGTGTTGGTGCAATGCCTCCTTGCCATAGGAATTTACAGGAAGAGGAAGTAGAATTCATATGGCTTCAAGAAAAGCTTCAAGGATGCACTCCAGTAATGGGGGAGAGGGATTTTATGGTGTGGAAAATCAACAAGTCAAGTTGGTTCTTTGTCCGCTCTTTTTACAAAGCCCTCTGAAAAATCCCAATGGGTGAGAGTAGAAATCACACATCCAAGTTTTGGTTCTAGAGCGCTCCTACCAAGGTTGCGGCATTTGTTCGGCTAGTGGGGAGGAAGGTGTAATAATCTCCAAAAGAGAAGCAATAGTGACACGAAGAAATCTACTACCACTAAACAGAGGGGAAAAAAAAAAAACCGTAAAGAAATCTACAGCATACACAAGAAAATTTGATGAGAATTTCCAATTTGGGAAGTTCTCAAGCCATATGACACCTATAACTAGCTAAAACAAGAGAAGAAATGGTAACACGGTTACTCTAGAGTAGTCACAATAGAGACGATTACATTGAATCGACATCACCACAATAACCAATACTTTAATGGTTGATGTCCAACAAACATCTACAAAATAAAGGGGAAGGTCAAACAAACCCCCTCAAGCAAAAATAAAAAAATAGACACCATGTATAGATAAATCAATCAAATTGTGTTCCTAACTCCACATCTTATCCCAACATCCAAAGCACGAAAATCCAATGCTTTAAATAACATTTATAGCATAGCATGGCATAGGTAAATAGCGCAAGTACTATGTAGCCTAAGCTACTTAACAAGTAGCGTGTTGCGTACGCAATACAATACGCAGTATGTAGCATAAGTCGCGTACTCTTAAGTGTTACTTTCATTTTAAACTATAGAATCTAAAGTCCATTGGTGTGTTTTGTTGTTATATTCGTGCAACACCTATTTATAGATGGCATTGACTCATCCTCATATGTGTCGCTAAAGTACAACTATCTCGACCATCCAAACTTTGATTCCAATTGTGGATGGAGCATGTCTCTAGAATCACACCTATAATCACATGGCAATAAAGTACAGGCATGCCATGTGTATGGGGCAGAGTTACAACCATTGTAAATAGTGTTAAACTAAATTTGGAATCTAGCTTTTATGAAACAAAAGCTATTTGAAAGCCACTAAGGACACCTTCGACCCCAAAAAATCGGTGATTTGATTCTCTCAGTTCAGACATCCATTAGAGATCAAATTATAGGGGAGTAATCAGCCCTACGAGAAGGTTCTATAACTAAATTTTCATGGGCATTGGAGCCCAATCAAATGAGAAGTTCGAGATTCCCCCATTTCACATCCGTACAGTTGCGGAGCAGTGGAGCTCAAGATTTAGATTTTTTGATTGATTTAAAGCTAAAAAGAGGTATGTTTCTTACTCTTAATCTCAGTATATGAGTTTTATATCATTTTGATTGATTTGGGGTATTTTTGGCCTTTTTTCCTCTTTGGGAGGCCGGTTCCTATGCAACATTTTAGAATAAGCTTGTTCTACAACTGCTTCTTCTGTGGGGCCTACGACTGTGTATGTATGGCATGGCATCAAACTCGTCCAATCCATCATGTGGGCCACCACGTTAACATGGTCCTTTCGAGTGAATGTTCATTGTTTTCTATAGTGTGGCCCACATGATGATTGGAGGTCTGATTTCTTTTTCTGGTGGTTGTCCAGTGTTTCTATGTTGTGGCCCAGTATCCAACCTATACAGTCCATCAAGGTTGATCCCAACATCATGTGGGCCACCACACTACAGTTGAGGGCGACAAATCCATTGTTTCTATGGTGCAACCTAGTTGGTGATTGGGTACCCTAATTTTTGCGGCATCCCATCATCACAGCTGCACTCACTTGATGCGCAGGTTGGATGGCATACATAGTTACACACGGTGGGCCCTACAATCAGTTGAATAACTACTACTACATGTTTAGTCATCGAGTGATACTAGATTAGTTGCGTACACTACATACTATATGCTACAAGCCATTTAAAACAGTGCAAAAATACCAAAGAGATTGACATACAAACCCACCCTCTTTGATAGATACAACCTTTCTTTCTACTTCAGCAATGGTGGACCCATAAACAATACATCCAAATCACACAAAGAAAATAAGATTCGCAATGGGTGGGTGAAAATCAAAAGAAATATAGAAGAAACTCACAATCATAAAACTCACAAAAGATCCAAAAAAGAATCAATACATATAATAGGGCACATCTCCTCCCAATCAGACCGATCTAGACAATCCATCCGGTCCAGTCCACACTTTATGGGCCACCCTGCAAAAGTTACACTGAGCAGGCAATCCATTTCATCTGAAAATAGCAAATTTTCTTTACAACTGTCAATTTCAAAAGCCATAGATGAAATGAATGGGATCAATGAACCATAGTGGTTGGATTGGCGAGGCCAGGCCTGCTGAATGAATGGCCCAGATTTATGATTGGGTTTTCTGTCAAAAACAATCCCAACCACCAATTTGCAGGACACCAAGAGACACAAAGGATCCATCTGACTGGTGTCATTTTCACACGCTAGCCCACGAAGAGGTGGCCCGACAGAACCAACAGTCTAGATCAATAGAATAGACTCTCCACATGCCAAATCACTTAAAACCCAC
This sequence comes from Liriodendron chinense, assembly GCA_003013855.2. Classification (NCBI taxonomy): domain Eukaryota; kingdom Viridiplantae; phylum Streptophyta; class Magnoliopsida; order Magnoliales; family Magnoliaceae; genus Liriodendron; species Liriodendron chinense. The sequence goes on from PVNU02000344.1 coordinate 37,623, forward strand.
TAAAACCACCAAACAAGCATAACCCCCAATCAAACATCACCAACACCAGATAAATGTCACACGCTAGTCCACGAAGAGCTGGCCGGACAGAACCAACGGTCCAGATCAATAGAATAGACTCTCCAAATGCCAAATCGCTTAAACCCCACCAAAACCACCAAACAAGCACATCCCCCAATCAAACATCACCAACTCCAGATAAATGTCACATGCTAGCCCACGAAGAGCTGGCCGGACAGAACCAACGCTCCAGATCAATAGAGTAGACTCCACATGCCAAATCGCTTAAACCCTACCAAAACCACCAAAGAAGGACATCCCCCAATCAAACATCACCAACACCAGATAAATGTCACAAGCTAGCCCACGAAGAGCTGGCCGTACAGAACCAACGATCCAGATCAATTGAATATACTCTCCACATGCCAAATCACTTAAAACCCAACCACCCAAAGAAGCACATCCCCAATCAAACATCACCAACATCTGATAAATAGAATCCAAAAAAAAAAACTGCTACAATTGTGTATCATTTCAATTCCCAAAAATCGAAAATGGGCGCATGCGAAACCAATCATGGTGTGGGTATAGATTATTGGGTACCATTTCAATTCCCAAAATGAGAAATGTTCGTGTATGAAAATCAATCCCAGGGGCATAGATATCAATTCCATCGAATTAAAAAAAAAAATCATAAAAGAAAATCTCACCACCCAGTAGGGCAAGGACAGAGTCTGGCTGACGGAGAGCCACAGGACGCCGTAGCCGATGAAACAAGCGAAGGTCCCGATTGAGAGCACGACCCACGGTGGAAACTTGTTGCAGACGATGCCTGGAAGTAGGCCGATGTTCTCACCGATGTCATTGGCCACGCCGAGAATCGTCAGCTGCTGCTGGTTGTAGCCCAACACGGATTTGAGGGAGTGGGAATAGAGAGGGAAGGTGTAGCCGTTCCCTGCTGCTATCTGGACCCAAACTGCAGCTGCGAGGCCCACCCATGGTGGCCTGCTCCCTGCTTTCAGCGCTGGCATTGAGGTGGGGAGGAAGATCCAACGTTCTCAGTCACTCCACAGCTCTTCCCTCTCTTCTTCTTCCCCTTCTCTTTTTCAGCTGCTTTAGACAGGGAAGGGTGTATGTATTATATATATACATATTATGTATGCATGTAGAGGATCCAGTAAAAAGCTCTGTAGGTCAGGCTCAATGTACGAACACAATATGTGGGGCGCAACATGCAATCCAAACGGTCCATCTTGTGAACCGCTTCATTTTCTTGTTCATATTTGAATGTCAGTTCTATACGAGACTGAGGTGGGCCACAGTATATGGAAAAGTAAAAGTAGCATGTGGACGCTGCCTTCTTGAGACATTTCACATTATTTGTCGGTGAGAAGTTTCACCGTAAGAGGATGGATGGATGCTCTAAAACTCATGCCATTCCAATACTCATATAGCCCACAATGTGTGATTTTAGATGTTTTGGTCATGATTTTGTATGGTGTGGCCCCCTTATCTTGGATTGGCTTAAATTTTGGTGATCAAGCAGGAAATGAGGAAACGCACGTGATGGACGGATTGGATTTCATTCAGTAACACCTTGCGCTGTGTTGTGTGTTCAGCTTAACCCGCAAAGCATTGTACTGTATCCCATCTCAATCCTTTTTGTACATACACACATGCGGATTCAGAGAGATGGGAGTACTGTCACTGTGTTGGGGGGATGCGGATTAGGTACTGACAGGTTGAGTAGCGCCCATTGCTACTGAAGTTACGTCACCATGGCACGTGGGCCTCAGCATGATGAATGTATTGTATCCACACCGTCCATTCAGTTGGAGATATCATTTTAATACATGAATCAAATAATGAGGCAGTTCCAAAGCTCAAGTGGACGCCACCACAGAAAACAGTGGGGACAGTGACATCCACCGTTGAAAACTTCTTAGGCCCACCATGATGTTTATTTGAGATCCAACCTATTCATAAGTTCACATAGATATGGAGGAAGGGAAAACACAATTATCAGCTTGATCGAAAACTTCTGTGGCCCTTAAGAAGTTTTCAACGGTGGATGTCACTGTCTCCACTGTTTTCTGTGGTGGGGTTCACTTGAGCTTTGTATCAACCTCATTCTCTGACTCATGCCTTAAAATGATCTCTCCAACTGAATGGACAGTGTGGATATAACACATACATCATGCTGAGGCCTACATGCCATGGTGACGTCACTTCAGTAGCAATGTTCGCTACTCAACCTGTCAGTAGCTAATCCGCGTCCGTGTTGGGGTGGCAAAGTTCTGTGGAAAGCGGATTGCATCCTGAGTAACTCATTGAGTAAATTCCGTGGGGTCCATCGTAATTTATCCACTCCGTCCATCCATTTTAAAAGATAATTTTATTTCTCGGGACAAAAAACGAAGCATAAAAAAATCTCAAGTGGACCACACTACAGGAAACAGTGCGAATTGAACGTGCACCGTTGAAAAATTCTTGGGAGGCCACAGAAGTTTTGGATCAAGCTAATATTTGTGATTTCCCTTCATCCATGCATGTATGATATTATGGAAAGGTTGGATGACAAATGAACATCACAGCGGGCCTTAGAAAGGTTTCAACGGTGGAAATCATTATAGCAACTGTTTCTTGTGGTATGGTCCACTTGAGTTTTGGATATTATTCAATTTTGGGCTCAACCCCTTAAATGAGCTGGAAAAACAGATGGACTGTGTAGATAAAACACATATATTCATGGTGGGCCCAACTGAGTTTACTCAGTATAATAAGAGGGTAACTCGGTACGCAATCCGATTTCAGTTATGTCGGCCTCACCATTATGTCTCTGTTATATCCACTCCATTCATCCATTTTTGGAGGTCATCTACTATCATTTTCCCAAAAAATGGCAGATCCAAGGGAGCGGATTAGCTTTTACCCGGGTAGCAGCTACCCTTACCCGTAGGGTCCACCTTGATGTTTGCTGTATATCTACCCGTCCGGTCGAGTCTCTGACCAATTTTAGCTAGGGCTAGACATTAGCCGAGTCAGCTCAAGAAACTTGATCGACTTGACTCGAAAAAGCTCGCCTCAGCTCAACTCAACCCAGTAGAACAAGTCAAACCAAGCTTCATTTAGGAGCTCGAGTCAAAAATCAAGTCAGGTTTGACCATTGGGTCACTCGACTCGACTCGACTCGAAACTCGACTCAATTCAAGCTCGACTCAGCTTGAGCTCGAGCTCGAGCTCGACTCATTTCATATAAATATTTGTTATAAAAAAAAAAAAAAAAAAAAAAAAAAAAAAAAAAAAAACCCTAATCTTCTTATTTCTTGGTTCTCTCTCCCCCCTCCCCCACACACACATTGGGGTCCAAGCTTAAGACATATGAAACCCTAACATGTTGGGGGGTTTCTTAATCTTACTATTTTGTTCAGGTAAGAACATTCTTTGTTGAGCATATCTGATGGATTGAGTAATTTCAAGTACAAAACATGGTGAGCACACAGTGGTTGTGTGTTTTATACGCTACACAAACATAGGTGCTATGGTAAGACCACACACCATACATATCTACAAAACAGGGGCCATGGTTAGACCAAACACCACATGCAGCTATTGATTGCAATTTTATGAGGGAGGTGGTGCATCTAATCCATGAATCAACTGGGCCTCATCATGAAGATGGTCCACACAATAATTAGGGCAGTCCATTCATGTGGTGAGCTATGCATGTACCATAATAATTATGGTTCATAAAATATTACTAGTGGTCTGCATTCAATGCATGTGTGACTTGGCCAAAGAAAAAATCAATCAGAGCTGGTCATTTTAATGGTGGGTCCCACCTGTAGAAATACTATTCTCTCCTAATATATATGTGACTTCTTGAACTTAATGTTGTTGACTTTTAATTTGTAGTTTGTAGTAAAAAATATAATAAATTGAGGTGGGCGCAAGCTCGACTCGACTCGAGGTAAGCTCGCCTCGACTCGATCCACTAGCTTGACTCGAAAGTTTTAGCAAACAAGGCAAGCTCCAATGGTAAGCTCGAGGGTGAGCTCAAGCTCGAGCCCGAGCTCGAGGAGAGCGTAGACGAGTCAAGCCAAGCTTGGCTCACCTCGACTCGACTCGGCTCGATGTACAACCCTAATTTTAGCACAGGTTCCAAAAATTAAGCAGATCCAAATATCAGTGTACCATACCAGAGGAAAAAGTGGTGATTGAGTGTCCCACCATTATAAATTTCAAAGTGCCCATAGTATGGTTTTTGTAATGTTTATTTTCCATCTAACCTGTTGACAATTTTAAGACGATTTGCATGGAGGGAAAATACAAATATTAGCTTTATCCAAAACAATTGTAGCCAACAAAATGTTGTTAGTAGTCATTCGTCACTTTTTGTGGTGGTTTGCTCCATCTGAGATTTAAATCTTCTTAAGATTTTGAATAGCGTCCTAAAATGAGATAAGAAAACAGATGGATAGTGTGGATATACAAGAAATACATCAAGGTGGGCCCCACATAGTAAGGGTAACGCCCACTAAGTTGTTACCTCGATAACAGCTAATAGGCTCGCCAGATCCAAAGCTCAAGTGGATCCCACCACAAAAGGCAATGGGGAATTGAATAGGGATTTTGACAATGCTCGCACTGTGGAATAGCCAAGCTCCACATGAGGAAGAGAGTTTTAAAAAATTCCTAGCCTAGTTTTTTTACCACTTTTTGAATTTTTAGTGGATGAAAATATCACTCCTTTGGAACCTAATGCCTGTACGAACCTCTAAATGCAGGAGAAGCTTTGTAGTTTCAATTCCAAGGCATGCTATGACTACCACTTGGTGATTTGGCCCATTAGAAGGTAGATCTAATCTGTTCATCCTCTTTGTGGTCCAACATTTCTTTGGTAAAATAGTAATCTTATGTTGATATAAGCTCTTAGTGGGCCACAAGACTCGATAAATGATAATAGTAGTCGTTTATTACTACTTATTTTTATATGGTATGGTCCACCTAATTTGTTGATGTTTTGGTCATTCTTTGGACTATGACATTTCATCAAATTCTGACTTCAATTGACGAAATTGATTCGAGATATACCTCATGGTGGGCCCTAGAGACGTGATCCAAAGACCCTTTAGGTAGGGTTGGAGGCCATTTAAGTACCCATTGTTGTCTTCCTGAGACCATTCTTCTTCCTTATTGAGCATGTCTTTCGGGGATCCACCATCAACCGCTCCGACTGCATTTTCCGACATACGATCACCGCAATCAACTTCTCTAGCGTATGAGCAATGCCAACAACTTTTAAGACTCTAAAAATAAGTGTTATTTTTTCTCTAATGACCAAATTTCTTACAGATGGAAGCCATTGAATGCGGAAGACATTTTGAATGAATTTTTATTTTATTTTTTGCAAAATAGCATTTTTCTTAGAGATGAAAGATACTTTTAGTTGCGGATAGAGGGATTGTTTTGTCACAAAAACACTGTTTCGTCATGATGCTTAACATAGGACAACCTTGACCCTTAACACATGAGAACTGCAACTCTTAACACATGAAAACCTCGACCCATAACACATGACAACCTAAATCTTAAACATGTGATAACTTAAAACCCTTAACATATTACAACCACAACCCCGATCCTTAACACATGACAACCCAAAACCTTAACAAATGATAACTTAGACACTTAACACATGACAACCTCAACCCTTAGCACGTGAGAACCTCAACACTGGTTAACGTGTGTTAAGAGTCGGGGTTGACATAACTATTCAACTAAGGCAATATATTACAAAATTTAGATTTTATCTCTTTCATTGTTTTCCACATGATAACCACAAGAGAATACTTTTGCTACACCCACGAGTTAGCTATGCTAACTACACCGGGTGTAACAATGACCAACCATGATGTTATGTGTTGTATCCACACCGTCCATCCACTTGGTGAGATCATTTTAGGGCATGCCACCAAAAATGAGGCAGATACAAAGCTCGAGTGAACCCAGCACAGAAAATAATGGGGATCGAACGCCAACCATTAAAAAGTTACTGGAGGCCACTTGAGCTTCAGATCTCCCTCATTTTCGATTTCATGCCCTCAACTGATCTCGCCAAATGGATGGACGGCGTGGATACAACACATTCATCATGGTAAGGTCATTGATACACCCGATGGAGCAAGCGTAGCTAACTTGTGGGTGTAGCAAAATTTTTCTCTAACCACAACCATCTCTCTCCACCTCAAATCTCTTCCGACAATCACTTCTCTTCACGAAACCAATGACAACAATCACGACCATCCCTTTATCCATAACTAAAAGTGTCTTTCATCTTTAAGAAAATAATATTTCGCAAAAATAAAATAAAAAATCCATTCGAAATGTTTTCCACGTTCAGTGGCTTCCATTTGTAAGAAATGTGGTAGTTAGAACAAAAATAACACTCATTTTTAGAGTCTTAGAAGTTGTTGGTAGTGCCCATACGTCAAAGAAGTTGATGGTAGTGATTGTTGTCAAAAAATGCAGTCAGATGGGAGGGAGGGGGGTTGTGGGTTCTCGAAAGTTGTGCTCGAAAAGGAAGAATGATGGTCTGAAGAGGACAACAACGGGTCCTTAAATGACCTCCAACCATACTTAAGGGGGTCTTTGGGCCACGTCTTTAGGGCCCACCATAAGGTACGTCTCGAATCAATTCCGTCTGTTGATGTTGAAATTTGATAAAAGACGGTTATCCAAAGAATGACCCATATCAGCAGATCAGGTGGACTACACCACATGGAAACAATTAGCAATAAACATCCATTGTTATCATTTGTTGAATCTTGTGGGCCACTGAGAGCTGTATCAACATAAGATTCCTGTCTTCTCAAAGAAATTGTGGGCCAGACAGAAGATGAACAGATTGAATCTACCTTTTAGTGGGCCCAATCACCAAGTGGTGGTCATAACCTCATGATCGAAGCTACAAAACTTCTCCCACATTCAAACAGGCACTAGATTCCAAAATATAGTGCTGGTACGGACAAATACCAATTAAATACCTACCATTGAAAACTTTTTGGTGACCATGTAAGTTTTAGATCAAGTTGGTATTTGTGTTTTCCCTTCATCCGGGTATTAGTGACCTTATGAACAGGTAACATCATGGTGGGCTTTGGGAAGGCCACAACGGTGGGTGTCATTCAACAGTGGCGATCATTGTCCCCACTGCCTTTTATAATGTGGTCCATTTGATCTTTGGATCTGCCACATTTTTGGGCTCATGACCTAAATTGGTGTGGAAAATGGATAGACCGTGTGAATACAACACCTACATCATTGTGGGGACCACAGAACTTTGGTACGTCAGCACAGTACCGACGTCGGTGGACTTCAGCAATGTTGACTCATGAGCTGAAGATACACACGCCCCATACGTTCTAATGTGGCACATGTGTGTGGAATCTGGGATGTTCTTTGGGTGATTTCAATCCATGAAAATGGATGGTGCAAGTTTAATAATAAATCGACGGTATATTCAAAGCGCATCTGTTGATCACCCTATTAGTGGACCTACCTGAATTTTGGCATGAGACGCATGCAGTAAAGTTGCCATCAGATGAACGTCCCAGATCCATGACACGTGTGCTACTTGAGTGTGCGCGGAGCGTTTGTGAATCGCACTCGAAGATGCCGTGTCGAATTAGGACTCTACATTCATATATAAGTCTGTTTATTTTCACTTTACTTAGGTAAATACATTGTAATGGGTAATTTACCATGGTGTGATTTTTTGTGGGGCCCACTATAATACACCTGGCTTATCCACTTTGTCCATCCATTTTGTAAGTTAATTTTAGAGCATTTAACCAAAATTAAGGCAAATTCAAAGCTCAAGTGAACCACACCACATAGAATAGTAGATTGGACTCCTACCATTAAAAGCCTTTTATGACCATAATTTTAAATGGTATGGGCCACTTGAGCTTTGTATCTGCCTCATTTTTTTACCTTTGCTCTAAAATGTTGAGGTAAAATGGATGGACGACATGAATATCTCACTCACAGGAAAATGGGACCACAAATATATATGGGTCACTTTCATATCTTTTTAATGCTTAGGAAATACCGATTTTTATGAAAACAAACAGCCTAGGGAGAGAAACTGTGTAACGGGACTAGAGACGTGGAGATGGTGAAAAGTCCTGGCTGTGCTGACCTGGCATCTATGAGTGAGATCAGGGCCATTCATCAGGTGGGCCCTCACGACATCTGTCCTGATCCAAAATTCAGGCATGCATGTTCAATAACTGGTCCATTATTACATGTTAATATTGAACGGATAGAAAAATGACTGAGAGTCCACATTCAATGCAAAACTATAGCCGCTCAGCAAAACTGGAATGCTTATCGCGATGTATGTGCAGCCTCTCAATCGCGTGCGTAGGGAATGAGACGAGGAAAGCTCGGTGGGGGGAAGAAAGTTAGATGGGAAGACAGGCGGCCATTGAAAAGGACAAACTGTCGATTTATGCGGTTACGTTTTGAAGGAAAAGTCGACGGATGATGCGCGTGGCGCTTTGCATGGACGCTGGACAAACTGTCGCGTGCAACTTACGGTATAAAAGTGCTGGATGGGGTGTATACTGCAATTTGCACATTTGATGTATTTCTTTTACTGTTAAGAAATGATCGGTCGAAAATGAATAAGCTGAGTGGATTTCTCACCAACATCACGGTGAGCCCCACCTTGATGTATAAAATGATCCGTCAAAATGGATGAGCGGAGTGAATTTCTAAAAACATCACGGTGGCACACGTAACTTTCCAGCTCAGAATCTTCCTGCTATGGCCTTTGGTAGGCAATCCACGAAAATGTTGTTAGCGGGAGTGGATTGCCTGTGACCCCGGGCACAGAAATATCTCTGTGCCCGTAGCTGTACGGGGTCCATAGAGATGTCCGTGACAAATCCACTCCGTCCATCTGTTTTGGAAGACTATGGTAGTACAGGATTCTAACAATAATGAAGATCCAAAACTCAGGTGGGCCATATCACACGAAACAGTAGATACTAAAGACTTAGTGGTGACGAAAGTTTTGCACCAGGATGATGTCTTTTGTTACAGTTTATCTGAGTGTTAATAATTCTGTGAACGGTTTAGATGGCTTATAAAAATCATGGGCACCTTCAGATGGTTTCAATGGTGGACGTTAGTATTTCTACTGTTTTTTTGGTATGGCCCACCTGAGTTTTGAATCTTACTGATTTTTACAATCCGGACCTATTTTTGTTTTTAAAAACAGATGGACATAGTGGATTTGTCACCGATATCCCTGTCGACCCCACACAACCCTGGCCCACAAAGATATCTTTGTGCCCGGGTCATAGGTAGGGCTGCACATCTGCCCCGTTAACACGCCCAACCCGCCCGATCCGGCCCGGTAGAAACCCGGTCCGTTCCGACCCGACTAAGAAAATGGTCTGGTCCCGAGTAGATGCGGCTGGACCGTTTTTAATTTAGGTACGATTTAGGGTACATGCCAAACCCCCCCCCCCCCCCCCCCCCCCCCCCCCCCCCCCGACCCGACCCATACCCCGACCTATATATCCCGACCCGTTTCACCCGACCTGAACCGCCCCATTTATACTAGTTTATTGCTTTTAGAAATTTCTATATAGCATTATCAATAGGTTGAATGGTCAATAAACATTAAGGTGGACTCTAGAATCTTTTAATGGTGGGAGTTCAATGATCACTGATTTTTGTGGTGTGGTCTACCTAAAGATTTTATTTGCTTCCTTTTTGGGACTATGTCCTATAATAATCTAGAAATGTAGATGGACGACATGGATTTACAATATATACATCGAGGTGAGCCTCATGGTTAGGGTCTCACCCACATGGCTGGTTCGGGTCTCATCGAACTCTCACCCAAGCTGCGCTCATCTCACACTCATAGAGAGCGGATTAGGTGACATCTGGGATCCACCAAGGTGGGTGGACCCTGACTATGTGTCTTAAATCCACACCGTCCAACTATTTTAAAAGATCATTTTAGGATATGATACCAAAAATGAAGCTGGCTCAAATCTTAGGTGGACCAGGCCATACAAACATATTTTTAGCCTGATCCGACCCGACCCGACCTGGTTTAGCATATAGGGTAGGGTAGGGTTAGGGTTAACCCTTTTACAATTAGGGTAGGGTTAGGGTTGGGTCAGCCCAACCCGGTCACGACCCGGACCGAAACCCAGACATTTAAATATATTTAGGTTTGGTCCAGGGTTGGGCCCAACCCGACCCTAACCTGACCCGTGTGCAGGCCTAGTCACAGGCAATCCACTCCCGTTTTTAGCACCACCACGATGGGGCGCGGATTGCCTGTGAAAGTTTCACAAGCATCTCCTGCACTAGGAATCTAGGTGGGGCCCACCGTGATGTTTGTGAAAAATCTAAGCCGTTCAACCATTTTGTGAGATCATTTTAGGCGTTGCAACAAAAAATAAACGGGATCCAAGACTCAAGTGGGCCGCACTAAAGCAAAAGGTGGTTAGGGTAATTCCTACCGTTGAAACCTCTATAGAGTCCATAGTGATGTTTATATGCCATCCATACCGTTTATAATGTCATTCCTACTGAGATGAACTGAAAGCACAAATATTATAATGATTCCAAACTTCTGTGGCCCCATGAATATTTCAGCCGTGGAAGTTCAATCGTCATGTTTTTGGCCAACTTGAATCTTGTATCCTGTTCATTTTTTATTGCAACAGCTAAAATATTCTCACAAAATGGTTGGACGGTGTAGATTTCTCACAAACATCACGGTGGGCCCTACTTAGATTCCAAGCGTAGGAGATGAAAGCCGCGTCCACCATGATGTATGTGTTATATCCACCATGATGGACGTATTTGATTTCATTCAGAACACATTGCGCTGTGTTGTGCGTTCAGCTAAACCGGCAAAGCTATGTACTGAATCCCATCTCAACCCTTTTTGTACATACACACACACGTGGATTCGGAGCGATGGGAGTACTGACACTGTGTTGGGGGTGGCAAAGTTCTGTGGGAAGCGGATGGCGTCCTGAGTAAACTCATTGAGTAAATTCCGTGGGGTCCACCGTAATTTATGTATTTTATCCACTCTGTCCATCCGTTTTAAAAGATAATTTTATTTCTCAGGACAAAAAACTAAGCATAAAAAAATCTCAAGTGAACCACACCACGGGAAACAGTGCAAATTGAACATTCTTAGGGGCCACAGAAGTTTTGTATCAAGCTGATATTTGTGATTTCCCTTCATCCATGCATGTATGATCTTATGGAAACGTAGGATGACAAATGAACATCACTGCTGGCCTTAGAAAGGTTTCAACGGTGGAAATCATTATAGCAACTTTTGGTTGAAAATCATTATAGCAACTGTATCGTGTTGTATGGTCCACTTGAGTTTTGGATATTATTCGATTTTGGGTTCAACCCTTTAAATGAGCTGGAAAAACAGATGGACGGTGTGGATAAAACACATATATTCACGGTGGGCCCAACTGAGTTTACTCAGTAAGATAAGAGGGTAACTCAGTACGCAATCCGATTTCAGTTCTGTGGGCCTCACCATTATGTCTATGTTATATCCACTCCGTTCATCCATTTTTGGAGGTCATGTCCTATCATCTTCCCCAAAAATGGCAGATCCAAGGGAGCGGATTAGCTGTTACCCGGGTAGCAGCTACCCTTACCCGTAGGGTCCACCTTGATGTTTGTTGTATATCCACCCGTCCGGTCCAGTCTCCAGCCAATTTTAGCATAGGTTCCAAAAATTAAGCAGATCCAAATATCAGTGGACCATACCACAGGAAAAAGTGGTGATTGAGTGTCCCACAATTATAAATTTCAAAGTCCCCATAGTATGGTTTTCGTAATGTTTATTTTCCATCTAACCTACCTGTTGGTAATTTTAAGAAGATTTGCATGGAGGGAAAATACAAATATTAGCTTTATCCAAAACAATTGTAGCCAACAAAATGCTATTGGTAGTCATTCGTCACTTTTTGTGGTGGTATGCTCCATCTGAGATTAAAATCTTCTTAAGATTTGGAATAGTGTCCTAAAAGGAGATGAGAAAATAGATGGACAATGTGGATATACAAGAAATACATCAAGGTGGGCCCCACACACTAAGGGTAACACCCACTAAGCTGTTACCCGATGACAGCTAATCGTCTCACCAGATCCAAAGCTCAAGTGGATCCCACCACAAAAAGCAATGGAGAATTGAATAGGGATTTTGACAATGCTCGTACTGTGGAATGGCCAAGCTCCACATGAGGAAGAGAGTTTTAAAAAATTCCTAGCCTAGTTTTTTGACCACTTTTTGATTTTTTTAGTGGATGAAAATGTCACTCCTTTGGAAGCTAATGCCTGTACGAACCTCTAAATGCAGGAGAAGCTTTGTAGTTTCAATTCCAAGGCATGCTATGACTACCACTTGGTGATTTGGCCCACTAGAAGGTAGATCTAATCCGTTCATCCTCTTTGTGGTACAACATTTCGTTGGTAAAGCAGTGATCTTATGTTGAGATAAGTTCTTAGTGGGCCACAAGACTTGATAAATGATAGCAGTAGTTATTTATTACTAATTGTTTTTATATGGTATGGTCCACCTGATTTGTTGATGTTTTGGTCATTCTTTGGAACATGACCTTTCATCAAATTCTGATTTCAACTGACAAAATTGATTTGAGATATACCTCATGGTGGGCCTTAAAGACGTGACCCAAAGACCCTTTAGGTAGGGTTGGAGGCCATTTAAGTACCCATTGTTGTCTTTCTGAGACTATTCTTCTTCCTTATTGAGCATGTCTTTCGGGGATCCACCATCAACCGCTCTGATTGTATTTTCCTACATACGATCACCGCCATCAACTTCTCTAGCGTATAAGCACTGCCAACAATTTTTAAGACTCTAAAAATAAGTGTTATTTTTCTCTAATGACCACATTTCTTACAGATGAAAGCCATTGAATGTGGAAGACATTTTGAATAAATTTTGATTTTATTTTTTGTGAAATAACATTTTTCTTAGAGAGGAAAGATACTTTTGGTTGTGGATAGAGGGATTGTTTTGTCATGATGCTTAACGTAGGACAACCTTGACCCTTAACACATGAGAACCGCAACCCTTAATACATGAAAACCTCGACCCTTCACATACAACAACCTCGACCCATAACACATGACAACCTAGACCTTAAACATGTGACAACTTAAAACCCTTAACATATTACAACCACAACCTCGATCCTTAACACATGACAACCCGAAACCTTAACAAATGATAACTTGGACACTTAACACATGACAATCTCAACCCTTAGCATGTGATAACCTCAACACTGGTTGACATGTGTTAAGGGTCGGAGTTGACATAACTATTCAAATAAGGCAATATATTACAAAATTTAGATTTTATCTCCTTCATTATTTTCCACATGACAACCACAACCATCTCTCTCCACCTCAAATCTCTTCCGACAATCACTTCTCTTCACAATACCAATGACAACAACGATGACCATCCCTTTATTCACAACTAAAAGTGTCTTTCATCTTTATGAAAATGATATTTCGCAAAAATAAAATAAAAAATCCATTCAAAATGTTTTCCACATTTAGTGGCTTCCATCTGTAAGAAATATGATGGTTATAGCAAAAATAACACTCATTTTTAGAGTCTTAGAAGTTGTTGGTAGTGCCCATACGTCAAAGAAGTTGATGACGGTGATTGTATGTCAAAAACTGCAGTCGGATGGGTGAGGGGGGATGGTGGGTTCTCGAAAGACGTGCTCGAAAAGGAAGAATAATGATCTGAGGAGGACAGCAACGGGTCCTTAAATGAACTCCAACCATACTTAAAGGAGTCTTTGGATCACGTCTCTAGGGCCCACCATAAGGTACGACTCGAATCAATTCTGTCCGTTGATGTTGAAATTTGATGAAAGACGGTCATCCAAAGAATGACCCACATCAGCAGACCAGGTGGACCACATCACATGAAAACAATTAGCAATAAACATCTATTGTTATAATTTGTCAAGTTTTGTGGGCTACTGAGAGTTTATATCAACATAAGATTACTGTCTTCTCAAAAAAATTGTAGGCCAGAAAGAAGATGAATAGATTGGATCTACCTTCTAGTAGGCCCAATCACCAAGTAGTAGTTATAACCTCATCATCGAAGCTACAAAGCTTCTCCCACATTGGAACATCTCTACCAGTACTAGTTTCCAAAATAAGGGCTTTTTTTCTACTAAATATGGCTTGGAATTTTTAAAACTCTCTCTCTCTCTCTCTCTCTCTCTCTCACACGTTGAATTTGGCCATATCATAGTGCTGGTACAGTCAAATCCCAATTCAATACCTACCATTGAAAACTTTTTGGTGGCCACGTTAGTTTTAGATCAAGTTGGTATTTGTGTTTTCCCTTCATCCGGACATTTGTGACCTTGTGAACAGGTAACATCATGGTGGGCTTTGGGAAGGCTTCAACGGTGGGTGTCATTCAACGGTGGCGATCATTGTCCCCACTGCCTTTTATGATGTGGTCCATTTGACCTTTGGATCTGCCACATTTTTGGGCTCATGACCTAAACTGATCTGGAAAATGGATAGACCGTGTGAATATAGCACCTAAATCATTGTGGGGCCCACAGAACTTTGGTACGTCAGCACAGTACCGACGTCGGTGGACTTCAGCAATGTTGACTCATGCGCTGAAGATACACACGCCCCGTACGTTCTAATGTGGCACATGTGTGTGGAATCTGGGATGTTCTTTGGGTGATTTCAATTCATGAAAATGGATGGTGCAGGTTTATTAATAAATCGACGGTCAGGAAAATGACAACGGATGGCCCATATTCAAAGCGCATCTGTTGATCACCCAATTAGTGGACCTACCTGAATTTTGGTATGAGACGCATGCAGTAAAGTTGCCATCAGATGAACGTCCCAGATCCATGACACGTGTGCTACTTGAGTGTGCGCGGAGCGTCTGTGAATCGCACTTGAAGATGGCGTCTCGAATTAGGAGTCTTAGGTCTGTTTGTTTTCACTTCACATGGTAAATGGGTAATTTACCATGTAATTTACCATGTATTTTACCTGCACATATTACAAGAATGACCATTTACGTCTGCTTTTTGTGCACAAAAATAGAGGAGAGTTCCATTTTTTTGTGGGGCCCACTATGATATACAGAGCTTATCCACTCCGTCCATCCATTTTGTAAGTTAATTTTAGAGCATTTAAGCAAAATTGAGGCAAATCCAAAGCTCAAGTGAACCATGCTACATAGATTAGTGGATTAAACTCCTACCATTAAAAGCCTTTTATCGCTACGATTTTCTTTGGTATGGGTCACTTGAGCTTTGTATCTGCCTCAATTTTTCACTTGTGCTCTAAAATGCTCAGGTAAAATGGATGGATGATATGAATATCTCACTCACATGACAATGGGACCACAAATATATATGGTCCCTTTCATACCCTTTTTATGCGGAGGAAATACTGATTTTTATCATACAGGATAAAAGTTATAATTACCTCTTGCATGGAAATGACAACAAACACCCCAGAGAGAGAGAGAAACCATGCAACGGGACTAGAGACGTGGCGATGGTGAAAAGTCCTGGCTGTGCCGACCTGGCATCTATGAGTGAGATCAGGGCCATTCATTAGGTGTGCCCTCACGAGGTCATGTCCTGATCCAAAATTCAGGCATGCATGTTCAATAACTGGTACATTATTACATGTTAATATGGAACGGATAGAAAAATGGCTGAGAGTCCACATTCAATGCAAAACTGTAGCCGCTCTGCAAAACTGGAATGCTTGTCGCGATGTATGTGCAGCCTCTCAATTGAGTGCGTAGAGATTGAGACGAGGAAAGTTCGGTGAGGGGAAGAAAGTTAGATGGGAGACAGGCGGCCATTGAAAAGGACAAATCTGTCTATTCATGCGGTTACGTTTTGAAGGTAAGATGGACGGATGATGCCTGTGGCGTTTTACATGGACGCTGGATTGAGTGCAATTTACGGTATAAAAGTGCTGGATGGGGTGTATCCTGCAATTTGCACATTTGATGTATTTCTTTTACTGTTA
Source organism: Liriodendron chinense (assembly GCA_003013855.2). Taxonomy (NCBI): domain Eukaryota; kingdom Viridiplantae; phylum Streptophyta; class Magnoliopsida; order Magnoliales; family Magnoliaceae; genus Liriodendron; species Liriodendron chinense. Next base: position 53,775 of record PVNU02000344.1, read on the forward strand.
AGAAATGATCTGTCGAAAATGAATGAGCTGAGTGGATTTCTCACCACGGTGGGCCCACCTTGATGTATGAAATATCAGTCAAAATGGATGAGCGTAGTGAATTTCTAAAATCATCACGGTGGCCCACATAACTTTCCAGCTCAGGATCTTCTTGCTAGGGCCTTTGGTATGCAATCCACATCCCAGCTATAGCATCCGTACAAAGGGTACAGCGTGACATGACTTGTTGTCGCAGTTGTTAGCCCCACCATGATGGGACGCGGATTGCCAGCGAAAGTTTCACAAGCATCTCCTGTGCTCTGAATTTAGGTGCCGCCCACTGTGATGTTTGTGAGAAATCTAAGCCGTTCAACCATTTTGTGAGATCATTTTAGGGGTTGCAACAAAAAATAACGGGATCCAAGGTTCAAGTGGGCCGCACTAAAGCAAAAGGTGGGTTGGGTAATTCCTACCGTTGAAACCTCTATGGAGTCCACAGTTATGTTTATATGTCATCCATGCCGTTCATAATGTCATTCCTACTGAGATGAACTGAAAACACAAATATTATAATGATTCCAAACTTATGTGGTCTCATGAATATTTCAACTGTGGAAGTTCAATCGTCATGACTTGAGTCTTGTATCCTTATCATTTTTTGTTGCAACAACTAAAATGTTCTCACAAAACGGTTGGACGGCATAGATTTCTCACAAACATCATGGTGGGCCCTACCTAGATTCCAAGCGCGGGAGATGAAAGCCGCATCCACAATGATGTGTGTGTTATATCCACATTCTCTATCCCTTCTCTTAGATCCTTGAAGGCGTGGATTTCCTACGAAAGCCTTGCGCAAGAAGTTCCTGTGCTGGGAACCAAGGTGGGGCCCACAGTGATTTTTTTGATAAATCCACCCTGTCCATCCGTTTTGGGAGCTCATTTGAGGGCATGATACAAAAAAATGAATCGGATCCAAGACTTAAGTGGGCCTCACTAAAGGAAAAAGTGGGTAGGTAAATTACTACCATTGAAACCTCCCTGGGGTCGACAGAGATTTTTATATGACATACATACCGTTCATAACGTCACTACTACTGAGATGAACTGGAAACACAAATATTATCCTGATTCGAAACTCCCGTGGCTCCACAAATATTTCAACTGTGGACGTTTAATCATCATGTTTTCGGCCCACTTGAGTCTTCGATCTGGTTCATTTTTGTTATCATGTCCTAAAATGAGCTCCCAAAACGGATGGACGGGGTGGATTTGTCAAAAAATATCACTGTGGGCCCCACCTTCGTTCCCAACACAGGAACTTCCTACGCAAGGCTTTCGCAGGAAATCCACGCTCGTCGCCCCCTGCCCTCATGACCTTCAATGATGGGCGCGGATTTCCTGCGAAAGCCTTGCACAGGAAGTTCCTGCACTGGGAACCAAGGTGGGGTCCACAGTGATGTTTTTTGGATAAATCCACCCCGTCCATCCGTTTTGGGAGCTCCGTTTAGGACATGGCAATAAAAATGAACCGGATCCAAGACTCAAGTGGGCCTCACTACAGGAAAATGTGGGTAGGTAAATTACTACTGTTGAAACCTCCCTGGGGTCCACAGTGATGTTTATATGACATCCATACCGTTCATAACGTCACTACTACTGGGATGAACTAGAAACATAAATATAATCCTGATTCGAAACTCCCTGGGGTCCATAAATATTTCAACTGTGGACGTTCAATCCACACGTTTTCGGCCCACTTGAGTCTTGGATCCGGTTCATTTTTGTTCTCATGTCCTAAAATGAGCTCCCAAAACGGATGGACGGGATGGATTTATCAAAAACATCAATTTGGGCCCCACCTTGGTTCCCAGCGCAGGAACTTCCTGCGCAACGCTTTCGCAGGAAATCCACAAAAAGTGGGGGTTGAATGCTTAGTATTGAAAACTTGCGCGGGGTCACGGTGGGCCCTAGGAAGGTTTCAATGGTAGGTGTCATCATCCCCACCACAGCTTTTTGTGGTGCGGTCCACTTGAACTTTGGATCTTCCTTATTTTTTGTCTCATGCCCTAAGATGATTTGGCAAAATGGATGAACAGTCTGGATACAATGCATGCATCATGATGGGGGCCAAAGAACTTAGTCATGTCAATGTGTCTTCCACCCAACTAGGGCTCTCAATGGGTCAGATTTGGATCGGATCCAGTTGGATCTGGCTCCAGGTTCGAAAATCTGTAGCCGAATTTAAATCTAACTTGGATAAAAAAGGTGAAATCCATATCCGATCCACTTATAAATAGCCATCCATTTCCGATCCAAAAATTCATATAGCCATTGGATTCGGATCAAATTTAGGTCCAAATCCACCATATCACAAATTTAAAAAATATATAATATAATATATTTAATTTTAACAACAAAATGGTGCAAATCCCACTATTTATTGTGGTATGGTTGACCTGAGATTGGGATGTGTCTCATTTTTAGGACGTGGCCTAAAATAATCTGGAAAATCGGATGGCTAACGTAGATATAACATCATCAAGGTGGGTCCCACTCATTCACGCCCAAAAGGGGCATTCGTCTCTCTACTGAAGGATGCTGGGCAGTAGCGTCCTTTGATGTTGACTGTTCTAGCGTCTTAACCTCTTCTATATATATATATATATATATATATATATATATATATATATATATATATATATATATATTGTTTTATCTTTGGCTAAGTGGGGTCTAGGTATAAATGATCCGCTACGTTCATTATCTCGGTCAGCCCATGAAGGGCCTAAAGAGCCCTATATTTGGTAGCTTTTGGTGGCATATACACATCACAATGGGGCTGGAATGGTTTCAATGGTGGACACAAAACTTCATCATTCTGTGTTGTATATCCACCTAAGATCTAGATCTTTTCCAGATTTGGGCCCATGGCCATTAATGATCTATTAGGATAGATCGACGGTATGGATGTAATATATACATCATAATGGGCCCCACGAGTGGGCCCTAGGATTACTTTTCTTAAAAGGGTTTGGTTGAAGGCTTGAAGCATACAATAGTGGAGATCCGATCAAATCTCGCAACTAGATCCAGATCCGACCTGAACATGATTCAAATTTATTTTTTGTGAACCTAAATCTGGTCCATTTAATTAATCAGACCTATTTTAATATACAACTTTGCATTATACAGGTTTAAAGCGAATCAGATTTTAGACTTGACCCGCTCCATTGAGAGCCCTACGCTCAACGCAATTAGCTCTGCGTCTAGTAGGTGATGTTATAAGAAAAAGGGCAAAGTTGCCATTTATAAAAATAAATAAATAAATAACTCAAATCACTTATCGCATGCTGTGTTAAGTTTTAAACCAAAAGACCGAAGCTTTAAAAAATCCTATATTTTTAGTGAAAATCATATTTAAGCACTTAATTTTTTAGATTTACCAAAGGAGTTGAATAATGAAAAATCACTGAAAAGTAGGCTATTTCAGTTATAAGCGCTGAAAAATAAGTTTTACTAAATAGGCCATTAGCCTTCAGACTTCAAATTTAACAAACAGAACATGGAATCCTAGTTTTGGACCCCCTCCCCCAACCTACATAGGAGTGTGAGTGTGTCAGGGACATGGAATCCTAGTTTTGGACCTTTGGACATTTACATTTATGGATTAAAGTTCAAGCTAATAGTTTGGAGGCTCATTAGCACGGACTATGATAAGTGATCAAGGACTTAATAGTGCACATTAATTGATCAATCCTTAACCTGAGTTCATGTAAGGGTCTTGGATATTGAATGGGTAACTTTGGCTCACTTTATGAGATTTCGTACAAACTAATGAAGTGGGTGATGCCAGGTATGTTCATAAGGTTTTATTGATTTTTGCACGGCCCAATAAAGGATCCACTCAGTTTATCATGACTTGTTTATGACTAAATTTAATTAGATTAGAAACTCATCAAGTGAATTTACCGTTGGGCACATGACGCAGGGAGGACGTGGTAGGTTGATCACCGTCTCCCCACCTGATAGATACCTTGAATCACAAGGTGTTCTCGAGTCTACGAGAAGATAAAAAGGAAATAATTCATAGAAAATTCGTAATAATTTATTCAATAAGTATAAAATCATCCCTACAATGCTTTAAATAATAAACTAAACCCTAGAAAGGAGTATTAGACTCCAACCACAACTAAAACTCTTAGATAAAGAAAAACTAAACAAACTAAAATTCAGAATTACCAAAAATAGTAGGTTTTTTCTAAAATCCCATTTTTCTGCTGTAATTGCGCGTTTTCTGGTGAAACAGATGGACATGACCCACTTCTATGGGTTGGTGGGTCGGTTCACCCTAAAACGAAATTTTAGTTGGAATTCATATGATGTGCGTCCCATAACTCCTCCCCGATAAAAGGTTATGGCCGATTTACAATCCGCCTTCTTTTAGTCCACTTAACATCGACCATTAGGAGTATGTTAATCGAGTCCCAGGTCCATACAAAGGAGAATGTGAGTGCATGTGTTTTCGAAGGACTTTCCGAGAGCACATATTGAGTGGATGCCACTGAGCCGGGCGCATGTGGCTGGTGTGGGCGCATGTGCCTATACTTAGTATTTTTTTTTACTTTTCTCCTTTTGAAAGAGGACGGGAGAGAGATGGGCGCATGTGGTAAGAGTGTGTATGCATGTTCCCCTTATGGTGGGCGCATGTGCCCATACTTAGTGTATTTTTTTATTTTTTGGTATTTAAAAGAATGTGAGTTAAGCTCCCAGGCACATGTGGAGAGGATGTGAGTGCATGTCTCCCCTTCTTGTACGCATGTCCTCCTTATGGTGTGCGCATGTAGTCCCATACTTAGAATATTTTTCAGATTTCAGGTTCCGACTGTTTACTTCAAAGGGCAGGTACCTTTTCGGAGGTCGAAGTCACTGACGCCAAAGCACTTTAAGCCTCTCTTCGGACTATTGAATGAACGAGTCGGATACGGATGATCAACTTGTATGAATTTTGGTAGTTCCTTACCAATTTGGACCCTCTCGATCAGCTCAAGGCAGGGGCAGAATATGCTTCGAGGTGCGTAGGTGAAGATATACATCGTACGAATTCAAATGGAGGGGTTAAGAGTTTTTGGGCATTCCAGATCATTTGGCAGCAATAAGTATATCCAATTCCACTCTGAAATAGCATTTGTAGGTTTTGGACCCTTCCGATCAGCTCGAGACAAGGGTAAAATGTACTTCACGGTGCACAGGTAAAAGTATACATCGTATGACATTCAAATGTGGGAGTTAAGGGTTTTTTTTGACATTTAAGATCATTTAGCGGCAATACGCATGTTCAGTTCCCTTCTGAAATAGTATTTGTAGGCTTTCAGATCTTTTTAGTTAGCTTCAGATGGGGGCAAAACACATTTCGAGGTGCGTAGGTAAGGGATATGCGCCGTGCGGCATTCAAACTTGGTACTTAAGGGTTGTTGGGTATTCCAGACCATTTGGCAGTAATACGTATGTCCAATTCCACTTTGAAATATTGTTTGTAGGTTTTGGTCATGACTACGCGGGTTAAGGCTACACTGGCGTCCAATCGCATTTTCTGAGTGTTTTTCGATCTTGAAATCGATCCGAATCGTCATAGATGGATTGTCGTATGTTGTTTTATCATGGGTGAGATTTTAAGCCCCAACAGTCATCTATGAAAGTGATAAAGATTTATGTTAACTCTAGGATGCTATAGAAAATGGGCAACAAATGTCCGTATGTATCACTTCTAAGAGTCCTATACTCCTAATTGCACATTTCTTCATGATTCTAGTCTGTTTACCTTTAATACAATCAACACATGCTTTATAGTCAGAGAAGTCTAGAGAATGGAGAATTCCTTCCCACACTAGCTTTTCCAATCTCTTACGAGAGATATAGCCTGATTGCTTATGCCACAACATGGAGAAATTTATATCCTACTTTATTTCCATGTAGAGAATTCATATTATAAACATGTGAGGCATTTAAATCCAATTGGTACAAGTTATTAACCATAGTGCCAGTGCCAATCATATTTGAATCGTAGTAGATATTGAACTTTTCATTCTCAAACTTAGACATATAACCAAAATTGTCTAATCGAGAAATTGAAACTAGATTGCGCCTTATTGAAGGTACTTAAAATGTATCTACTAAATCCAACATATGACCTGACTTTATCCAAAACCTTTAGACTCCAACTACTTCTACGTTCATTATAATGCCATTGCCCATATATACTGATCACTCTGTAGCATATTCTGCATAGAATTACAAATGTGAATAGTTGTACCATAATCTATCTACTAAGAATCTTTCAACACATTAGTCAGATTTGACTCAAATTGGACCAGGACGTGATCTATACTCTTTCCTTACGAGCCACTGCTTGAACTAAATATAGCCTATCTCTTGATGGCTCAGCTTCTTGTAAAAGAAGCAATTATCCTTCTTAGCCCGCTTATTGCTCGACTGATATTTAAGTTGTTTGTCAACCATAGAACCTAAAGATCCCTTAATAGAACCATATTTTCTCTTTCCCCTTTTTCTCATTATGTCCATGTCCCGAGGTTACTATATGAGCACTATGAACTTTAGCTTGCTTACGAGACATTTCCTCCTTATATGAGTTAAGGTCATTTAACATGCTCCCTAGGACTAAGTTTATACACTATTTCCTTTCAAGATAATTTGACCTGGTTAAATGGGATTTAAATTACACTAAGTTGGAATGTTAACTTAATTACATAATATACTCACCTTAGCATAGATGTTTAGTATAAACACCTCATGAACATAACTAAATATTAGGAAAAATTCTTGATAAAAAATTCAATTGATTGGGCCCTTCAATTGAATTGCCCAGGATGAATCTGGGCACAACCAAACAATCCTGGTGAGAATCGAACACATCATCATCACTCCTGTGGGATGAAGTCATGAAATGCATGTGACTCTCCTGGATATGAAGCTAACTGATGCCAATCATGTAAAGTTGAGACACTCAACACCTGTTGGTGAGATGAGTTTCGCAGACTTACATCACCAACTCCTTTCACTCCACACCGCTTACATCCTTGCCAAACAGTGATCATGTGCGTTTTCATCACCGTCTGCGTTTTCGTCACCGTTGCGTTGAACATAAACACAACTATATGTAATCCTACGAATTTATCCCAATATCAATAGTCGAGGTTCATGAAATCTTCATCGATTGAGGTCACTATGGTGGCTAACACAATCAGTTATAATCCTACGAACTTAGACTTAGGATTGTTATTATAAGCTCGTCATCAACGAATTATCTATAAAACAATCCAATTTGGCCTAGAAGTAACTGTCATCGATCGTTGAAATATAGGGGATCTTAAAAAGAAATAGACGGCTAGGTTTCTCTCCCCCCCTTTCTTTCTTTTTTAAAATCAAGAGTTCATGACAACTTCTGAAGTATAGGAAATGGGCCCACAATTTAGCTGAATCGAGACTATATATATGATATGAACATCATCATCAATTAACATCCCAATTTTAGCCTTTAACATTCATAGGATGGACACCCAGATTGAACGTTTAACAAGATTCAGTTGGATGATCAGGTCTTTACATTAAGGTCCATAAAATGGACGGTTTAAATCCAATGCTAAAGGTCCACATGATGGAAGGTCCAAATGCTTTATTGTTCATCTAGTGAATGAACTAGATTGTACACTCATAGTGGGCTGAATAGATGGTCCAGATCCAGAGTAAAAGCACACAAACATGCTTAAAAGGAAAGACCCATACACAAGTAATAAATGGGATTAAGCAGGGCTTAAGATTGGGCTTTGAATTATCCACGTACGAGCCCAAGTTAAGCCCACTGTGAGTCGTCCGCAAGGCTAAGCGTAACTAAAACAGGTCCCAACAGACCCTGTACAAAGCCCCAAAATTGGGCCATGACTAGACATATCTACCCAAAGTCAGGTCCACTTTAAGATAGAATGGGCATAAGCCCATCAGAAAAAAGGCCACTAGATGGCAACAATCAGGCAATGACCCATCGGACTACCTATCCCACTAGTATGGCCCACCATAAGGTTTAGAATGGGTTCAGGCCCATAGATAGGACCCAACACCCCCATAAAATTTCAGCCCAAGCTGGTCCATAAACAAGTAGGCCCCACCTTAGAGGTCTTACCTCCTCTTCGGCCGGAAGCCGGCACAGAAAAGGAAGAGCGGCCAAATGGGTCATCGTCGGAGACGACTGAGGTTCGACCTCCTCTTCCTCCTTTTGTTTAAATACTGTTACGGGTTTTGAGAAACCCTCGTTATATCGGCAATAATGGTAGCTCATGTTGCTTCCATCAATGGATGCCGGAACCGAGAATGGTGCGGCACTGATGGCTGTTGTCCTTACTTTGACAACAAAACCGTTATGGCCGTAACAATATTCAGTGGGGTTTTCTCACCTCGCAATAAGTTGGAATCGGGTTGCTGAAACAAGGGTCGATGGCTGTCCCCCTTTTTTTCCGGCTCTGTTGGACAGTGGCACTGCCAAATTTTAGCAACACATAAAGACCTGTCGCGATGAGAGATTTGAATCAATAGGCGAAGTTACTGCTAACTCTGGAAAAAAGAAAAGGGTTGCAAAATGACATCCTAATGGCCAGATCTGGGATTGGATAGTCTCTAATTAGAAGACATAGACCCGGCTCTAGTTTGTTGAAACAGATTTAATAATCTGTACAGATCCTCCGTAGCCAAGGCATTGTTGTTTTTGATACCAACTGTAAATCTTATATTGCGGAATTGATAGGACCAAGCAGTACATTAGAGATGATGATCAATTTAAATCAGAGCAAAATTCATACCTGGTTAAGATGCCATCGCTATAGCCTAATGTCGTAGTCTCCCGCACCTTACACCTTTAGTGAAGCAACGGGATAGGATGAAATGCTTCAACTTGTGTAGGATTGGGGACCTAGCCCTGTTTATATAGATGTGAGGGGTGAGGAGTTTGAAACCCATCGAAACTCCTCTCCCTTAGGCTCCACACAAATTTAGCAATCCTAGTCCCACTAAAACTGTAACTTCAACGCTCGAATATACCGCCCGAGCACAAATTTTCGAGCGCTACTAAGGTAATAATTACAGGAATACAAATAATAGTAGCAATTTTTTTAAAGCATTTTTTTTTGCTTATTATTTTTCTACTAAACCATATCCATACTTTTATTCCAACTTACATCATAAAATAAATTATAAATGTTCATAATTTACAAACATGACACTGATATACTCATTTACGATTCTATTAACTTAAAACTAAATAAAATATCTAAAAATAAATAAAAACGTCTTCATTAGAGTTGGCGTTCTCCTCCTCTTGGATTTTCACTATGTCCTCAACTTGTGCCTTGTCCTCGAAAGATTCCATGTCACCTCTTGAACCTATAGTTTCCTAGGAAGGGTGAGCAAAACAATGCCCAGCGAGTAGGAGTACTTACTCCACTCCATAATATCAATCACGCATCCAAGTAAACAGATAAAAAGAATCAAAACATAACTATTCAGTCTGTAAATTATAGAATGTCATGCTCACATTTTTCCACCCCATAATGACACATTCATTAACATTAAATACACATCCCATAATGAATTTTCATACAGCACGCATAAATTAACCATATACGTGGCCTTTAATACAAGGTCTTTAGTCAGGTTTCACACAAGTAAATCAGCCATACGAGGTTACGCCTGAAAAATAGTATCACAACCAATCACAACCCGACAGGTGAGGTACATTCCGATCCTGACACGGTACGCCCGATCCTGACACGAGTCGCATTCCTAACGAGACACAATTGCTCCGATCCTGACACGGTACGCCCGATCCTGACACGGGTCGCATTCTCAATGAGAAAACAATTGCCCCGATCCTGACATGGGTACGATCCGATCCCAACACGGGACGCATTCTCGACGGGAAAACATACCACACTTGATGGTTTCCTATATTCCAGTTCATCCAATGATGTATCCATACATAGGTGTCCCATAACCACACCCATATCCATCCCACACAAACTTAACCACACTTAACCACACCCATATACACCGACCATGCTTAACCGTACTTGGATAATCATGGTTAAGAACCATTTACATACCCCTACTCTGATTTAATTCCGTGGACTTAACCTCACCATAAACCGCTCTATGCATGGGTCCATCATATGTGATCATATAAACATAAACATGTGATAATGAGAATTTACTGCATGTTAACACAATTTAATGAATCATACAACATAACTATTTAAGAAACAAATCAAGTGCATATATATCAAGATGGCAAGAATGCATCCACATTATGAAGCACAACATTTTAAGGGGTTTAAGAACTTTAAACTAAACTATAACCATACATTCAAAGAGAATGGACAGTTGTTGTCCCCACAATTTCGTTTAATCTGACTATTTGGGAGGGGTCTGATGTGTACCAAATTTATTTTACAGTTTTAAGACTTGGTGGTCTAAGCATTAGACAGCTTAATTGGGCAAAATATTCCTCAATGGGACCCAAAAGTGGGAGTCCAATCAGATTAAGATTTTGTTATTTTTCAAGGTGTCAATCCCATTATTTCAAGTGGTGTGGGCCACCTGGAACCCCGTTCTGGCCCATATTTTTATGGTGAATCCCACACAACCCAACAAACAGTGTGGACGAGGTGGATTTATCCAAAAGTTCACATGTGGGGCCCATAAGTGCTTTAAAATCTGCTCACCTTCAGATTTATATTGTATTACATTGTCCACTATTTGAGACGGTGTGGCCCATTCGGTTATCGAAACCCTCTGAAATTTAATTTCCAGCCTTCTGACATAATAATATAACAAGTGAGTGGTATAGATTTGACAGAAAGCTTAGGGTGGGGCCCACGAATTACCTGCTGTTCATGAGAGATAAATTCAGAATTTTCTGCACAATTGCAGAAAATTCAGCAAGATAATCCAATTTGTAGAAGTTGGTGTGGTCCGCTCGGGTCTCGGATTAAGTTGAAATTTGGTGGGCTATCAAAACACATGATGAAGTAAATTATGGTCGAAGTAGATATAGAAAAGTACATCAGGGTGGGGTCCACATGTGGACCCCCAACTGCTGCCCGTCCGTCCCTTGCGTCAGCAGCCATGGCGCTGCTGGACTGGCAGCGTCCTTGGGGTACTGACTGGTCCAGTAGCCCATTGTTTTATTTATTTATATTTTTTTATATGTATCCACACAAGGCGGGGCCCACTAGGTTGAGATCCAATCCATCCATTGAATTATTCGGGCCTTTAGTCCACCCAATAAATTTGATTTTTACATAGATCGAAAATTATAAAACAAAGATAGTGGTTGTATTCCCTTTTTAATGGTTGGGTCTATTTCTCCCACCCTGGCCCACTTAAATATCAGATTCCTTTTAAATCTGGGCCCACAAGTAAACGTAAACTATAATACATGATGAATGGCATAGATTTAATCAAAGTAACATAATTGATCTACTAAACAAAACACAAATGCGCAAATTCAAACTATGGTGTGGAGTGAGTATTTCCGTAGACTCACTAATTGTCAATCCAATCCGAGATTTTGAAAATGAAAATAACAAAGAAAACCAATCTTCAGCCCCACTACAAAATACTACCTCCTTCCTCCCAATCAACGATCATATGATGATGATGACGATGGTGATAATGGATGGTAGGGATTTGAAACTATTGATGATGAATGGTGATGGGATGGCTACGATTCGGTCGTAATTGTAAAAGTAGTAGAATAGGACTCTCTTACGAGAGTTTAAATAAAGTACATTAGCTTATAACATAAATATTTGTGGTGAAAATAGAAATAATATTTTGATGGTCCACCTAGTGATCCCTTCTTGGACTAAGACGTCCATCATACAAAGGATTAACACAACAAGTAGTGGGTAAACTCTCGGGTCAAAGGGTCGATGGATGGACACAATATGATCTATGTAAGAGTTAGCCTAAATGAACGCTCTAGAATAGATGTGTAACATCTTAAAATCGGGCCCACCTTTCACAAATCTGAGACCATTATGACATTGGCCTCGAAAAACTGACAAAGTGGTATGAATTTGGGAGAATTTGGTAGTGTCCACACCCATGATCTAATAAGGACACAAATGATGATCTAAATGGTGGTAAACACTACAACTTAAGGTGGTTAGTTTCTAAGGATAAGCTTGACCACTTTGAGGTGAGATTAAATTATGACCGTTGAGTGTTGTGCGAAGTGGTCCGCACCATTTGTTAGAATGTCCATGGATTGAATAATGGACCGTTGGGTCGATGAATCTCTTACTGTTTTAAGAGTAATTGATAAAAATGTGATGGACGGTGAACACACCTCGGTTCAAAATTCTGAAAACATGGGGACATGGGCCATCTTAGAAAATAAAAAATACCCAAAATCTAGACACACATCGACATCCATACATAAAGATGGACTGTCCACAACGAATATAGAAATCTCTCTTTACCAAACTCCGTAACCATATCCTAAAAGTTAGATTTTGAATTGGCACATAACAACGAATGTGACTTCTATACTTCTCGGTTTACATGGACATATCTAGGACCTTATGAGGGAATCTAATCCAATAGGTCACCTAAGTATATGAAAAAGGTCGCCCATGAGTGATTTCACCTTGATTGGTGGTCCACATGGCCCTACGCAGTAATTCTTCGATTAAACGGTCTCAGAAGATCATCCAATGATGAAATTTCACATGGACGGCTAAAATGCTATAACAAAGGTGTGGAGAAAATCCCACAGCTAACTAACTCACCAATTGAAATAAATCACGGGGGTTCACTTTCACCACTAGTTTGGTGATAGGACAAGTTTTAATGGCTTGATCGAAGTCCGATGAGAATTTCAACGGTTATAAAGGTTCTTCTAAGGATACTCTATAATTCCAACGAAACCAAACTCGGTTTGATAAGCTCAATGGACCATGGTGATTAAAATGAGGATGAATGGCCACGATAGAAAGATCTATGATTGGATCTAGGTAGATCAGACTATATTATTGGATTCTACATGATTTAATCTATCAATCTATGGCTCAGATCAATTCCATAGATAATATAAATAATTTAAAATGAATTACTAAAGTTTATGTACATGGAATATGGTTTATAATTCCACTTTTCTACCCAATTATTCTATGAGAAACGTACATCAAACATGTTATCAACTTACACACATTAAATTATTATTATTTTAATTTTATAAATTCTAATCCAGATTTTTAAATTAAATAATAAATCATAAAAAATCATAGATATTACAAAAACACTGAGCGTGTAACACAGTTGTAGCACACCACCCCTTACATGAATTTAGATCAACCACATCTTTAGTGGGGTCCACTAGTCTGCCTGATCATTAGATCCAACCCTTAGGTAAATCTAGACCGTTAATCGAATAAGCCCACTATATAGAAAATCTTACGTGCTAGAGATTGAACACCCACCTAAAAACTTCTTTGGGGCACAAAAGTTTTGGATGAAGCTAACATGTGTGTTTTTCTTTCATCTAGGTTTGTGTGACTTTTTTTTTTTGGTTAGTACACACGTACATCCCACCATTAGAACACACACCCGTGTTGTTAGTCATATTGCAATGTTAGCCACCCCATGATGGGAAGCGATACAGGACCTCAGTCTTAAAATGACGTTATCTTCACTCAGTCTACCACTGTCCCAAAGGTGAGATGGCAAATAAACACCGTGGTAGGCCTTAAGAAGGTTTCAACAATGGGCGTCATTATCCTTCCTCACCATTTCCTTGTGGCCTGGTCCACTTGAGCTTTGGACCCACTTCCTTTCTGAGCTCATGCCCTAAAATGAGCTGGGAAATCGGATGGACGAACGCATTAATAAAACACATATCACGGTAAGCCTTATAGATCTTGGGCCACTTTCTGCTCGAGGTGATCTACTGCATAGATGCTCTTTCCAAAAGTGAAGCCAGTTTACTCATCATGTCGACTAGAGCTTAGAAAAAAAAAATGTGGACAGCCAAAGCAAGTCCCTTTAACTATAAAATTCGTTTCGTACCATTTGGTACACCTGATGAGTCGGCCAAGGTTACTTTAGGGACAGGGCATGTGCCCAATGAGGCCAACCAGATCTATGGCTCGGATATCCCACACTTACGCCATGTTAGCATATTAGCTAGGCTATACAGAGCAAGACTCATTGGTAGTGTATGTACTGATCATGAAATTTTAGGTCATGGTCCCAAAAATGACGCAGGTCCGAATTTCAGGTGGACCACGCCACAGGAAAGCAGTGGTGATTAAACGTCCATCATTAAAAACTTCCTAGGGCTTATGTAATGTTTATTTTCCATCCAACCTGTTGACAACATCACACAGACCTGGATGAAGGGAAAACACAAATAGTAACTTGATCCAAAACTTTTGTGGCCTTGAAGAAGTTTCTAATGGTTGGCATTCAATCCCTACTGTGTGGTCCACCTGAGAGTTGGATCTGACCCATTTTTTGAAGAAATCACTAAAATGAATTGGCAAAAAGGATGGATGGCATGGATATACAACACATTCATCGTGGTGGGTCCCACAGTCATGGACTCACCCACTAAGCTATTGTTGCTGCCTCACGTAATCCGCGTCTGTGTGGGCCCCATTTGTGAAGGATCATGTATCAAAAACTCGCATGGATTTAGTTACCTAACTAGTTGATTGGTGGATATTTAATTGATCGGTTGAAATGAAAAATAGTTGATGGTCTTGATGAAAGGACAAAAATCCATTGATCAGAGGCCAAAATCGTTTAATAAATATGACTTCTAAAGTGGGTCCCACGTTTTAGATGACTTAATTGGACTTAATATTAAAGCCCGCATATTATCCTTCAAACTTTACTAGAGTATCAAGTAACTACTAGCTGGCACTACTCTAATAATCTGTTTTGAACATATGCTTTGATTTTGGAAAAGCGAACCCAAGAGAGAATGGGAGAATGAAGTGTCCCACTTTTGTGAAAATTACGGAAAGAATCAAAATAAATGACTCACCAACACTACTTTGTGGATTCCCTCGTACATAACTTTAAATAATAATAAAAAAAGGTAAAGATGAACTTTAATGAATTGAGCAAAACTTGGGTATGCTGATGGAGAGAAATGAATAACATGCAGGTACTTGAAAATTGCGTGCAGGGCAAAGAAGTAATTCAAATTAAACTGTTAAAAAAATTATAGATCCTAATATATATATATATATATATATATATATATATATATATATATATATATATATATATATATATATATATGTGTGTGTGTGTGTGTGTGTGTGTGTGTGTGTGTGTGTGTGTGTGTGTGTGTGTGTGTGTGTGTTTGTATCATCATCATCATCATCTAAGCAATATCTCGACTAATTGGGCTAGCTATGAAACAGGGGTCATCGGTCACCGATCATTTGAAAATACTTGCTTCTGATTGGTTACTCGTTAGATAGTTTTGGTGTCAATCGGTCGAGGACATGGGACCTCAGTCAATTGACCATATGGTCAATGTCACTCGGTCGATCAACAATGCATGCTGTTTTGTGTAAGTGTGCAGTTTTAGTTTCTAATTTTATATGGGTCTTTATATAAAGCATTATTAATACGGGATTATGGTGTTTTAAGGAAGGCTAAAACATTTAAAGGGTTTGCAAGAGAGAAAATGAGGGTTTTCTAATCTGTATGTTTGATTTTCATCTCTTGTAATTCATTTTCATAGTGGATTGTCTGTCACTTTGTGCCTTGATTTTTTCCCGCAAGGTGTTGTCATGTAAAATCACATGTTCTCTAGATTGTGTACTCACATTCGTTTGTTTATCGCTTGTTTGATTTTACTCGGTGATTGCTTCCACATCGGTTTGTTCCTAAGAAGTTGTATCAGAGCATATGTTGGGATTTTAGTTTGGATATGAGACATGGAGATGAAGGGATCAAATGTGAAGTATGAGATAGAGAAGTTCACCAGAAAAATATAATTTTAAACTATGAAAGGTGAGGATGAGAGGCCTTTTAGTTCAAGAAGGACTGCAACAGATACTCCTTGGTAAAACGAAGTGTCCTGAAACTATAAATGATGAAGAATGGGGAGAACTTGATCAAAAGGCGATAACTTCGATCCAAGTATGTTTGGGTGATGATGTCCTTTATAATGTCCTTAATCAGAAGAGCACCGCAAGGCTTTGGATGAAGTTAGAGAGCTTGTACATGAAGAAATCTCTTATGAATCATCTGTATCTGAAGAAATAATTCTATAATCTGAAGATGGTGGAAGGATCATACCTTAATGAATACATCAGCACATTTAACTAATTACTTTGCAAATTGACAAGTGTGGAAGTAAGATTTGAGGAAGAAGATAAAGCCCTGCCCTATTATCTTCTCTCCTGGATTCCTACGAGTATTTAGTGGGTACTTTGTACTATAGAAGAGATACCTTGGATCTTGAAATCATCATCTCAACCCTTTCGTTGAAGCGGTTGAGGAAGAAAGTTGGTGGCGAAGCGTCTTTTATGGACACATTATTTACCTGGGCTAGACAGATTGAGCAAGAGAAGGGGAAGCCTCGATCTAGATCTAAGTCTAAGGATAGAAAGAAGGCAAAGTGCTGGAATTGTGGAAAGGTGAGGCTTATGAAGAAGGATTGTCGAAATCCTAAAGCCTAGAAGGAAGATAAATCAGACGATACACCGAAGGAGGCCAATTCAGTGGAATCCATTGAGGAGATGGGTGGTTGTGATATGTTAACTGCATCCAAGTTCAAATTTCTTAGTTGTGAGTGAATCGGGCATCATTTCACATGTGCCCTCATTGAATTTAGTTCACTACATACAACAAGTGTGATGGTGGCTGAGTATTTATGAAAAATAATCATGCTTATATATAAGGTGGTTGGTGTTGGATCGGTATGCATCAAGATGTTTGATGGGATGGAGCATATCTAGACGAATGCACGACACATTCCTGAATTACATAAGAGTCTGATATCTTTGGGTGCTCTCAAGGCACTTGAGTGCAAGTTCATCAGTTTTGATCGCGTCCTACGAGTTTCAAAGGGGGCACTCATTGTGATGAAAGCACAACGTAGTGATAACTTTTATATGCTAATTGAGAATATCATATCTGGTGGAGCTGCAGTGTTTGTAGTTGAATCTATGTTGGCACATTTGTAGCATGTGCACTTAGGCCATGTGAGCGACCGCAGTATGAAGGTACTTTCTAACCGATGTTTAATTCTTGTTTTTAAAAGTATAAATTTTAATATTTGAGAACATTACATATATGGTAAAAAATTTAGATTATCTTTTAAATAGGAAAAACATGTTAATAAAGGTGTGCCTAACTATGTGCATTCTGATGTATAGGGGTTGTTGCCCATGATTTTTGAAGGAGGGTTGTCATACTTTGTCACTTTTATTGATGACTTTTTTTTTTTTTAATTTTTTTTTATAAAGGTATGAGTTTACTTTTTGAAGAATAAATTTGATGTTTTCACCACCCTCAAGATATGAAACGCGATGGTTGAAAACTAGTTAGGGCATAAAGTTAAAAGTGTTGAGGAAAAACAATAGAGCTGAGTTCACCTTAAAGGAATTTGATCAGCACTACAAGGAAGAATGGATCATAAGGCACAACACAGTTATACACACACCTGAGAAGAACGGGGTGATCGGTGAAAGGATGAATCGACTCTCTTGAAGATGGCTCGAAGCATGTTGAGCAATGTTGCATTATGTAAGAACCTATGGACTGAGGTCATGAACACTGCTTATTTCGGTCTGTAATGACCCAGATTTTCAAGATTTATTTGAAAATTTTTGAAAATTCATTTTTAATTTATTTTTTTTATTAATTATCATACATTTACTGTTGATTTGTGAATAGTGGGGCATTCGTAGGAGATCCGATATGGGACCCTTTACAAAAGTTGCTTAGAATGATCCCATAAACATCGTAGAAAGATCAGATTTTAAAAATCACACACTTTTCAGATAATTACGAAAATGCCATTAGCTAAAGTTAAGTCAAGATGCCATTTTTAATTATTATCGTTTCTAACGATCACTTTCACGCAAAACCTTGGATTTAAGCTTTTGGGCACATATTAACGATATACGTCAAATTTCAGCCCTTAAATCATAGTAGAAGTGGTCTGATTGTTAAATCAGCCCCTTATCCCTTGATTTTTATGTCCATCGAGTGAGGAAAGTAGATAGTTAGTCGTAGTCGAATATTTCTCTTCATATGAGTGGCTTGGATTGTCTTTATCATGGACTAATAGTGTGATTTGAGTGCCCTACCTTGATAAACCTCTTTCTTATGCGCGAAGTTATCCCGTTCTAGAAATTAATGAGTTATCAACTCTTTTTAAATCTGAACCTTTCAATTTACCCACTTCTCACCCTCAATCGCTTCTCAAATTTGGACCACTCATATAACATGAAGTTTAATGTAGGATTTGTAATGAATATCATTATATAATGATGTGATTCCTTGTTTAGATTTTTGACTAAGAAGCATGTGTATTTGTGTTATTTATCTTCGTGAAATCTATGCCCTTATTTTCTTAGTTTATGTGTTACAAGTAACATTGGTTTTCAATTTTTATATTATGATATGAAATATATGTATAAGATCATCATATGGACATCTCATTATTGTATACTCTTTGTCCCTAAGTTGGTAAAATTATTCGATGTAGAGAGATGGAACCCGTGAGAGGTGTCCATGATGGAAGAATATCTCTTGACTTAACTGAGAGAATGAAGTGATTGTTTGTCAATGGATCCTTACATGTACATGATGCTTGATTGAGTCCGTTTACATTACATGAGTATTTTAATGAATTTGGTCATGATGTACAACATTGGCTTTTTGGGACATGATGAAATCATAAAACGGGACAATGAGTGGACACTAATGGTATACAAATTCTCATGAGCCAAGGTTGGTGCCATGGACACTAAGCCCGAGCTTTCGGCCTATGCTGGGTCACTTGCGACTCCCCATAGTGTCCAATGAGCTGCTAAAAATGGTTGTATGTGAAATTACTTAAATAATGGTAAAACTAAAGTCATGCATTCACTTGGCTCCATGTGGGTGTGCGGAATTGAGAATAGGCTAGAGCGTCCTACTTCTCCCGTACACTGTCACGTGTAGATTTGGGCTATGAGCGTTCTGTTTCTCACGTGGTCGGGCAAAATATGGGCTTGTGCATCTCAGGAACCTCTGGTGACTAGTCGCTAGCGTGAAGTCGTAACAGGGAGTCTCCCACTTCATGTATTGTGATTCTAGCCAGGGTGCCTTAGCTAGAGCATGCATTCCATGAATCGCATTAATAAAGATTTTTACTTGATTGTTTTGTTTGAATAAAGATATCATTGTGTTGCGTTACTCTGAGTTTTGTATATTATTATTCTTGATTGTCTTGGAGGAAATATTCCCCACTATGATAGCGTTTAAGGTTATCCCAATCGCAATTTAGATGATGTAGGTGAAGATCCAGGTATTGAACCCGACTTTCAAGGTGAAAGTTCGATGGTTCGTACGATCACATGGCGGATGAAGATGTTGAGGAAATTTAGTTGATATTTTCATTTATTAGACATTTCTTTTGATTAGTGGTTACATTTATGAAAATTGTAATAAGTCTTCTAGAGAAGACATGGTTTAATATTTTGATTGATTAGTATGAATATTGGTTAGTTCCCTTATTTAAACATTAATGATGAGGTAGTAAGTTTGATAGAATAAGATGAACATTTATTTCCGCCATTGTGCTTGAATGCTATATTTCATTATTTATGTAACGCCCTGGAAATTTCAATCCTCAAGCCTTGAAAGTACTCGAGCGCCTCTAGAAATTTTTCTATTTTAATTCTCAAATGAGAATGCATACGTCTGATTTAGAACCAATAATC
The DNA here is from genome assembly GCA_003013855.2 of Liriodendron chinense. Taxonomy (NCBI): domain Eukaryota; kingdom Viridiplantae; phylum Streptophyta; class Magnoliopsida; order Magnoliales; family Magnoliaceae; genus Liriodendron; species Liriodendron chinense. The sequence continues at coordinate 73,778 of PVNU02000344.1, forward strand.
TAGAAGATTTGTACATGAAACCCTAGTTTGAATGATCCGATTCGATCGAAATCTCGTAAGACATTTAGACATCAATCTAACAGTACATTCTTTGTTAGATATCATGGATAGCTATGGATTCCTTCTAAATTATCAAATCCTACATCCGATCCGTTAATCAAGGAATCTCAATCTATGATTTACTGAAATTACAATGGATTAACCTATATAACCGACTCACAATGCAGATCCACATTACACTACCCTAACCAGTGAATCAAATCTCGATTATCCTGAGTTTAGAAATCGATTTGACAAAATAACCCTTAGGACATGTAAAACTATACGAATGAGATTAACCGCCTTTAACCTGCAAATAAATGCACCCCGTATATCACATCATATACCTAGCTATGCCCTCTACAACCTAGTGAAAGGATTCACTAAACTCTGTTCTCTAAATCATCCAATTGGTGTCCCGAAAACCTAGAACAGCTATAGACCGTTCGTTAGTGGGCCGTTGATCACGAATCTACGCGGAATCGATTGCCTTAGTGGGCTTGACCTTTCCCCTATATCAGATACCTGACACCCTATCCCGAACTGCACAACTTAGATCAAGACCTGAGAGGGTGAGTTGTGTGACTCACCTTAACCTTGGACAATCTGGAACTATAAATACCAAGCCAATTTGAGAATTCCATTTGAGATGAAATTTGGAGGATTTCTAGGGTTTTGCTTAGGGATTTGCTTAGAGCTTCCAATCCAGCTGTCGTTGCTCCCAAGTGATCAATGCCGGCCGTCCATCATAGGTAATATACCGTCCTAAGTGTTGAATTTGATATTGAAATTGATTCTTTCTTGCTCTAATCTATTTCTTTTCGAATATATGTAAGATTTCCAGTTGTTCCTTCGAATCCTTCATTTTAAATGTTGTTAGCGTGTAAATTCACCAACACAGGTGAGGACTATTCTTCTAAGTTGGTTATTATCAGCCCATGAGGGTTCCAAATAGTGAAAATTGGGTTTTTCTTGAATTCCATTCAAAGTTAAGTGCCGAATGATTTATGTTTATGATTGATGTTCTGTATGTGTTGATTAATTACATGCTTACTTCGATGTATGGATTGATTGTCCATTTGAATCGATTTTATGAAAATATGAGATTTGATGTGTTGTGCATATCAAGTGTTTGATGAAATTCCTAAGTGAACAGAAGTTCACATATGCTTGAGTAAGTGGATTACCATTCACCCAGGCTAGTGCCTGATTGTGAATTTGATGAGTTGGCCTCCAATAGCATGCCGAGTGTTTGATTTTACGCCCATATATGAAATGAAGTATATCGCATATCAACTGTTTGGTTTTATGCCTGATTGAGACAATGAATGCTATGATGTTCTATTTCTCTCACAACATGCTTAGTATATTATTTAATTGACATGATTGGGATTAATCTCTGAAAATCACAATTTATGGACTGGCTACTTGGGTTTGGCCGTCACGGACTTGTTTGGTCGACTTGGGAGTAACATGATCGACCGACCCTAGCTACGCTGGTTTGGTTAATGTTTCATTCGGCCTACCAAATCAGTCAATTTCAAGGTTAATTATATTTGTTTGATCATTGTTACATATTCTGTAGAATCTCGAATACCATAATTACCATTGTTATGCAGTCACTTATAACTGTACGTATCAAGTCTCATGAACCAGACATGGAATATGGGTAACTATGTTTGTGCTGTCTTTGGCTGGTGTGGGTGATGAGTGCTCCAATAGCCTTGAGCATTGAATATTACATACTGAAGCTCACGGGCCAGGCATGGTATATGGGTAACTGTGCTTGTGCTGTCTTTGATCGGTATTGATCCTGATGGTCTTATCGTGAGTCTTGAGCACCGATGCTAGATGATGAGCCTACCATTATTGATCTTGGGTGACGACCCATTACCATGCATATGACATTCTAGGGCATCGAGACCGTTATCGTTTGATTCATTATTCAGTTATGTTGGGTGACGGACCCAAATTGGGATTCTTGGAGCTGGGCATAGGACGCCCTGACTTGGAGGTGAGCCCCGGCCTGGTAGAGGGTACCCTGACCTGGCATTGTCCAATGTTTGGTAAGGCCACTGTCTAGTGTCCGGCTTTCCTCGCTGTTCAGTGTTTGGTCGCGTTCCCATCGGTTGTATTCCTGTTTAATAGACTATTGATAAAATTGAGGTATTCTGGCTTCGCCAATACTGCTGATTGAATACGGGATTAAATAAATACTTGGTAAATATGCATGCATCACATTTTCACGTGCATTGGTCTGATGCTGCTGCTGGGTGGTAACCCCACCGTTTATTTTTCCGGAATATAACATTTGCATATCATGATTGCATGCATTATTCAACTAGAATAAGAACTTGATTGTAAGGTTATGCTATCTGTTGATGCTGGGGTGGTAGGTGTGAGAGCCCCACCATTTGTTATGCTTCACTACTTGTACTTAATTGTGTTGATGATATGTTTAACTCAAGGAATGGTGACACTGAGTATGATTACTCACTCCCACCTAGGGGGTGTTTTAAAACACCAACCAGTTATTTTGATGCAGGAGTTGCTACCACTTGATGCATGAGATGCAGGACCTGTTGGCTTACCTATGTCTTGCGTTTCATTTTCTGCCTTGAATTGGACGTCTTGGGTCGATATTCTTAAAGACTCCATTGTACATGTATAAAATTGAGCCCCAGTTGAGTGAACTCCTTGATCGTGTGGATAATTGTATGTATTTACGCTTTAAATTCAAACTGAATTATACACTGTTTAACTTAAATCTCTATTTATGAGTTGATGCCATTGATTTGTGCCATTAAACTATACTTCCGCAAAATACAGTCACCTCGGAAGAGTCGGGAGCCGTGGACTGCCCGACACTTGATTTTCGGGGCGTGACAATAAATCAATTAGTCCATGATTTACTTGGAAATTCGGCCGTTGTGTTATACACGAGAGTTGAAAATCTTGGGTCGTTACACGGTCCCCATCTATAGCATTAAATTATAAAATTTCAGAGAAAGTGTGGAGTGACCATGAAATGGAATACTCATGACTGTGTGTATTTATTTGTGATGCTTACTCTCATGTACCGTCAGTTAACAGAGATAAGTTAGACTAAAGGGCAAAGAAGTATGTTTTTTGTTGGCTATGCTAATGGTGTGAAGGGATACATGCTATATGACCGGGTCACATGGAAGATCATGATTAGCCGGGATGTTAAGTTTGATGATGATTCCTTGTTCCGAAAGGATGAACACAAGGAAATAGATAAATCAGTTATAGACATTGAGATTGAGAAGGCTAAGACATGAGACTATGGCCTACGGCTAGACAAAGGGGGACATTGTTAGTGTATTTTTCTGTGGCATGCTAATGCACCTTATTTGTCAATTACATAAGTCCTAGTGTCTAGGTGTTGGTTGAGCCCAAAGAAGATGAAGACCAAAGACACAAGTGGATAGCTGCATTAAAGAAGATGAAACATGTAAATCAAATATGCCTTGGTGAGTTAAAACCCTTGAACTCAAACTGAAACCATACCTCTAGATGACTTATCCCAATAGGCATACTTTTAGTTATCTTAGGAAGTCCTTATGTGTCCTAAAAGACTACCCAAAGAAAGGCTTAAGAGGTTCATGAATTGCTTTAAAAATGCAAACTAAAACAACAAAATTCATGTGTTGCTGGCTGACCAGTTGGCCGGCCGACAACAAGGCATCGGCTTACCAACATCCTGGTCAGCCAACCGATTTAAGCTCAAAAGAGGATAATAATAAAACTTCTCTCCAGCCCTAATTTGGTTGACCGACGTCCATCATCGGTCGAGCGATGACCTTAGATCGATCAACCGACAAGAGTTGCTGGTCGATCAACAGTTAGCCATTGGCTGCCGTTTTCTAGCTATTGAAGTTGTTTCTATATAAATGAAGCTCTACTTTTGGGCCATTTAGAGAGAGATTTTAATGCATTAGAAGCCACCCACATTGCCCACATTATTAGGCTATAATCCTAACCATTCAAAGTCATCTTCCTTGTGTTTGATCACAAGTTGAAGCATTTAAAAGCTCAATTGAAGATGGAATTGCTCTTTCTTGATCTCTAGATGTTTTAAGCACATTGACCACAGGTAGATCTTTTATGTAAACCTCTCTAGAGATCCATATAGGTGAATCCTTTTAGGCTTGCAACACATAACCTATTGTAGAAGATTCAATCTATTTCCTATCACCTTGGGTATCTCGAAAGAGTATCAGATGCGAGGTGATTAATCGTTGGAGCTGATGCATTGGCAACGCATCGGCAACATGATCAGTAGGGCTCTCAATGGGTCGTATCTAGATTGGATCCAACTGATCCGGCTTTAAGTTCGTATATCTATAGACGGATGTAGATTGAATTCGGATCAAACTAGAATATAAAAGGTGATATCCATGTCCGATCCATTTATAAATTGTTAGATCCATTTTCGATCCAAAATCCATATAACCAACAGATTCGGGTCAGACTTAGGTCCGAATCCACCTCATTACAAATCTAAAAAAATATATATTATAATATATTTAATTTAGTAAAAAAATGATGCAAATCCCACTATTTACTATGATATGGTAAGCCTAGGAGTGGTATGTCTCAATTTTGAGACATGGCCTAAAATAATCTGTAAAACAGATGGCTAACATGAATATAACATATACAATAAGGTGACAATGAGTCGGATCTTAATCAGATTCGGATTAAACTCGGATATGTTCCTGTGAATCAAAATCCGGTCCATTTAAGTAATCGGACCTATTTTCATATTCAAATTCGGTCCATTTAACTAATCAGACCTATTTTAAGATCCAAATCCACATTATATGGATTCAGAGCCAATTGAATCTTAGATTTGACCCGCTCCATTAAAAGCCCTATGATCAGGGGAGCAAAGGGGAGCTGATTGAAGTACGGAAGAACGAAGATCAAGCAACCCAAGCAACGCTAAATTAGGGGATCAATCCGACAAGTTATCAAATAGAAGAGTCCGGTTGCACTCTTTTCCTGTGGAGGATTGAGTGTGCGAGTTTAGAATCAAACTTGATCATGTCTCCAAGAGGAGCCTCTAGCGGGAGTGTACGCGAGATTCTAGGATTGGAGCTGAAGGTTTGTGAGGAACCTTGTCAAACTACTGGGTTGGATGGAACCCGTAAACATCTTAGTTGAGAGATGAGCCAGTAAAATTTTCGTCATAGGTTGGGAGAAACATTGTTAAACTCTCTGGTAAGGTAGAACCGACTTAAAACACCTAGGTTGGGAGGAACCTGATTTAAACTTTCTAGTAAAATTCGGTGTGCTTAAGGGATGAGTATAAGAACCGAGAGTGGAGTAGGAAAATCGAACCACTATACATGTTTGTGTTTGAGATTATCATATGAGCCATTTCTATTCTAGCATTGTCTATTTAATTGTTAATTGTATGAACGTTGAAATGAAATGTATGATATTTTTTGATAGGTAGATTCTCACACATATCTTGTAGTTTCACTTTTAGACTAGTTCTTAGGTAGTTATACCATTAATAGTCTAGATAATTGCACATTGATTAGAAGCACAACATGTTGCGTCATTATAATTTATGTGTTTAGGCTAGTTTGATTAATTACATTATCTTTTGTAGCCTTTGTGATTGGACCCACTTAAGCTTGGAAGCTAAGTGTTACTTAACTAGTTTAATTGTTAATTAGTTTAATTAGGAAAGAAGTTTTTAAAGGGTTTTAAAGCGATTCTAATCACCCCCCTCTAAAACTTAGCCATAGTTCTAGTAACTCCACTCTAAGTTTCCCCAAGTAGTGTAAGGTGTCGTGTTAGACAATCTGACGTAATTTCAATATGCACAAAGCAATTGGAAGGCTGTGTGGTAAAAGAAAATTAAAGAAAGTTAAAAAATCTTCTGAATTCATTGTATAATATATGTGAGTTTCTTAAGGTGCAATTTGTTGAGTATGATCTTTACTCATGGATAAATGTGAGTCATGGAGATGATGGAGGAATCCTAGGTTAGTCATGTGGTTGGCAACAACAATCAAAGCAAGCCCTAATTAGACACGTAAGGAGGGGGCTCCCTTTAACTAAGGCAATTTGTGTATTAGGTCAAGATAAATGAACCCTTGCTTAAGTGGCAATTCACACTTATTTAGGTTGTTTTTTTATAAGATCACTTTTTATTCGAGATATTAAGGTCTTTTGAAAATATAGCCTATGACATACTTATTTTGGCCTAGCTTTTGTATCCTTATTGGCATGTATCATTCTCTTGACACGGTGTAGGGTTGGGATCGAGTCTTACCACAATCATTTATTAAGTGAATGCCTTATAAAAGGCTGGGGTATGGAGAACTAACTTAATGACCAGGCCATGCCCAAAACTCTAACATCCATTCTAAACCCATCTATCAAGGCCAAAAGCATTTAAGTCATCAGGCCCATTGAATATCTTACAACATGTAGTCCACATCCAATTGAAGGTGGGCTCAACATAAGCAACCAAACTGCCTGATCTCATGTCTATAACAACCCATTAATGGGTGCATGCATGTACAATGCCCCCATTTAATATTGCTTTTATTTGACTGTGGTTTATGAATTGTGCTGTATGCTTGGCAAAATATTGTTAGCGTAGTGCTCTGAAAAATCAATTTTTATATCTTGGATCTTGTTTTCATTATAGTATAATTCATTAGTTTTCTTCATTAACGTGTGTGAAACTTTAATAATGTGTAATATTTATATGGGTTAAAAAGAGGGATGCCTCTAGTTGTCCTTGGGAACTTGAGATTGAATGCAATAACCATGGGCCATGGGAGAGTTGTGGGCATTGGATCTCGGTACTTTATTTAAACATGACCACCTAACAAGTTGTTGGACAAACGTGTAGTATTCTTGATATGGCCATCTTATGTGAGGGGACCGATTTTGCATTGGGATGGAAGGTCTCCACTATTGGGCTTAATGACACGTTGTTGTTGTTGCTCTACCTTACATAAGATTGTGAGTATTTGTTGAAATGGGCTCTTGTTACTTGTTGGATGCTTGGATTGGTTGATCACTTCAATTCTCGAGAGGGCTACAATATCTGAACTATATTAACTTATATATGTACTAGCTTTGACTAATCCTCAGACCTGAGAACATGTGAAGGGTTCAAGCTTACTTTACGAGGTTATATTGGTAGTTGATAATGTGCATGTGGTTGGATATATGCATCAGGGTCCAATAGAAGCTCACACGATCGAATAAGGGTTCCATTTATTTACCTGGGACATATTTATCTGACTGATCTTGTGGTTTGGATTGCCCATCAAGTGTTTTCTCAATTAACCAACTCTTTTAATGTTTTCTAATAGTTAATCGATGTTTTTAAGCCGTTGAAGTTTAGTTGTAGCCAATAACTTGTTTTAAATCACTCTAAATGGACATCCAATAGTTAAAATCTATTAATTATTCTTTGAACTTGTATGGGATATTTGGCCAGGGTTGATGGCCTATGCGAATGGAGGGCATTGATCAATTTGGATACATGGAAAGTGTTGAGCTTTGAATTATGCATATTTGAACCCTAATTCATCACATAATTATTATAAGGTTTATGGACTTAAACATACTAACTTATACATGTTTATGTGTTTGCGGGTAAAGGAGGGAAACCACGTGAATTCAATGATAAATAGGATGATTAAGAGTACTTAAAAGATCAATGTTTATCATGTAAAAGATAGGAAGAATTAAGCTGCAAAAGAAAGAAATAAAAAAGTGAAAATCCAGAAAAAACAACAAGTTGCGACTGATCACTGGAGGTGTGCAACCGGTCAACTGAAGCTTTTGATTGATCGTTGGAAAGTTGCAACTGGCTGAATTTTCTCCGAAATTTGCTGTTTGAGACCTATGCTTGCTGGACAAAGGAGTGTTAGTTATGACTAGTTGATGAGTCTCTACGACTGATCGCCCGATGAAGACAAATTCAAAATTTTATTTTGGCAGTTGTTATTCTTAACTTACTACTGATTGCTAGCTATTTGCGACCGGTCAATGACTGAGCTCGGTGTAAAAATCTTACGTAGTTGGAGAGGCGGTGCTCAATTTACTTATAAATAGAGGGGTTCTTTCTAATCCTTAGAAATCCTAGAAGAGTCCCAGACGTGGTAGAGGTTGAGAGATTTGAAGTGGGGCTTCTTCTTCTTCCTTTTTTTTTTTTTAAAATATTTTTCTAGTTCTGGTTTAGTTTCTTTTATGTTTTTAAGAAGTTTTAGTTCAATCATGTCTTTGGTTGGCTAGACCTCTTAGCTAAGGCTAAGAGGTGAAACTTGTAATTGTTCTTAATATTTTAGTTCATCTATTTCAAGTACTTTGAACTTTAATGTTGTATTTTTTAGATTTCTAGTTCAAATAAAGTTGATAGTTTTAAAGAATTCTAAAAATCTCTTGTGATCACTTGATACATGGGATGCTTATGAGTTTCTGAGATTGATCATATTAGTTTTATGAGAATTGAATGATGGAAGCCCTAGATCTATCGTCATTTTTTAATACGATTGATGCTTCGTAGTTCTCCATTAGTTCAAGTTCTCTATCTTGAAGTAGAACTAATTTTTGAATTTTCAGATTTTGTTTAGGTTTGTGAATGTGCTTTGATTGTGATTATCTTTTGATTAGATAGAGACATGACTTCAATTTCAATTATGTTATGTGCTTGATGAATGAATTAGCATTAAGGGTTGATTACAAGTGGATCCTTGGAATTGTAGTTTCTTTAATTATGAATTCTTCTCCTTTTAAACAATTCATGTTCTCAATTCAACTAAGTTATTTCAATCTAGTCTAGTTAATTCTTCTAGAATTTGTTACTTTCCTTAATCCCTGAGGACGATATCGGTTTCACAACCGAATTATTACTACAGTGCAACCACGCACTTGGGGTTGCCTAGCAGAAAGGTGGGAATTAAGATTATATATATTAGGGTATGCCAAAGTCTATAAGGTAGTGGAGAAATACTTGGTGTTTCTCATAGAAATCCTAATTAACTCTTTATAAACAAATCCTACATGAGGAGTAAAGAGAGCCTCAGACATTCCTATCCCCTTGTGCATTACGATATATAATAGAGGGAGGGAGAGAGGAAACGTAAAAGATAAAAGAGAAGGGGGGGGGGGGGGGGGGGGGGGGGGGATTTTCCTCTCACTTCTTCCATCCACATGTGTACATCTGTGGGGTTCATCTATTATTGGAAATTATTCCACATGGATAATTTTTTGGAAACTAAAATTAGAAAAAAGACACCCGATTGAAGCACGCATATGATACGTCGCTGTCCTTAGAGGTTAGTTCTCCCCCTCCTGTTGAATTGAGATCGTTGGTGGGTTACAGGCAAAATAGCTTCTAGGATACGGCAAGCCTTCTTATGGTCCTACGTGCAACAATCACGAAGGGACCACCAAAGGGACTTTGTTTATGTAGTTTGCGTCTCTGGACTCGTTGTTCTAAAGTAGTCTTAAAAGGAGAAAAGAAAATCTTTTTTGTTTAGAGTGCTAAGATCGGATGACTTCGATGATCTATGGACTAGGAGGGTCCTGTTTATATTGGCTTATGAATGTGTACCATTGCTAGGCGATCATCAATGGTTCAGAATGTTTGCGCGACATTTTTAGACCGTTTGGCTATCAAGGCTATGAGCCATTTTCAGAAACATTCAACGTTTCAAATCTATTGATCTGATTGTTGCCAGGAGCCACGTGAAGTGCAAAGTGCACCACTAGCACCTCTTCAACCACACTGCCCCACTACCCTCGTCTCGCTCGTGCCCGAGCTTGAGCCTATGTTATGCACTGGAACATGGAACCCGAGCATCTCTCTCCATTTCCTCCAAGTAAGAATACTTTACATACAAGAGTTTATAAACCACAAGTTTTTCTCCACTCCATACGGGACTAAAAGAAAAACACATTTCTTTTTAGATTTTTTAAAATTATTTTTGAGGAAAAACGAAATTTTAAAATATTTTATTTTATTTTTATTTTTAAACTAAAATTCTTAACAACTATTGGATGACTCTCTCACTCATACCCCACTACTCCTATTGTAGTGGGGACTCACTCCTCATTTAGGATATATTGAGGAAAAACCTTTAAATTAGATCATCGACATGCAGCAACAATATTTGTTCTTATCTCAATCATATGTAATTTTAATCATTGGCTTATGATGGTTTTTTATTTGATCACATTTAGATGAGGATCTATTACGTAACTTTATTAAAATTTGGTTTTGAAAATTTTTCAATTTTATTGTCTTTCTAACAACTTTAACAGATGTTATGGACAATTCTAAGCTAACCCTAATCCACGAGAAAGCCCATAGGCCCACGGGCCCGATTACCAATCTACGAGCTCAAGATAGCTAACTACGAAGGCCAATGGCCCACGACGCCCAAACAAAGTCCTCAGCCCTAAATAAGCTCTCCTGGTCAAGAGATGGAAAACTTAGATGCCACAAAACACTGACCAATGAGAGGATGGTTAGAGGACAAGGCACACTAAACAACCCGACTTTTTACCAAGTAGGAGCCGAGTGGGTTCTATCGAGCGAAATCGAGTAGGTTCCACCAAGCGGATGCCAAGTAAGTTCCACCAAGCAGATACCGAATCTAATGACGACTTCTAAAATGAGTGCTCCTTTCCGAGCCTCACCTCAGTGACGACTTCTAAAACCCAAATGGGTTGACTATACGGAAAGGACCAATTCTAGAAGAAGAAGAACAAAAGAGGAAAAAATTTGATCTACGTTTTCAACCTTCTCCCACACCTCTTTTAGCGTCATTTCCTTTCCTCTACCTCAAACTACCAAGCGATCTAAGCTAGATAGGAAGAGACATAGACGAATTGCTGTGTGCATTAAGGAAATCATGTTACAAGAGTTCCCACACTGCGGGTAGATTGCAGCTAAGTGTGGAAGCAACATCATCAAACAAGCTCTTCTGTTCCCTCATCCAGTAGCTATCTCCCAAAACCACATTTAAGGCATTGCTCCAAGCTTTAAAGTTTTTAAGAATCACAAACTCAATTCCGCTCCAACGTTCAGCAAACCATGGAGCTATGAAAGGATCAACCATGGCTACCTCTTTACGGAACAAATGGAAAGGAAGAAGGAATTTATTGACGTCTATATGCCCAATTCATTTTCCAAGACGGGCCATGCGTTAGCATCCTATTTATCGCTACACCTTAGAAACACCTTGTTTCCCAAAAGCAGTTAATGCACACAAGAGATGAAGATCATTTTTATTACCCTCATTAAGACCTTGGCGCGCGGCATGTAGTTATTCGTAGAACGTCACAACTACTAAGATTTCAAAGATTACAGGGGTCAGCTCATGCCCTAAAAACTTGCTCTCAAGTTGAACAAATCAGACTCGAGAGTAGGAGGCTTACTATTATGGACAATTTCGAGCTAACCCCAATCCACAAGAAAGCCCATGGCCCATGTTCGCTCGCTTCAAGTGCAAGGCTGTAATGTAGTAATAATCTCAGTAAGACCGAGGTCAATCCACAAGGAGAAGGTAAACTCAATTCAAACTATTCTAATAACTTCAATCCAGAAGTTAAAAAAAATTCAATGTTTAAGAAGATAAACCCATTTCTTTGATTAGTGATGAGGAGGCAGCGTCATCGATGAGTTTCAGGTGCTTGGAGTGTGGATTAGCTTCAGAAGAGTGGCTGTAGAGATTCGATCACAGAATTGAAGGCAGATTGACTCTATTGACAGGCATCTAGCATACAACTGGATCCATCATAACGCATGTTAATAAGCTGTGGTTGCATTGTCTTGATTTCTTACCCTTAGGCAGAGTTGATGAACCAAGGAAATTCCACCGTGGTAGATTTTGTTTCTTGTAGAGCTGAAAACGACCTCTATTGATGTCAATGGCGGAATTACATTAGTTCAATCACAATATCAGGACTGCCAAATGCAACCCAAAACAGCAAACATGAGTTGGGCTAAGTGATTTTATCAAGATGAATGAAGCACCCACACGCAACATAGCGGCTGTTTGGACACTAGCAAAGTTGTGTCCGGCATAGGTTAGCTGACAGATTGTCCATATTTTGTCTAACCATAACTGACAAGAACGAAGACAAGTTGTCCCCGAAAATGACTGTCCAAGCAAGGATAGCATCCGTGAAAAGGTACAATAAAGATTATCTTATCGCTAGTATGGGTGGGAACATGAATTCAACACACATAAATCACATTTAGTAAATGTTCCTAATGTGCTACATGTGCAACAAGTCCGATATATTTTACGCGCTACATCTGGCGCATCACAATGGGTTTCCCCAAAACACGCAAGTGCGTGCTGGGGCTAGCGCGTCACTAAAAAGATCCGAAATTTCAACAAAGTTTAGCGCGCTGGACCCAGCGCAGGTACGCCCTGGACCCAGCGCGTTCGAAAATCCTACCAGAGCTTGAGATAAACGACGCGCTGGTTCCAGCGCATCTAATAAAAAGGTAAAATTACCAAGTACTATTTTTGGACGTGATGATGATAGCGCGTCGAAAAATCACCCACCTTCGAATTTCTGTATGCACGGGCTAATAAATTGACGCGCTGGCGATATTTTTCGACGCGTTAGAGATTTCTTGTACGCGCTGATGAGAACTGTCTTGCGCGGAAAATGAAAGTGAAATGACGAGAATAACCTGGATTCCTCTATTTATAGTGGGACCTGAAAAATTCGATGTGTCACAATGGACCGCCATGCTCCCATCCTAACACATCGGAGAGGAATTTGTTGGGGTCCTAAAAGTGAGGATTTTTAAAACAGGAGTTATAAGTGTACAAACCATCGCGTTACTGGATTTAGGGCCAGTGCATTAGGAATCTCAACAAAAATCGTGATATGCACCAGACTTTACCCAAAATAGAAAGTCGACCTAGGGGTGGGCCCCACCATTCATTATGGTCAAAACCCTTTAAATTTGGGAGGGTAAGTTCATTAATGAACAAACACAACCTGTGCATCAACATCCATCGTGAAGTGGGCTCGACAAAGCATTATTTTAGCAAGATAATCACAAGTACGTACGTCGGCGTATCACTAAATTCATGATCAGCGCAAGATGAAATTCAGTCATTTAAGAAATGAATTTAAGGATACACTGACCTTCAGCGCATCAAGAAATTCATCCGGCGTATCAAGAAATTCAGACAGTTTTTCAAAGTGAATTTCAAGACGCACTGACAACCAGCGCATCGAGAAATTCAGACAATTTTCAGAACTGAATTTCAGGATGCACTGTCCTTCAGCGCATAAAAAAATTTAGGAATTTCAAGGCGCACTAACCGTCAGCTCGTCCAATAAATCAGGCATTTTCAGGAATTTCAGGACGCACGGATAGTTAGTGTGTCCCAAAAATCAATTCTTAAACCAAGGCATTTTACGACGTGCCGACTGATTTTCTCGACATGCCGACCGATTTCCTCGACGCGCTACACGTGGTAGCCTCCTATTGGCCGACTTCTGGTATTTTTGGGTATAAATACCCCTCCGTTACCGTTCATTTGGACGGGATCTAGAGAGAGGAAGCTTCATCCGTTAGGTATTTGAGAGATCGCAGGAATCCCTTTTCCGACCACCGGAAACCTTTTCTGATCACCGGAATTCCTTTCCAACCGACAGAACCCTTCACCGGAAACCCCACTTCCGACCACAGCAGGTCCGGTGAAGAAATAACTTAAAAAAATGTACAAGTACCCTAGCGCATCACAAAAATACCCGAAATTCAATTCAACTTATTTTATCAATGCATTGACCCTTGGCGCATCAGAAAAATACCCCAGCGGATCATGAAAATCAACATTTCCAAAATAAGTTATTTTTCGACACACTAGCCCTAACGCATCAGAAAAATAAGGCCAACGGATCACAAAAATATACATTTTAACGAAGTCTTTTTCAAACGCGCTGGCCCGAGCGCATCAGTAAAATCAGGCCAGCGAATCACAAAAATCAGTGCTGTGAATATTAGTTTCAGCACCTTTAAATCTTCATTTTATGATGTTCTTGAGCCCCATTTGGGCTTATTTTGGGTATTTTGAGCATTCCAGACTTAGTGGAGCAGTCAAATAACTCATCCAGGCTACCTAATGAGCAGAATGAAAGCCTTCGAAGCCTGATCCGATCCAATGCGATGAACGAAGTAATTTCTCGAAAAGAGGCCGCCAATGCCCAGAATCATACCAGTGTACAATCACTGTACGTACTATTATAATGTGACTTGGATTCAAGTCCAGACTAAGCAAACAGGACTATGGTTAACACAATAAACTATATTAAGAGAGTTCTAAACCGTTACATAGAATTTGTTAAAGACCGACACTTTGAGAATAGTCGATGCCCTACCCATTCAAACGGCATCCGTTGGTTGAGCTGCTCAGGTACATACAACTGCAGATCGGTCTTCTCGCGGTCACCCGTCACAAACGACGGGCGCAGGCCCAGAGTCGCACCCCTCGGTTAAAAACCCTGACAGTCTTAGCCTAGATCTCCGGTCAAAACATGGGACATAGACATCTGACTCATACAAAGATGGATAAGTCCATAACAAAACACAATAAATACAGGTCTCCACGACCATACAAATACAGGTCTCTTCGACCACACAAAATACAAGTCTTTACGACCATGACCTCTAAGACTACAGTCCCCACTGACTAGTCTTCTTCCTATTAGTCAAGGGTCATCGATCATTCAATGTAATTAAGGGCTCGTGCTAGATCACGGCCTGGAATGTACAAGATCTCAAAATCTCTGGAGTAAAATTCACCTTGGGATATCTCTTCTCTTGTGTACTTCCGTGAATGCTTGTGATTGTCTATGTATGTTTCTATTATTCAGAACCCCAGAACAACAAAACACCAGAAAATATCCTTATACCAATTTTCTAGTTCTAACAGTCTGATTGATCAAAAATTTGTCCAGTGAGTTTTTTAAACTTGTTGGAACAAATTTTGATTGACTGGGACTTCTGTCCGATTCATCGGAGTCCTATCGAAACCAATGTTCAATTGATCGGAGATCAATAAAAAACTGCTGTTTGAGCTGAATTGTTTACATCAGGTTCCACCTCTTTAATTGGTCTAACTTATCATGTTTTTCAAGGTGTTTTAAGACCAATGCTGTTGATTGAAGGTATTCCTAGTTGATCTCAGTCATCTAATAAGGTTTAGGTGTTTTGGTTCAAAGGACTAGGGTCACCAAGGCATCTCATTACCTGTTCTTCTTCCTTGATACTTCTTGTCCACTTTAATCTTCGGTCTTCAGCTTGCCAAGGCTCAACCGATATTACAACACATGGACTCACGTGATTGATAAATATGGTGCACTAGTATGCCACAAAAAAGTGCACTAACATTCTCCCGCTTTGTCAATTAGGTGACAAAAACCTAACCTGAGACTTATTTCATGGTCCATACCAATGACATAACAAAAATACAAATAAATTACATGTTAAATAAAAAAAATATTACTACTCAAAACATTAAGACATATAGCTAAGCAAGCTCCTCTTGATTGCTTTCCCATAACCTGTTAATCCCTGAAACGCAAAATAAAAAATTTATTTTGGTGGGACTTGATCTTTCTCTCCCTTTTTGTCAGCAATTGACAAACCAATCTCTCCCCCTTAATGATGCATCAATTAAGGTTAAGGTAAAAAATGTTAGTATGTCGTAGTTATAACTATAAAAACATACTAATTAGAGAGAGTATAGGGTGCATGAACATTATAAAACATGAAGCATGCATGGGAACATGATTAACAAGAAAATGTGTTATTCTAAGCATGGTTAATAATATACTATTGGTCATTTATGATATACATTAAGCATTAAAGCTCAAGGGCTTATAGCCCAATTAACCAACCTCTCCAAGTGATATCTACATCATGACCAAAACTAAGCAAAGATTAACATACAATTAAGCATGAAATTTAGCAAGATTAGCTAATCTAATTAGGATGATAATCTAGCAATTAAATATACCAAAATAAAGCAATACAAAACTACCAAATTTGGGCTAGTGAGGCTTGAATCCTCTGATTTTCCCATACACACAAAAATAAGGCTGAAATCATATTTTCCTATAAAAACATGTCTAGCTACCCTTACTAACTATGTTTAGTTTGATAAGCTTAAAGGTAGCTAATTTCCTCAATAGCCTCATAGAATGGAGTATGAGGTGAGGGGTTGGAAACTCATTCTTCACTTAAAAGGGAAAATGGTCGGGATCCTCTATTAGATTAGGCGAAAGAGAGGTAGTGGTGGAAGCCATGAGAGCTCTCACTATATTTTGGCTCCCATCACTAGTGGAGTCACTAGATTCAGATTTTGACTCATCTGTATTATCTTATGTGGCTACCATGGCCTTTTTACTTTTCGATTTAGGCACTTCTGGACAATCCGGGACAATATGACCACGTTGACTGCAATCGTAAGATCAGATGGATGAAGATTTGGATGATTTCTCTTTATGTTTATCACCCATCTTGTTTTTCTTGTCAAGGCTACTCTCTCTATCAAATTTGAGGAATGTTTTAAATCTTCTATCAATATCATCATCCTTATCATTGCTATCTTTGGATAACTCACTCTTAATTTTCTTTTTCTTATGTGAGTGTTTATGTGAATATTTTAGAGCAATGTCTTTCTTCTTAGAGGGAGCCCTAAAGTATAGTTCATGAGTTTGTAGATAACCTATAAGTTCTTCTACTTTCATGTTGTTTATGTCTCTACACTCCTCCAAGGCTTTTCGGGAGGGACCTAAGTATTTTTCTACAAATCCTTCCTTTCGGAACCCTTTCCCCCAAGGCAAACATGGAGTTGCAAATATTAGAAAGTTTAGTATAAAACTTCATGAAAGTTTTAGTCTCTTCTATCCTAATGTTTTCAAGTTTGGTGGTTAAGAGCTGAAGCTTCGAGCGCCTTACTATGCTAGTTCCCTCGTGGGTTACCTTAAATGTATCCCCCGCTTCTTTTGCAGTTGCACATGTGAGGATGCGTTGAAATTCTTTCAGAAAAACCGCACAACAAATTGCATTGAGAGCTTTGGCATTTGCTACATATTAAGCTCTCTCATTATCATTCCATTTCTCATCATCTTTAAGAATGACAATGATCTTACTATCAACCTCTACTTGTTTCGTGGGTAAGGAATATCCATTAAGTGTACTAACCGACACAGATTGGTCAATGGATTGAAGAAAAATCTTCATCCTAGCCTTTCAATAGGCGTAGTTGGACCCGTTAAAGTATGGTGGACGGTTGGCAGTACTCCCATCTTGGGTAGTCATGATTCTAGTGCTCTAATATCGGATATCACTCTAGACAGTTAAGTCTTTGAAAAGCAACCCGCTCTGATACCAATTGAAATTACGTCGGTACTCTAACACGACACCAACACATACGCGTGCGAAAGTTTAAGGAGTAGCTAGAATTATGGCTAAGTCTTAGAGGGGGGTGATTATGACCTTTTAAAATCTTTTTTTTTCCGTACTTAACAGTTTTAACAAATTAAACTAAGTAAGCAAGAACACTTTGGCTTCCAAGCCTAAGTGGGTTCAATAAATAGACTAGAATATGATTAAACAATTAACAACCTAGTTTAAGCATCCATAGATTAATATATGATTAAACTAATCAAGCTCCTAATCTATGCAACCTAAGTAGACTATAGAGGATGGATCAATTAAGCTCAAGTCTACTCAAGGAGTGAAAGTACATCATATGTGTGTGGATGTACCTATCAAGAGTCTAGCATACATTCCTAATTAAGCATTCATAATTAAACAATTAAACACAATGAATAATAAGAAATGTGCTCAAATACAATCACAAACACAACGATGTATAGTGGTTCGACTTCGGGTCTACTCCACTCCCAGTTCAAGTACTAAACCCCTTTGAGCACACCGGCATTCACTAGGAAGTTTAAATCTGGTTCCTTCCAACCAAGGTATTTTAAATCAGATCTACCCAACTGGGGAGTTTACAGATTCCTCCCAACCTACACGTTCACACCCATGTTGGTGGCTCCCCTTGGAGACTTGTTTAGGCCCGCCAAACGTGCCAAGGAATGGAAAACGTCCCTACGTTTTAGGCTCAACGAATAAGTCAAGGATCGGCAAATGACCCTAGAAATTGATTTTGAAAAACAAACTCTACACTTAATTCCCACATGAAAAAGAGTGAATGAACTCTAAAAAATGACAACTCACTTGTTGGATTTGAGCCCCTTTGTTGCGCCGCTTCGGGTTGCTTGATCTCTGCTCTTTCGTGCTTCAATCAGCTACCCTTGTGCTCCCCCAATGTTGATGTCGTTGCATTGCCAATACTCCATCTCTAATGATTAATCCCCTTGCTTATGCTCTTTTTAAGATGACCAAGGGGGATGAGAGGTAGGTTTAGATCTCTACAACTAATGGGAATGGGTTGCCTAGAGAGTCTCACCTGCAAAGATCTCATCATAGAGTATTGGATAGGAATATCACTGTTAAGAACAATCTAATCTCTAGAGATCAAAAGAGGGACAAGTGCATCTTCATCTTGAGCTTTGAATGCTCCATTCTTGTGAAATCACAAGGAAGATCACCTGTTTGGGTTAAGAATAGAGCTCTTAATGATCTTCAACAATGATGGCTTCATCTCCTTAAAATCCTTCTTCAGCCCAAAAATGAATCCCCTTCCTTTTATATATTTTCTTACAATGGTAAAAGAAGAGCAAATTCGCGTATCTCCGATTGATCGAAAAAGGTCTAATTAATCGGGGGTTACATCCGATTGATCGAAAATCTGTTCAGTGAGTTTTTCAAACTCTTTGGAAGAAATTTCGATCGATTAGAATTATATTCCGTTTGCTCGGAAGGACCCCATCCGATGGATTGAAAGTATGTCCGATTGATAAAAAATTTGTCCAGTAAGTTTTTCAAACTTGCTAAAACAAATTCCGATTGATCGGGACTTCTGTCAATTGATCAGAGTCCTATCGGAATCACTGTCTGATTGATCGGAGATCAATCGAAAACTACTGTTTGA
Organism: Liriodendron chinense; assembly: GCA_003013855.2. NCBI lineage: Eukaryota > Viridiplantae > Streptophyta > Magnoliopsida > Magnoliales > Magnoliaceae > Liriodendron > Liriodendron chinense. The sequence goes on from PVNU02000344.1 coordinate 92,926, forward strand.
GCTAAATTGTTTACAGCAGTTTCTACCTCTTTAATTAGTCTAACTTATCATGTTTTTCAAGGTGTTCTAAGACTAATGGTGATGACTGAAGGTATTTTTAGTTGGTCCAAGTCATCTAAGAGGGTTTGAGTGTTTTGGTTCAAAGGGCTAGGGTCACCAAGGCATCCCCTTTACTTGTTCTTCTTCCTTGATGCTTCTTGTCCACTTGAATCTTTGGTCTTCACCTTGCTAAGGCTCAACCGATATTACAACACATGAACTCACGTGATTGACAAATACAGTGCACTAGTATGCCACAGAAAAGTGCATTAACAGTAAGAACTTAAGCAATTGCACAACAAATTTCAGAGCTCAAACAGAAATTTCTGTTTTCTGCAAGTGGCCGACCGATCATGAACGGTCTGACCCACCTAATTTGGTCCAGCAACTTCTGTGGTAGCCAACTTGGGTGGCCAACCGGTCATGACCAGTCGGACCTCTCCTTGGTATTTCTTATTTCTTTCTTTCTTTCTCTTCTCTCCTTGCTTCTTCTCTTGGTCTCTTAGCTTATCTTCCCTTGGTCTTCAACGTGTATTAAAGTGGTCTTTTAACACCAAATCAGTAAAGTCTTTCTCTCGTTCCTACAATCACAAAAGCATACATTGGATGAGTCTTTAAACATAAAAATTATACATAATGAGTGATAAAATGGGGTTAGAATATGCACAATTTAGAGTTCAACAGCCAACGAGCCCAATTACCAATCTACGAGTTCAAGGTAGTTAACTACGAAGGCCAACGGCCCACAATGCCCAAATGAAGTCCTCAACCCTAAATAAGATCTCTTGGTTAAGAGATAGAAAACTCAGATGCCACAAAATACCGACCAGTGAGAGTATGGCTAAAGGATAAGACGCACCAAACAACCCGACTTCTTACTAAGCAGGAGCCGAGTGAGTTTTACCGAGCGGAAGCCGATTAGGTTCCACCAAGCGGATGTCGAATAGGTTCCACCAAGCGGATACTGAGTTTGATGATGACTTCTAATCTGAGTTCTCCTTTTCGAGAGCTCACCTTAGTGCCGAATGCTCTTGATCGAGTGTTCACCTCAGTGCCAAGTGTTCTCCTCAAAGCGAGTATTCTCCGCACCATCGCCATTTCCGTACGAGGACAATAGCCGATAGATGATAAATCTAGGCGTGATAAGGAGTATATTCAAATAATCATCTGGATCTAGATATGATAAGGGTTATCTTAAGAAATCTGGAGATCACACCCGTAAGACGAGATCATTGGGTCCAGTTATGGCTCTCCGATGATCCTATAAATAGAGATATTCCTCTATTATTCAAGGTACGCAAAAACCTTTCCACCTAAAGCTTATTTCAAATCTCCTACGTCTCACTGACTTAGGCATCAGAGGACTAACGGCCGGACCCTTGGCCACCCCCCTTTTGTCTTTGATTGTGTCTCATAGAGTCGGGGAAACGCCAAGTCCAGATTCAGACTACACATATAAAGGAGATCATCACCAACAATAGAGATCAAACTTTTTCATCAGTTAACCGATTTTCATAGTGAACAACAGATATAATAGAAAGTAGTCTTCTTTACAAAATGTGGGCTTTTGTTGTGGAAAAAATGATCAAAGACAGCCATTATATTTGAGAAACGTTCTTTCCCTCGTAAGATCATTTCTCTCTAGCCATGTGTCACTATCTCATAGAAGAATGACTACATCTGCAACTGTGATTCAACCATTGAACCGGATGCTTATAGTTGAAAATAAGGTTGACCCAGGTCCGTACAAGTGGCAGTGTCTTAACCATGTTTGCACAGATGTGATATTCTAGAAATGTGACACGTTGGAGAGAAAGAAAATGGATGGATCAGATACAGCAGCTGTATCTGATAAAGAAAAAGATTCATGCAACGTGAATAATCTGAGTTTTAGATGGTGACCTCTCTATAGTCGGCACCGTAATCTGGACCGTTTAGTTTCAATTGATTCATGCATGAAGTATATATTCTACGTCCAAGTGCCATCTAAATGGTTGAAATATCAGGTCGACGGTACATGCAACAGAAAAATGATCGGTCAAAGAAGGAAATAGAAAGATCAACGTTCAACAAAGACGTGCCGCCAGATTCTATTGGTGGGCCGACTAGATTTTTAAGCCTGGAAAAGTAAACTGTCAGCCCACCGTCCAACGAATTGCATGGCTCACGACGGAACCCTGTAGCACATCGCATGAAAGTGAGAATGGAAATTTCGACCGTTGGAACCTTCTTGGAGCCGACCATGATGTTTATATTCCATCCAAACCGTTCATAGGTTTATTATCACTTAGATAAACTGTAGCCACAAATATCATCTTGATACAAAAACTTGCTTGGCTCCCACAAAGTTTCCTATGGTGGGCGTTCAATCCCCTTCGGGTGGTGTGGCTGCCTGAGTTTTGGATCTGCCCGGTTTTTAGACTCCCGTATCATATTTTGATCTTGAGATGGACGGACTGGATTTTTCTAGGGCATTTCTGTCGGCCACAAATGGCTTCCCACCACAGGAACTTCCTGTGGGCCCCACACACGCAATTCGGGTCCAAGCTCGTGAGCCAAGGTGTGTAAAACGTTGATGATCCGGCGGAGTTCGGTGAATGATACGGAGGATCTGAGATTTTGGACACGTGGCATACTACTATTTGGAATTGGACAGTCCAAATCATGGAATTAAAATTAAATAACGGTTCTATTTCAAAAACAAGTGTCCACGAATCAGAGGTTTAAATATTGACTTAGCTCTAGCTTATCTCTTTTCCACGTAACCTGATAGCAACGTTCTCAGCACCACATGATCACGTCTGATCTGATGGACTCGGCTTGCCAGCCCCCAGCTAGAGGAAGGGAAGCGGACACCACATTCCTCAAGCCATACGTTGACGTCACCAAGTTTAGTGGGTCCCACAATGTATGTGTTATATCCACACTGTTCATCCATTTTGAGAGATCAATTTAGGGCATGGATAAAAAAATGAGGCAAATCCAAAGCTCAAGTGAATCCCACCGCACAGTTGAAACTAGGGTTGTGCATGGTTTGGTCGGTTAAATTTTGAGGGGCGGTATCCAACTGAACCGGCTCACTCAATTTTAAATATTTAACAACCAAATTGAATTAATGAAGCCTTAATAACCAAGCCGAATCGGATAACTTTTGGTCAAATCGGTTTTGCTGGTTTCATGATCCAGCTCAAAAAATTAAGAAGATCCAAATCTTTGGTGGACCACACCAATGTAAAAACTAGTGAATAACCATCAAAACTTTTTATAGTTATAGGCGGCAAAAGTTTTGGGTCAAGCCAAAAGTGAAATTTGACTTTTCCCTTCATCCAGGTCTGTTTGACCTCATCAATGGGTTGGATGGCAAATACACATTGCATATCTTCTTCTAGTGGGCCCTAGGACATTTTTTATGGCGAGCGCTCAATCAATACTATTTCCTATGGTGTGGTTCACCTGAGATTTGAATCTAATTAAATTTTTAGAACACATCCTAAAATGGGTTGAGAAAATGAATAGATGACGTGGATATATAAAATATTATTAAGGTGGGTCATACGGTTAGGGTAACATATACATAATAAATATAATTTTTATATATAGTTTTTTCGGTTAGGCTGAACACGGTTTATAATTTTCACAAACCGATAACTGAACCGGCATTCTCTATTTTTAATATAAAAAACTGAACCGACCTGAAATAGAATGAAAAATCGACTGGTTCAGTTGGTCAGTTTTTTAACAGCCCTAGTTGAAATCTTTCTAAAGCCTACCATGATGTTTATTTGCCATCTAACCTGTGTTCATGAGGTCACCTAGATCTGGATGAAGGGATAACACAAATTCAGCTTGATCCAGTACTTTTGTGGCCCTGAGAAGTTTTCAATGGTACGGTGTTCAATCCCCCTGCTTTATGTAGTGTGGTCCACTTGAGCTTTGGATCTACCTTAATTTTTTGCTCATGTTCTAAAATGGTTTCGCAAAATGGATAGATGGTATGGATATAAGATATACATCATGGTAGGGCTCATAGGTTCACAGAACTTGGTGATGTCATCACACCACTTAAGTTGGCACAATACCCAAAGCTATGTCGGGCCCACCCAGATGCTCGGGACAATTGGGCTTGGATCCACCAGGATGCATGAGGAGACGGATGCCTACGTGGCACGTCATCATTGGCTGGCGCAGTAGGCTTCACACCTCAGTATTGGTGGGATGTGACGGGTCTGACAGCTCTATGTCAGACCTGAGGTGCAGGACCCACTGCGTTGGCCAATGACGATGCGCCACATAGGCATCTGTCTCCTCATGTGTCCTAGTGGGGGTAGTACCTAATCCAAGCTCGAGACAATTCTGGAAGAGTACTAACTCAGTACACAAACTGAGTAAACTCAGTAAGGGCCATGGTGATTTATGTATTTTATCCACTCCGTCCAATCATTTTCCTAGATAATTTTAGGGCTTGGGCCCATAAATGAAGTATATCCAAAGCTCAAGTGGACCACACCACAGGAACATTTACCATTCAAAAATGATATTTGTATTTTCCCTTCATCCACTTATGTTGAACACACCACAGGAAACATTAAGGATATGCTTACGGAACTCAGATAAAGTTTTGAATGGTGGGCGTTCAATCATCACTGTTTCCTATGGCGTGGTCCACCTGAGATTTGGATCTAATTAATTTTTGGGACAACATCCTACAATGAGCTGAAAACAATAAATGGACAGCGTGGATATATAACACATTATCAGGGTGGGCCCGTGGTTAGTGTACGAAGGTGTTACCCGGGTAAACACCTAATCCACTCCTGAAAATTCCACTCCACCCATTACTTTCCGCGTGAAAAAAGTGGGGATTGACTGCCTACCATAGGAAACTTTGTGGTGGCCCCAGAAGTTTGTATCAGGATGATATTTATACCAACAGTTTATCTGGGTGGTAATAACCCAATGGACGGTTTGGATGGCATATAAATATCATATTCGTATGCTGGACGGTTCAATGGTGGACGTTCCGTTCTAACCTTTTCCTGTGGTGTGTCCCATCTAAGTTTTAGATATGCCTGATTTCTGCATTCCTATCCTACTGTGGTCTTGTGAAACTGATGGACGTAGTGGATTTTTCAATGTTTTCTCTGTGGGCTCTACAAATCTTCCCATCACAGCAACTTCCGGTTGATGGCCTACCGGGTGGATGGAACATGTCCCCAAAATCTCCCACATTGGATGATTCAAGCCTCCCAATTTTTAGACTTTCCCAACTTGAATGTGGACAGCTGCTGTATTTTATTTTGTTTATTTATTTATTTTCAACTTTTCCTTGGCCATTTCTTGGCAGGCCAGCTTTTGAGATATGAGCCATCATGTGTCCCAATTTGTCTGTCCCTCTTAACCATTTTCTCTAGCCAATGTGTCACTTGTAGAATATGTGGTCCATGCAAAAGGTGGAACATACCATGATATTCACCTGTCATGAAACCTGGCTGTATGAACAAGTGTGGCCCACTCAATGAGTGGATTTTCCTGATTTTCATACCGATCATCATTGTGCAGTACTCCCTTTGCACGGAAAAGACATTCCATAAATGTGATACATTGCAAGTAAGAATTGGTTCTATCCGATGTAATTTCGGATTATGTATCTCTATTGTATGTACAGGACTAATGTGCCAAGCTAACCCATCTTGCTTTTGGCCGGACTTGGGCTTGGGTTTCAGGCCTAAGGGCTAAGCTTGGGCGTAAAAATAAGCGTGCTTTCCAGTTGGGCCTATCATGATTTGTGTACAATGGCCAGAATCTGACCTGGATGGCTGTTTTTATTTTTTTTGTAAATTTATTTAAGGATAATATTTGAACCGTTTTCTGCCAAGTATAGGAACAAACATAATTTTGTAATAGCAGAATAACTCTCCTCAGTGTCTAGAAGAGTCCAACTGAAATAATAAACTGTCCGTTCTTTGCGATTATCGCCCTCCTGTGCTAAAAGAACTCCGATTGATTTTTCTGACACTGACACATACAATTTGAGTGGCCGATTCTTCGCAGGGGAACCAACACTGGCGGCTTCATTAAGCATTCCTTAATTTGATCAAAAGCTAGCTGATGTCCTGCATCCCATTTGAATTCATAGCCCTTCTTTAACTTTAACAATGGAGAGAAGATATTAGTTTTACCGGTACAATTTGATATGAAACGTCTCATATAATTGACCTGGCTAAGAAAGCGTTGCAACTCCTGTTTGTTTTTTGGCGGATGTGCGTTAATTATTGCTCATGCCTTATTTTGATCAACTTCGATCCCTCATTAGTGTACAAGGAACCCTAAAAAATTTCCAACCAATACCCCAAAAACACACTTGAGGGTTTTCATCTTTAATTGATGAATTCTCATTCATTTGAAAGCCCTTTCCAACTGAGTAAAACGATCCCCGATATCAGCTGATTTTACAACGACATCATCCACATATACTTCCATAAATTCACCGATCATATAATGAAATATTGCATTCATGACCCTTTGATATATGACACCGGCATTTTTTAGACCGAAAGGCATGACTACCCAGCAATACATCTCCAATGGTTCAGGACAACGAAAAGCCGTTTTGGGTATATCATTAGAGGCAATATAAATCCGATTATATCCTGAATGACCATCCATAAAAAATATCATCCAATGCCCAGCCGCTCAGTTTATCAACTATCGGCATTGGATATTCATCTTTTGGCGTTGTCAAATTCAAATTTCTAAAATTAATGCACACTCGAAGCTTACCGTTTTTCTTGATTACTGGAATTATGTTCGAAATCCATTCTGTATATTTGATCGATGTAATGAACCCTGCCTTTAGAAGTCGTTCAATTTCTTCTTTAAGTTTTTGAGTAACTTCAGTTGTCATGCGCCTTGGAGGTTACTTATGTGGCTGATATCCTTCTTTAAGGGGTAACCTATGTTCAACCAGGCTACGATCAAGCCTAAGCATCTCCTGATAATTCCACATGAAACAGATCGTATGCTCTTTGAGCAATTTTACAAGTTCGTATTGAACTCTGGTGAAAGAAGACGGCTCATAAAGGTAGGTTTTGGATCGTCCTTGGTACCCAGATTTATTTCAACAATGGGATCCTGTACTTGAGCTTGATCATCATCTAATTTTTCAAGAGCTTTTTTTAGATCGGCCATGTTATGCCATCATCTTGTTAGGCTTGGACGCCTCAACTCTTCATGCATGAAGACCACCGACCGGCCGGCCGGCCGGTCGGTCACGCTGGAAATCAGGCAGCAAGGATGCTGGAAGTACTTTTGCCCATCCGACCGGTCGGCCGACTGGTCGGTAGGGGTGTCCGACCGGTCGGCAGTGTCCTAGTGCAACTCTGTTTCTTGCGCGGTTTGCACACAAGAAGTTTCTAAATCCGATTTTTCTTCCTATTAAAGGGGTATTACAAGTTTAGAGGTTTCCAAGGTTGCAAAGGGGATTGAGGGAGCTTCTAGGTGAGAGAAAGAGCTTGGAGAAGAGGGTTTTTCTTCTTGGGTAAGCTTGAGATTTCTCTTGTGGGCTTGGGTTTTGGGTCTTGGGTTCCATCTCTTGTAACTTCTGAGTTTATAGTGGATTTGTGTCGCTTTGTGCCGTGGTTTTTTACCCGTGAGGGGTCTTTCCACATTAAATTCGGATTGTCTATGTGTGGGTGATTGCATGCATTGTGATTGCATTGTGTGGCTTGTTTGATTGAATTTATTACTTGTGTTCGGCTTTGCTTCCGCTGCCGGCCCTCCTACCCCAACAACTGTCGGGATTGGACGCCTCTACTTTTCACGCATGAAGACCACCGACTGGCCGGCTGGCCGGTCGGTTACGTTGGAGATGAAACAGCAAGAATACTGGAGCCTTTTTTTTGGGCCATCCGACCGGTCGACCGACCGGCCGATAGGGGGGTCCGACCGGTCAGCCAGTTTCCTTTTTGGACTTGGTTTCTTGCACGGTTTTGTGCAAGGAGTTTCTAATTCCGATTTTCTCCTATTTAAGGAGATGTAATCCGAGATTAGGGTTGCCGCCAATGGGCCAAGGGATTGAGAGGGTTCTAAGGTGAGAGAAAGAGCTAGGGAGGAAGCTTGAAGTTCTCTGGGTTGAGGGAAAGGGATGGGTTTGTCCTCCTCATATGAGAATTAGATTCGGGTAGCTTGGGATTTCTCTTGTGGGTTGTAATCTAGGGTATTTCTTCTGTAATCTCTTGTAACTTCTTATTCATAGTGGATTGGTGTCGCTTTGTGTCGTGGTTTTTTACCCTTGAGGGGTTTTTCCACGTAAAAATCGGTTTGCCTTCTTGTGTGTGATGATTTGCTTGTTGATTGCCATTGTGGTGTGTTCCTCGTCTACTTTGATTGCTTCCGCTGCGGGGCCTCTAACCCCAACAAGTGGTATCAGAGATAAAAAGTTGGGAAGGAGGCAGAGAGAATCTGAGGCGAGACATCAATGTCGTCTTCTAGCATGAGATTCATTGTGGAGAAGGATTTTGTGAAAGAAAAATATGGAAAGCGATCGGTATCTATGGAAGAGTAGAGTTGAGGAAGGTGGATCGGTACGCCAATATCTCAATCAAGTTTGTCGACTGCGATCGGGTTTGATCGGGAGTACTATTCATGGTGGAGCTGGGGGATTGGCAGCAGGATCCACGATTGCTTATATGTGGCATGCTCAAGGGCCATATGAGCAAGCGGGTGATGAAGGTGCAAGGATGAAGTCGATGAGGCATGAGAAGTGGTGGAGCTATGATTACGACGAAGTAGAGATGAAAATGGTGCGTGGCGAGGTGTTGCATGAAGATTAGAGTCGTGGTGGAGTTTGTTGGGATTGAACGCCTCTACTCTTCACGCATGAAGACCACCGGCCGACCGGTCGGTCACGTTGGAGATGAAGACAGCAAGAATACTGGAGCCTTTTTTTTGGGCCATCCGACCGGTTGGCCAACCGGCCGGTGGAGGGGTCTGACCGGTCGGCCGATCGGTCGGGCAGTTTCCTTTTTGGACTTGGTTTCTTGCGCGGTTTTGCGCAAGGAGTTTCTAATTTCAATTTTCTCCTATTTAAGGAGATGTAATCCGAAATTAGGGTTGCCGCCAATGGGCCAAGGGATTGAGAGGGTTCTAAGGTGAGAGAAAGAGCTAGGGAGGAAGCTTGAAGTTCTCTGGGTTGAGGGAAAGGGATGGGTTTATCCTCCTCATGTGAGCTTCGGGTAGCTTGGGATTTCTCTTATGGGCTGTGATCTAGGATATTTCTTCTGTAATCTCTTGTAACTTCTTATTCATAGTGGATTGGTGTCGCTTTGTGCTGTGGTTTTTTTACCCTTAAGGGGTTTTTTCACGTAAAAATCGATTTGCCTTCTTGTGTGTGATGATTTGCTTGTTGATTGCCATTGTGGTGTGTTCCTCGCCTGCTTTGATTGCTTCCGCTGTGGGGCTTCTAACCCCAACACATCTGTCACTTGATCGACCGATATAATTTAACAAAACAACCATCTTCCTCTTTAAGACTTTCCTCCAAAGTTTTCACCCTGGCCGTGAGGTCGGCTGATCCATGAATATCTAATGTCGGACTAGTCATGGGATTTCTTCGATTACACATTTCTGAGTCGGGTGATGTGGAATAATATTCATCAGCCGATCCTTTTCAAGAGAAGTTACATCAGGTATTTCTTGACTTATGTCACTTGATCTTTTTGGTAGTTGAAATATCTGTTGGATGTCCATATTTATTTCTTCCTACGAACTGTATTGTCCCCACCTCTTCTTCATAATAATAGGCTTCATTGTCATTTGAAGTGGCCAAGAACGGTTTATTATCAGTAAGGACTAATTCAACCCAGTCCTGATTCCAAAATATAACAAACTGATGAAGGGACGATGGTATACAACCAAAGGAATGAATCTGGTCCCTCCCTAACAGAGCATTATATATGGAAGAAGTATCAATTATAAAGAAAGGTGCTAAGACCTTCTTGGTACCAACAAAGAGGTTGACGGGTAAAACAACATGAGTATTTGTCATCCCACCTGCAAAATTACTTATAGTAACATTTGATGGGATAAGATTTGTTGTCGTTTTTCCCAATTTTGACATCATTCCGACTGCAATAAGATTCACGGCCGAGTCGTTATCAACGAGAATCCTAGTAACATGACAATCATCTAAATGAGTTGATATGTATAATAGCTTAAGATGTTGAGTCATATTGACGGGTGACTTCTCTATTATAAACTTTTCAGCCACTGGCCCAGGTTCAACAGTAACTATTTTCACCCGAGTCACCGATATGCTTTCTGGCAAGTTTTTATTTATTTCTGTATTTTGAATTGCTATTGATGAGCCAAACTCTTCTACATCAACTGCCATCTTGTTAGATTGAGAAGATTTTGCTTGAAAATGAGTTGGAAGCGTAATACCATGTTGCTTTCAAATACGATGGGCGTCAATGTTCCAAAAATAATTTTATTACCCAAACCTTGCCCCCCCCCCCCCCCCCGGTATTTCTTTCTGAATCTCTTGATCATTTTCCTTTATGGGCAACCGTCCATTGTTCTGATTAACGGACGAAGTAACCTCCATAGGCTCATTGATGGCCATAAGCTCATATAATAACAAATCATCATCAGCTAACCATTAATCGTTAAAGCACCTAACAGATTTGTCAGCATCTGTTGCAGTCGTGATATTATCACCTGGATTACATGCGTCCTTTTGTGGTTCATCTTCGAAAGATGAAAGGACGACATTATTTATACCAGTAGATTCATCGTTGGACTGAGGCACCTGCCAAACGACTATATGTTCCGCCTAGTAAACTGAAGTACTCCTTCAGCTTCTGCCTCGGCCCTTCTCTTGGCTGCTCGTCGGTGTTGCCATCGTCGTTTTTATGACTGTGTCATAATCTCTAGAACATCGAGGAATTTGGGATGTTTCACTCTTTTCCATACTTCTACTTGTACAGGCGCAGGCCTAACCATTCTCAATCGAGTAGTGACCCGAATTTCCTAATGTTTCGTTGTTATAATTCTAGATGGATAGCTTTGGTCGGTATCAGCCGCATGTTTTTTCCTTCAATTTCACTCCACCTTCGGCTGATTGGTCTATCTAGATTGCTGTAAACTTCGTAAATAGTGACCACACATTCTAGTGTCTAGATTTGAACGTTGTTCATTCCTGGATCGCCATAACATCTTGGATTTTTCCCCTTGCCTTGATATCGACGATGTTGATATGTCATGCATGCTTGAGATTTTGAAAATGTCTGTTGACTCTCCTTTTGTTTCAAATCTATTCTCCGCCTTGGCCGATCATTTCCTCGCAGATCAGCTGTGACCATATTGGTTTCCATTTCAAGCGGAAATGGATTTGTATCAATTAACATTGCCTCTTCATCTTTCTTTTTTTTTTTTTTTTTTTTCTAGAAACTTTAAATGCCCTTTATCCATATTTTCTTGATAGACATTCTTGAAAACAATGCACTTGTTAGTAGAACGGTTTCGAGTTCCATGTCATTTACAATATTCTCCTTTTCTTAATTCTTTAGCCGTAGGAATTTTATGGTTGGATGGAATTTTGATAATTTTTCGGCCAATAAGAATTTGAATATTTCATCAGCTCGTGTAATATCAAAGGTATATATTTTCTGGGTTCTTTGTGCGGCCGATGTTATTGTTTCAGCCTTGGCCAGGTCCGAGCAAACAAATGGCTTTTTCGTAATGATCTCAACAATTGCAACTTCGTAGTTAGGATCGTAATAATACGTCCCAAGCGACGAATTCTTTTGCCTTGAACCCTCTTCTAATAGCTCTTCGTATCTTGAAACCTTGTTAAATCATATAAATCCACAAACTCTGTGCCAACAAAATTCTTATGGAGTTTATATTCCAATCCATCCAATGGCAATTGTACAAATTCTGCTTCTGGGGTGACTACCTTGCAGTGACTTCTGGCTTAATTTCTTAAACTAGGCGATGTAATTTTCACATGATTCTCTTGGTAATTTCTTAAATCGTACAAGGTTGGCCATAGTCTTTCCTGTTCTTTGCTAAAAAATTGAGCACGAAAATTTTCTTCTAATTTTTTTCAAAAGTGAGTCGAATTTGACAACAAATTAGAATACCAGGTAAATGCAGTGGCCGTTATAGAGTGGTTGAACAACTGTAACTTGTGATAGTCATTGTTAGCCTATTCTCCACGATGCATAGTAAATCGACCTACATGCTCCATGGTGGATTGACCTATATCACCAAAGAACATCGTAAAGTTTGGTTAATAATTTCTTAGGAGAGGGTGTTGGCAGTCGATCCATTCAGGATAAAGTTTATGATAAATTGGAATGGTATTTCGGCCTAACACTTGTCTCCTCACTTCTTAGACCAATTGTATTATTTGGTCGCAGTCCAATCATTGGAGTTCAATAATTAGTGGTATCTCAGGGCCACTGTGTGGCAGTCCTTCCTGGAATAATGGATTCTATAGAAACGGTTGGAAAGGTTGCGTTACAAGCACTGTGTGAGCACGTACTTCAAGCGTAAAAATTTCTAACCTCCCTATTGGGTCTTCTGAATTCAACCCGAGGAGCCATACTATGTCCACTGAGAATTTGTGTATTCCGTTGGATCAAAGGCGTTGGTTGGGCAACGAAACTCCATTCATTGTGTGGTAAGGGAGGATTTAGCAAACGATGCATGGCCTCAGTTTGTTGAGCCATCCATCTATTAAAAATTTCACTTTGCAAATGGAGATGCTTGGCTTGAGCTTGAATTAACTCTGCCTGAGCTCTTCCTTGTTCCTTCACATGTTGAACATTCATCCGTATTTCCCTTAAGCTAGCCATTATGTCCTCTAGAGATGTAGCCTGAGACTGAGAGGTTATTGACTGATCCAGGGGGCAGAATGATGTACTACCATTCAAACTTAACTCAGGGGCCGATTGAATCAGAACCTCCACAAGAGGAGTCAAAGGAGTTAGGCTTGCAGGCTCGGTGCTAGTGGGTCGGCCTCGCCTTGTCATACCCGACTGCTACGCTTGATGAATGAACCGAAAATTAGGTCCCACCGGGCGTGCCAAAAATGTTGCTCGTTATTCTTCGGTCATACGTGTGAAATGTGTGCGAGCGTGCCAAAATCGATTGTGCGGCTTGATTCCAACAAAACAATGATGACCTCGGGCACCAAAATAGGTAGATATGCCGTAATTCACTATATATCGCTAGAATCTATGTAGATCGGCCGCCTATTTAGCCACTCACTCAGATATTTAAAGAGAATCAAGCGATACTTGGAGGGTGGGTTCGTCCTCCAAATATGGGTTACACTTTTGCCTTTCCAAAATAGACCTTTCAATATGGAAATAATGTAAATTAAGTAACAAAAGAGAATACTTACAATCAGCCACCTGAAACAAATTGTAGTTCACCTGAAATGTAAATTGACTTAGCTCTAGCTTCTCTTTTCCACAAAACATGATAGCAACGTTCCTGGCACCACATGGTCATGTCTGATCTGATGGACTCGACTTGCCTGCCCCTAGCTAGAGGAAAGGAAGCGGACACCATAGTCCTCAAGCCATATGTTGACGTCACCAAGTTTAATGGGCCCCACAATGATGTTGTGTTATATCCACACTATCCATTCATTTTGAGAGATCATTTTAGGGCATGAACCAAAAAAATGAGGCAAATCCAAAGCTCAAATAAACCTCACCACATAAACCAGCAGGGACAACGATGCCCATGGTTGAAACCTTCATAAGGCCCACCATGATGTTTATTCTCCAGTCAACCTGTTCACGAGGTCACAGAAACATGGATGAAAGGAAAACACAAACATCAGCTTGATCCAACACGCTCACGGCCCTAAGAAGTTTTCAATGGTATATGTTCAATTCTCCCTGCTTTATGTAGTGTGGTCCACTTGAGCTTTTGATCTGCCTCATTTTGAGCTCATGTTCTAAAATGGTCTTGCAAAATGAATAGATGATATGGATATAAGATATACATCATCGTAGGGCTCACAGGCTCATAAAACTTGGTGATGTCCACACACCACCCAAGTCAGCACAGTACCTAAAGCTATGCGGGTGCCCACCGTGATGCCCGTGACAATTTCGGAAGCGGATTGTGTACTAAATCAGTACGCGTACTAAGTAAACTCTGTGGGGACATCGATTATTTATGTATTTTATCCAATCCGTCCATTCATTTTACTATATAATTTTAGAGCTGTGGCCCAAAAATAAAGCATATCCAAAGCTCAAGTGGACCACACCACATAAACGTCCACCCTTCAAAACTGATATTTGTATTTTCCCTTCATCCACGTATGTGGGACACACCACAGCTAACATTAAGGATCTGCTTACGGAACTCATGTAAAGTTTTGAATGGCGGGCATCCAATCATCACCGTTTCCTGTGGCGTGGTTCACCTGAGATTTGGATATAATTAATTTTTGGTACTGACATTCTAACATAAGCGGGAAACACGGATAGAGAGCGTGGATATATAACACATTATAAGGGTGGGGCCCATGGTAAAGATACTAAGGTCTTATACGGATAACACTTAATCCGCTCCAGACAATTCCACTCCATCCATCAATTTCTCAAGAGCACAAGAGTTTCTCAACAGCACAAGGAGCACAAAAATCAGACAGATTCAAATCTCAGGTCGGTCACACCGCATGAAAAAGGGGGATTGAATGCCTAGAATTGGAAACTTTGTAGTGGCCACAGAAGTTTGTATCAAGAGTTTATCTGAGTGGCAATAACCTAATGAACGGTTTGGATGGCATATTAATGTAATAGTTGTCATCAGGAAGGTTCCAATGGTGGACGTTCTGTTCTAACTGCTTCCTGAGGTGTGTCCCATCTAAGTTTTGGATATGCCTGATTTTTGGATTCCTATCCTACTGTGGTCTTGTGAAACTGATGGACAGAGTAGATTTGTCACGGTTATCTCTGCGGGCCCTGCATATCTTCCCATCGTCTTCCATTGGCCAGGAGCACAGGCAAGTCACGTCCTGATCTGATGGCCTACCGGGTGAATGGAACATGTCCCCAAAATCTGGAAACGGATTGGATGCTGATTGGCTGGTGCAACCTACACCAGCTACCTTGCTGGTGTGAGTATGTGTCAAGCCCAGACGACGGTGTGAGCACAGTGAAGTACGAACGGTCCATAGGAGATTTATTAAGGTCATGTGGGCCCCACAATGGTGTATTTCATATATCTACACCATCCATCCATTTGAAGAAATCATTTTAGTGCATGACCTAAAAAATAGTTATATCTAGATCTTAAGTGGACCACACCACAAAAGTCAGTGGTGACAATGATTCTCACCGTTACAAAATTCATAGGTCCCACCATGATGTTTATCTGCCATCCAAACTGTTCAAAAGGTCACACGGACCTGGATGAAGAGTGAAACCAAATATCAGATTGATCCAAAACTTCTGTAACCCCCAAGAAAATTTCAATGGTAGATGTTCAATCTTCCACTACTTTCGGCAGTGTGGTCCACTTGATCTTTGGATCCGTCTTATTTTTAGTATAAAGCCTTACCAGGATGTCTCCAAATGGATGGACGGTTCAGATATAATACCCACATCACAGTGGGGCCCACAGGACTTGGTGACGTCAATACACCAGCTACTTTGCTGGTACGTGTTGCCGGCAGCGGAGTGTGTCGGTCCTCAGTATGAACGGTTAAAAAACAATCAAGGTTTTGTGGGCCTCACAATGGTGTATTTAAAATATCTACACCGTCCATCCATTTTACTAGATCATTTTAGGGCATGGTTAAAAAAATGAGTCATATCCAAATCTCAAGTGGACCACACCACAAAAGGTAATGGGGACAATGATTCTCATCGTTAAAACATTCCTAGGGTCCCCCATGATGTTTATTTTCCATCCAAACTGTTCATAAGGTCATACTAACCTGGATGAAGGGTAAAAACAAAGATTGATCCAAAACTTCTGTCCCCCAAGAAGGTTTCAATGGTAGATGTTCAATCTCCCACTGTATTATGCACTGTGGTCCACTTGATCTTTGTATCTGTCTTATTTTTTGGTTTAAACCTTATAATGATGTCTCCAAATGGACAGACGGTTTGGATAGAACACAAACCTCATGGTGGGCCCCTCAAAACTTGGTGATATCAATACACCAGGGAGCTGGCTTGTGTGAGGTACACCAGCCAATCCGCTTCCCCAAATCTCACACGTTGGAGGATTCAAGCATAAGTGAATTGGCTCAACCCTTATAATGATATCTTGAAATAGACTGACGGTTTGGATATAACATGCACCTCATGGCGGGGCCACAGAACTTGGCGATGTCACCTCGCTGGTGTGCCGTACACCAAACCTTACAATAGGCTCTTTCGAAGTTTTAATGGCGTGGCACTCAATCACCAATGTTTCCAGTGGCATGGCCACTTGAGATTTAGATTTGCATAATTCTTGAAACACTATCCTAAAATGGCATGGAGAAATAGATAGACGATGTGGATATACAAAATATCATCCATGTGGGCCATCCTGGGTAACACCTAATTCGCTCCCTTCTTGAGAAATTTCCCTCTGTAGACATCGGGTTTGACCAATCAGCCAAAATAATCCTCTGAGAAACTTACTTTCCCATTCTGAACTTCTATGTTTTTTCCGACGAAAATACCCACGAGAATTCGCAAGGGTATTTGTGTTCGAAAAGATACATATGTACAATTGGAGTTTAGAATGAGAAAGTAAAGTTTTCAGAGATCTATTTTAACTGGTCAGTCAAAACTAAAGTCTATAGAGGTAAATTTCTCTACTTTCATGGGCGTAGCCGGTCATAGGGCTTCCGCCCTATTAAAGTTTTGTCACCAACTTCTGTGGGGCCCATTGTGATGTATGTGTTGTATCCACACTGTCCATCCATTTGGAGAGATCATTTTAGGGCATGATCTAAAGAATGAGACATATCCGATTCTCAAGTGGACCCCACCAAAGAAAATAGTAGGGATAGTGACGTGACCGCTGAAATCTTTTTAGGGCCCACCATGATGTTTATTTGAGATCTAACCTGTTCATAAGTTCACACGGATATGGAATAAGGGAAAACACAAATATCAACTTGATCGAAAACTTTTGTGACCTCAAGAAGTTTTTAATGGTAGGATATCAATTCCCATTGTTTTCTTTGGTGAGGTCCACTTGAGCTTTGGATATGCTTCATTCTTTGTCTCATCTCCTATAATGACCTCTTCAAATGAATGAACGACGTGGATGTAGCATTTGTATCAGTGTGGGTCCTATGAGTGGACCACCCGTCCACACCTAAGAGGCCTTCGACCTCTTCATGGACGTACGCATGTGGCCTTCAACCTCTCCATGGATGTATGCATGTGGTCATAGGGGTATTTTTGACCGAAAGTTTTGCAATTTCTCGTGAAAAGGCTAAAAAAGTTAACCCTCACGGAAAATTAAACTTTTAGTAAAATAGCCACAACGTAGGGCTATTGTGGTAAAGCTCCACCCAATTTTTTGGACGTTCCCAACTGATAGCGAATTAGGTGTTACCAGGGGAACAACTTAGTGGGTGTTACCCCTAACGTGTGACTCACATGGATGATATTTTGTATATCTACTCCGTACATCTGCTTCTCCATCCCATTTGAGGATGAGATTCCAAATATTATGTAGATCCAAATCTCAGGTGGACCATACCACTAGAAACCCATCGTAAGGTTTTAGTAAAGTTTATTTTCAATCCAACATGTTGATAATGTCAAGAAGATATGGATGAAGGGAAAATATAAAGATCAGCTTGATCCAAAACTTTTGTGGCCCTCAAAAAGTTTTTAATGGTCATTAACAACTGTTTCTAGTGCTATGGTCCACCTGAGATTTGGATCTTCTTAAGCTTTGGGATCACGTAATAAAATGTAAAATGTAATGTAAAAACAGATGGACAGCGTGGATATGTAAAATATACATTAACATGGTCCCCACACGGTTTAGGTAACACCCACTAAGCTGTTCCCCAGGTAACACCTAATTCGCTCCCTTCCCAACTTGAACGTGGACAGCTGCTATATTTTTATTTTATTTTACTTTTCATTGGCCATTTCTTGACAAGCCAGCTTTTAAAACATGAGCCACCATGCGTCCCAATTTGTCTGTCCCTCTAGCCATTTTCTCTGGCCAATGTGTCACTTGTAGAATATATGGTCCATGCAAAAGGTGGAACATACAATGATATTCACCTGTCATGAAACATGGCTATGAGAACAAGTGTGGCCTGCTCAATGAGTGGATTTTTATGATTTTCATACCAGTTAATCATCATTGTGCAGCACTCCCTTTGCACGGAAAGGATATTCCATAAATGTGATACATTGGCAAGTAAGAAATGGTTCTATCCGATGTAATTTTCTGATCATTTATCTCTATTGTATTTACAGGGCTATTAATGGGCCAGGCTAGCCCATCATGCTTTTGGCCGGACTTGGGCTTGGGTATCAGGCCTAAGGGCTAAGCTTGGGCTTAAAAAATCAAGCCCGCTTTCCAGTTGGGCCGGTCATGATTTGTGTTCAACGGCCAGAATCTGGCCTGGACGGCTGATTTTTTTTTTTTTTTTTTTTGTAAATTTATTAAAGGCTAATATCTGAACCGTTTACTAATTGAGTTTGATTTGATTTATTCTACGTCCAAGTGGCATCTAATGGTTGAAATATCAGGTCGACGGCACATGCAACAGAAAAATGATCGGTCAAAGAAGGAGATAGAAAGATCAACGTTCAACGTTTTGAAAAGATTATATCGGTGGGCCGACTAGATTTTTGGGCCTGGGAAAGTAAACTGTCAGCCCACCGTCCAACGAATTGCATGGCTCTCGAAAAAGTCGCGTTAGAAATTCTCCAAGGGCCTCGAATTGCCTTTTCCTCCAGCCACAGGAACACAAGGATTACTGTGAGAAATCCAGACCGTCCATCAGTTTCTCCAGATCACTATAAGCCAGAACTCCAAAAATCATGTAGATCCAAAACGCAGGTGGACCACATCGCATGAAACAGTGAGAATGGAAATTTCGACCGTTGAAACCTTCCTAGAGCCGACCATGATGTTTATATTCCATCCAAACTGTTCATAGGTTTATTACCACTCAGATAAACTGTAGCCACAAATATCATTTTGATACAAAATTTCTGTGGCTCCTACAAAGTTTCCTACGGTGTGCGTTCAATCCCCGCTGTTTCATGTGGTGTAGTTACCTGAGTTTTGGATCTACCTGGATTTTAGACTCCCGTATCATATTTTGATCTTGAGATGGACGGACTGGATTTGTCTAGGGCATCTCTGTCGGCCCCAAATGGCTTCCTACCACAGGAACTTCCTGTGGGCCCCACACACGCAATTCGGTTCCAAGCCCGTGAGCCAAGGTGTGTAAAACGTTGATGATCCGGCGGAGATCGGTGAATGATACGGAGGATCTGAGATTTTGGACACGTGGCATACTACTATTTGGGATTGGACAGTCCAAATCATGGAATTAAAATTAAGTAACGGGTCTAATTAAAAAACAAGTGTCCACGAATAAGAGGTTTAAATGTTGACTTTAGTTTTAGCTTATCTCTGTCCACGGAAGCAACGTTTTCAGCACCTCATCGACTAGACTTCCCTGTCCACCGCCAGAGGAAGGGAAGCGGACACCACAGTCCTCAAGCCATACGTTGGTGTCACCAAGTTCAGTGGCCCCATAATGATGTATGTGTTATATCCAAACCGTCCATCCATTTTGAAAGATCAATCTAGGGCATAGACTAAAAAATGAGGCAAATCTAAAGCTCAAGTGAACCCCAGCACATAAACCAATGGGGACAACAATGCCCACTGTTGAAACCTTCTTAAGGCCACCATGATGTTTATTTGCCATCCAACCTGTTCATGATTAGAGGTGGGCAACGGTTCGGGCCGCGTTGAGTTAGCCCTAGTTTGGTTTGGCTTGTTTTTATGCCACCTTAGTTTGTGGATCGGCCTGTTTTGGGTTTCAAGCTGACTCATGTAGCCCAAGTTTGGTTTGCTCAAAAAATTTTAGATCGAGCTCATATCAGTTTGGTAAAAAATTTCAAACCGAGCCAGGCCAAGTTTGAACAAGTGCCAGCTCATTTTTTTTTTGGTTTGCTTGAATAGAAAAGAAATTAAAAAGAAAAAAAAAACAAAAATATCTTACTACATAATGTTTAACATCCTCCAAAGGTAGGGCTGTAAATGGGTCAACGGACCCAATGGGGTACGCAGACCCAACCCATTTAGACGTGCCCTAGACCCGACCCATTTGTTAAATGGTACGGGTCTGGGTCCAAGAACAGACCCATTTGCTAAACGGGTCTGGGTCTGGTTTCCTTTATATTAGACCCGACCTAACCAGACCCAATCTAGCAAGTGGGCGGGTTTGGTCTATGTTTCAAGGGACCCATCCAGACCCGATTTTAAGCCTTGTAAAAATGCTTGCATACTAAATCCAGACCTAGACCTGTTAGACCTGACCCATTTGTAAATGGGTCTGATGGGTTGACTCGGACCCGCCCATTTAGTAAAAGGGTTTGGGTCTAAAATTTGGACCCAGTAAATGGGCGGGTCTGGTTTTGGCTAAACCCGCCTCGAACCCAACCATTTACAGCCCTATGCAAAGGAGTGCAACTTCAAAATAGACGTGTAAGAGCCTTTTCCAAACAAAAGTACACAAGCATAATTTTACAAGTGCAAGGAAATAGTATGTATTCATGTATTTGTATTTTATATTTGTTGGAGGAGCCTTCAAACGGTGCTCGATTTGGGTGCTTAGATCGGTCAACGACTGGTCTGTGCATTTGGCCCAGAAGCACGACGGGGCTGCTGGATGATTTTTTGTGTGCCTAGACCGGTTGGCCGACTGATCTGTAGAGGGCTCCAACTGGTCGGCTACGAGGCAACGTGAACGGGTCTGCTGGATTTCTCCCTGGACTGTCTTGTGCAATGGTCGACCGGTCGGCTGCGCATGCGTTTTCTTACGCAACTATACGATAGTGTGTAAGAGGTTGCTATTTTCGATTTTGTTGCCTATTTAAACGGGTTGTAATCGAGGTTAGTAAGAATCCTAAGGTATCCAAGGTTTCTTAATCGCATTAGGAAGATGAGAGAGTGTTTTGAGAGGGAGAGAAATTGGGTTTTCTCGGTTTTTCTTGTTTGTGGGCTATCAATCTCTGTAATCTTCTGTTAATCATAGTGGATAGCTTTGTACAGTGGTTTTTTACCCGTTGAGGGCTTTCCATATAAATTTAGATTCTCTTGTGGTGAATGCTTGTGTGTGGCTTGATTTTATATTGTTTCTCGTTTGATCTTGCATTACTCTGCGCGTTCGGCTTCCGCTTCCGCTGCCGATTTTCCCAACAAGTGATATCAGAGATAAAGTTGGGGTGGAGTAAAATTCGAATCAAAGACGAAAAGATGGTATGAAGCGCAAGGTTCGATATAGGGAAGTTCTCAGACAAAAATAACTTTGATCTATGGAAAGTAAAGATCGAATCCTTCCTAGTTCAGCGATGATTTAATGAAGTTCTTGAAAAGTGACCTGAGGCTATGAAAGATGATGAGTGGACGAAGCTTGACAAGAAGGCTAGAACATCGATCTTGTTAAGTCTTATGGATGATGTTCTCTATCATGTTACGAAGGAGAAGACTGCGGGTGAAATGATGGCGAAGCTAGAGAAAGTTTATGCTAAGAAGTCTTTAGAGAATTACACGTACCTGTTGATGCAGTTGTTCACCTTGAGGATGGATGAGGGGACAGATGTGGAGGACCACCTAAGCACGTTCAATAGGCTGGTTTGCAAGTTGGTAGAGATAGACGAGCCGATGAAGGATGAATATCAAGTATGCATCCTGTTGAATTTTCTTCCAGATTCATATGAGTCATTCAGGGACTCTGTGTGCCCAGGGAGGGAGACCATTAATGTCGAGATCGTTATCTCAGCCCTCCAGTCGAAAGCGATGAAAAAGAAAAGTGGTAACGTGGGTTCTCGTTCTTCCTCAAAGGCACTGATTATGAGGGAAAGAAATTCTGAATATGGTGGAGGATATTTGAAATCGGGATCTAAGGCCAAGGGTAAAGGGAAAGCTAAGGTGAAGTGCTGGAATTGTGGTTAGAAAGGCCACATGAGAGGGGATTGTCAGAATCCCAAGTTGAAGCAAAAGAGGTATGAAAATTCTTCTAGAGAGGGAGCTAATACCGTAGGGGACGGTGACGATCTTTGCAAAGTTCTGATTGTATCTAGCAAGGGATCTCATGGTAGAGAGTGAATCCTAGATTCATGTAACACTCCAAGATTTCGGCTCCTGTGTACATCACAACGGCCGAATTCCCAAGGTTATTTGGAATGTGTGAGGGTTATACCCCTGACAAAATTTTCACACAAACATGCACATTTCATACCATTTGGAAAACCATGAGCAAGACGGTGAAACCAAACTTATATATTATTTCATTAACTAAATTAAATCATCAACCCATGCAACCATCATTCAATCAAACACCATGTTCATAACTACGTCCTCCCATTGGGACTTATTACAATTTTAAATACTAAATAAATGCTAGAACTATGAATGACTATGCGGTCTCGTCTTCTACCATCTGCTCCCACAAGCCATCATAATCGTCTCCTTGAGACTCGGGTTCCTGAGGATCGTTACCTACATGTTCTAAATTATTTCTACAAAACACCGTTAAAAGCGGCATAGTGAAGAACTACTTTAAGGTTAGAAATAATAATCACATAAAATCATAACAAAACATCCATTACTCTTTCTTAATGCAATGCATGATAATGCATGACCCAGCGTAGAAATCCTTAGACATGCCGCCAGGGGTTTTGGGACACGCAAGCCCATAATTTTGCCCGACCACGTGAGAAACGGGACGCTCATAGCCCAAATCCTCACGTGACAGTGTATGGGAGAAGTAGGACGCTCTAGCCTATTCTCAATTCCATACACCCACATGGAGCCACTTGCATGTATGAATTAGCCATTCTTTATTATTATTACCAATTTACACCAAGCCACTTATCGTCTAACCAACCTTTGGTACCAACACATCCTTCCTTATGGCTCATCACTCATCAAAATAGTCGTAACCGACGCATCACATCCCAGGATGGCGGCCCGTACTACTAAGCTTCATAACAACCATACTCAACTATCGTCTTATGGAGATCCTTAACAACTTTAGGAATAATAATAATAATAGTAAATATAATAATAATAGTAGTAATAAATGGATTTAACAACCACTTAATCGAGCGATCTTGATACCACCACCACAGATCAGGGTGGCCACTTAACCGGACAAGCTAAAAGCATCGTCTCAGGTTAGGGCAACCTCTTAACCGGGTGTTCCGATGTTCATCACCACATATTAGGGTCCATCCATATATATAAAAGAAATATAGTAATATAAGAATCTCCATTAGACAATCACAACTATTCTTTATACAGTATAGAAAGAAAGGTGGTCCCTTTAAAGATGGTTACATAAATCTCATATGTGCCACAAACATAATTTTATTCCTTACTAGTTCTCTAAGTCCAATGAATATCCTCATCACCATGAGATGAAAAAAGTATCTAAAAGCATTCATATATAGCTAACTAAGGAGAGAACAAATAAACACATGTAAACAAAAACACATAAGAATTATCAACCTAATCATAACAAGATGGTACTCCTCTCTCTTACCTCCCTCTCTCTCTCTCTCTTTCTCTCTCTTTCTCTCTCTCCCTCTCTCAAATTTGTGGGTGGGAGTCACCTTTGGCTAAGAGAGGCCCTATATATAGAGGTAGGGTTGGAATTAGGGTTTGGAGGTGCGTAGTAGAAATCTGGAGAGGGATGTGCACGCAAGGTCTTGTGTAACAACCTCTCGAGGTGGGTTTCTCAAATCTTAATATTCGAATGATCTTTGATCAATTCCAATCCGTTCATCTTATCAAGCTCGAAGAGTAGAGTCAGAATACGTAAATTTCTTGATGATCCACATTCTAGATTGGCCGATCCTTAAAAATGGCCTAATGGGTGTTAAAATGGGCTATATCTCAATTAACGGTCTACGCTTGATGATCAGGGCCCAAATTTTGGAAAAATATGTAGTCATGATAGGCAAACAATTGTACAAAGTTTAGTGGTTGATTGATGGTGAGGAATGCCTAGATATGAAATTCCAACTTTTGGTGAAAAATGAAGGGGCTGGCTTTATGGTTCAACGGTGTAAGATTGTAGATCGGGGTCCAAATTTTGTGTAAACTCGTAGTCATATGAGTATAATGGGTGGTCCAAATTTGAGAAGCGATTGATGGTGAGAAGTGGGTAAATTGAAAGGTTCAAGTTTGAGAAGAGTTGGTAACTCGTTAATTTCTATAACGGGATAACTTCGTACATAAGAAAGAGGCTTATCAATGTGGGGCAATCAAATCACACTATTGGTCCATGATAAAGACGATCCAAGTCACTCATATGAAGAGAAATATTCGACTACGACTAACCATCTACTTTCCTCACTCGATGGACATGAAAATCAAGGGTTAAGGGCTGATTTGACAATTGGACCACTTCTACTATGATTTAAGGGCTGAAATTTGATGTGTATGGTTAATATGTGTCCAAAAGCTCAAATTCAGGATTTTGCGTGAAAGTGATCGTCAGAAACTATAATACTTAAAAATGGCATCTTAACTTAAGTTTAACTAATGGCATTTTCGTAATTTTTGTAAATATTCGAGTTTAACGAAATCTAACTCTTCCACATTGTTAATGAGGTCATTCTAAGCAACTTTAATAAAGGGTACTCCATATGATTTCCTACGGATGTCCCGTTATTTGAATTTTAATATCAATGGCCGGTATTTAATATAAAAAAATAGAAATAAATTTCAGAAAATTTTAAAATAATTACGGTAAATTCGGGGCGTTACAATTCAAGGGCTTCATGTCACATTTGTCATGACCGGAGTTCATTTATGACATACAAGGAGTATGGTAGTGAATCAGTGTTTGTGGGCAATGGCTACGCTCATAAGGTTGTGGGTATTGGTACGGTGCGCATCAGGAAGTTCGATGGGATCGAACGAGTCGTGGAAGATGTGAAGCATGTCCCTAAGATGAAGATAAATGTAATTTTTCTTGATGCACTCGAGGTGAAAGTGTGCGTGTTCATCAACCGCAATCGTTGTTGTGAAGTGTTGAAGGGGGCACTCGTGTATATGAAGGGACGGAGGTGTGGCCATCTTTACAATTTGATTGGGAGTATAATTCACGGTGGAGCTGCGGGATCGGCAGCGAGATCCACGGTTGCTCATATGTGGCAAGTGCCCAAGGGCCACATGAGAAGAGCGGAAAAGGGCGTGAATGTGCAAGGTTAGAGTCGATGGTGGCACGAGAAACGATGGAGCTATGATGAAGATGAGATGACGAAGCGAGGATATTTTTTATTCGACATTTGAAGCCTCGGTGGAGATTGTTAGAGGAGCCTTCAAACGATGCTCGATTTGGGTGCTCAGACCGGTCGGACGACCGGTCTGTGCGTATGGCCCAAAAGCACGACGGGGCTGCTAGATGATTTTTTGTGTGCCCAGACCGGTCGGCCAACGGGTCTATAGAGGGCTCTGACCGGTCGGTTGCGAGGTAGCGTGAACAGGTCTGTTGGATTTCTCCCTAGACTGTTTTGTGCAATGGTTGACCGATCATTTGACCAGTCGACTGCGCACGCATTTTCTTGTGCAACTATGCGGTAGTCGTAAAAGGTTGCTATTTTCGGTTTTGTTACCTATTTAAACGGGTTGTAATTGAGGTTAGCAAGTATCCTAAGGTGTCCAAGGTTTCCTAATCGTATTAGGAAGAGGGGAGAGTGTTTTGAGAGGGAGAGAACTTGGGTTTTCTCGGTTTTCCTTACTTGTGGGCTGTCAATCTCTGTAATTTTCTGTTAATCATAGTGGATCACTTTGTGTCGTGGTTTTTTACCCGTTGAGGAATTTTTCCACGTAAATTCGAATTCTCTTGTGGTGAATGCTTGTGTGTGGTTTGATTTCATATTGTTTCTCGTTTGATCTTGCATTACTCTGCGTGTTTGGCTTCCGCTTCCGTTGCATGTTTTCCCAACAATATTATCTATGCCGTCCATTTGCTTTTACATATCATTTTAGGACATGATCCCAAAATGGAATCATATCCAAAGCTCAAGTGGATCACACCACAGGAAACAATGTGCTTGCAATCTATGAGCCAATCAAGCCAAGCCGAGTCGATACTGCCCTAGTTTGAGCTTGGTTTGTTTTTACAAACAAGCTGGACTCCAATGCTTGTTTTGGTTTGAACTTCTATTAGAACCAATCTGAGCTGAGCTTTTTCAAACCAATCTGAACTGAGCTTTCGAGCTAGCTTGGTTTGTGCCCAGCTCTAGTCACATAGACCAGGATGAAGGGAAGACACAAATATGAGCTTGATCCAACACTTTTCATGGCCCCAAAAGGTTTTTGATGGTACGTGTTTAATCTCCCTTGTTTTATGTAGTGTGGTCCACTTGAGCTTTGGATTTACCTCATTTTTTGGCTCATGTTCTAAACTAGCTTGACAAAATGGATAGATAATATGGATATAAGATATTCATCATGGTAAGGCTCACATGCTCATAGAACTCGGTGACGTCAACCCGCCACCCAAGTAGGCGAGCAGTTGGATTGTGTCATTCCTCAGGATGGATACAAAGCGTCCATACCAAGCGGTGGAGGGGCCCACTGTGATGTATCTGTTTATCCATGCTTATCCACTCCGTCCATTCCGTTTCTAAGATCAGGCCCATCACATGAGACCAAGAACGAGGCAGGTCCAATGGTCAGATCGACCACACTAGAAATGACTTTTGCATTTAATGCAACCCAAGCTCAGTATGTGGTGTGGTCGATTTGACCGTTGGACCTGCATGATTCTTGGTCTAATATGGTTGGCCTGATCTTAGAAACGGAATGGATAGAGTGGATAAACAGATACATCACGGTGGGCGCCTCCACAGCTAGGTATGGATGCTTTGCGTAGGAAGGACAGAATCCGACTCCAGTCGGCACAGTACCCAAAGCCATGCGGGGACCATCGAGATGCCCGTGACAATTCCGGAAGGGGAGCGGATTAGGTACTTCCAAAGTCTGTCTTGAGCTCAGGACAGGCTAGCACGTGTTGTATGGGCACTGGGGGAGAGGAGGCGTGACATGACTGTGTCAGGCTTGCTGACATGGCAGGTCACCTCTGACAATGTGCCCTGCACCAATACAAATGTGACACGTCGGTGCCACGTAGGGCCTATCCTGAGCTCGGGATAGGCTCGGGTTGTACCTAATCCGCTCCATTCCATAAGCAGATTGGGTACTGAGTAGACTCTTTGGGGCCACGGTGATTTATGTATTTTATCCACACTTACCATTCATTTTACTAGATAATTTTAGAGCTCAAGCCAAAAAATGAAGCATATCCAAAGCTCAAGTGGACCACACCACAGGAACGTCCACCATTCAAAACTGATATTTGTATTTTCCCTCCATCCACGTATGTGGGGCACACCACTGGGAACACCTGTAAAGTTTTGAATGGTGGACGTTCAATCATCACTGTTTCCTATGGTGTGGTCCACTTGAGATTTGGATCTAATTAATTTTTAGACAACATCCTAAAATAAGCTGCAAAAAGGGTGGGATAGCGTGGATATATAATACATTATCAGGGTGGGCCCATGGTAAAAGTACGAAGGTGTTACTCGGGTAACACCTAATCCGCTCCTGAAAATTCCACTCCACCCATTAGTTTCTCAAAAGCACAAGGGGTCCAAAAATCAGACAGATTCAAAACTCAGGTGGGCCACACCACATGAAAAAGTGGGGATTGAATGCTTACCACAGAAGTTTGTATCAGAGTTTATTTGTGGTAATAACCCAATGAACGGTTAGGATGGCATATAAATGTCATAGTTGTCTCAGGAAGGTTTCAATGGTGGACGTTCCGTTCTAACTGTTTCCTGTGGTGTGTCCCATTTAAGTTTTGGATATGCCTGATTTCTGGATTCCTATTCTATTGTGGTCTTGTGAAACTGATGGATGGAGTGGATTTGTCACAGTTATCTCTGTGGCCCCTGCGTATCTTCCCACTACAGAACTTTTTCGTAGCCAGGCGCACAGGCAAGTCACGTCCAGATTTGATGGCCTACCGGGTGGATGGAACATGTCCCCCAAAATCTCTCACATTGGAGGATTCAAGCCGCCCAATTTTTGGACTTTCCCAATTTGAATGTGGACAGCTGCTGAATTTTATTTTGTTCATTTATTTATTTTTAACTTTTCCTTGGCCATTTCTTGGCAGGCCAGCTTTTGAGACATGAACCATCATGCGTCCCAATTTGTCTGTCCCTCCAACCATTTTCTCTAAGCCAATTTGTCACTTGTAGAATATGTGGTCCATTCAAAAGGTGGAACATACATGGCTCTATGAACAAGTGTGGCCCACTCAATGAGTAGATTTTCCTGATTTTCATACCAGTCGAACATCATTGTGCAGCACTGCCTTTGCACGGAAAGGATATTCCATAAATGTGATACATTTGCAACTAAGAAATGGCTCTATCCGATGTAATTTTCTGATCATTTATCTCTATTGTATCTACCGGGCTATTAATGGGCCAGGCTAGCCCATCATGCTTTTGGCCGGACTTGGGCTTGGGTATCAGGCCTAAGGGCTAAGCTTGGGATTAAAAATCAAGCCTGCTTTCCAGTTGGGCCGGTCATGATTTGTGTACAACGACCAGAATCTGGCCTGGACGGCTGATTTTTTTTTTTTTTTTTTCTTTTGGCAAATTTATTAAAGGTTAATATCTGAACCGTTTACTAATTGAGCTTCAAAATCAAGACCATACGTGACCTGCGGGGCTTTATCACCAGCCCAAGTCCAATCCATGTGGGCTGTAAAGTTGAGCTCAATGGCCTAACTCATCTGGGCGTTAAATGCCCACTGGCATCCCAGCTCACAGACAACCCTTTATTAGCAAAATGCCGGTTTGGCAATGTCAAATGCCATCATCCCTCATCTTAATCCACAAATTGTGATTTTGACTAGTTAAGATATGAATTGGGGCAAGTCGATGAGTTGATACTGAGAATTCGTTGAGTTCACGAAAAATGGCTACTGAGTCATGGTGAGTCAACTCAGTTTCCTTAGTTTAGAATGTCTTGGTAGTTCGGGAAATTCGGAAACTATGCATTGGTTGGGTTGTCAATGGGCCGAACTGCACGAAGGTGCACCAAGCATGGCCTGACATTGGCCAGGATTGGGCTGCGGCCCGTTGAACTGGGCATTGGCTGTATGGTCAAGGCACGATAGATAAACCCAGCCCGAGCTGGACCTGAGGCCCGTTTATGACTATCACAAGCTGGATTTTAAGCCATTGCATTGAGTTTCTAGCCAAATTGGCGCAGGGAGGACATGGTAGTTCGATCACCGTCTCCCTAACCGAGTGTTTCTCGAATCCACGAGAAGAAATAAAAGATAAAAAGAGGAAATTAATTCCAAATAATTGTTTTTTGATAGATTGAATGAATAAAAATAAACATAATTACTTTGCTTTAAATAATAAACTAAACCCTAAATTTGTAGTTAACACTAACTTGCAAAGGAAGAAAAGAATCCTAATACAATTAGAAAAGAAATTGAAAAATCTGTGCAAACTATATAACGCCTGTAGGGTGTCGTCTTCCTTCTGCTGATACGAGCAATCCACATATCTGATTGCCACAAAACTTTGTGGTTTTACTGATATCGACGTACTCTTCAAGATGGTCGGCTTAGATTCTCCATATCAGTAGTAGTGGGCCACCTGGACCATCTCAAGATTTAGTGGGCGGAATTCGGAACTTTCTGGAGTACCATTTTCGATGCCACGATCAATCCGTAAGTCAGATCGATGTGAAACTTATTGGGTTTTCTCGGCGTCGAGCAGCTCTACGAAATGGACGAAATGGATTATCATAAATGATCAAGATGGACCCCATGAATTTGGGCCAAAATCCAAAAAGGGAATAACAATTTTCTATTTTGATTAAAACTCCAAAATAGAAAATTCCTTAGTTTTTTCTTGTTTTTCTTCCTGTTCATCTTCCGCAGGAAGGTATGTGATCCACGCCCTCGATCATGGAGTTCTTCCCCTACATCACAAATTCAAGGCTGAACAAAAAACTGGACCAGGCCTCGACCACCTAGACTTGGGCTGGACACAGCACTACGTACGGACAATTCCTGTATTGATAATTATGTGCATCGTCGATGCACTACGATCGTTCATACCTAACATCATTTCATTTATAGGTAAGCATGAAGATTGCACTAAGGTGACTATAACCATTCAAGGTTCTGGTCCATATAAATGAGCTTGGACCCACGTCTGAGGGAGGCCTCGGCATCAAAGGTGTCAAACTAGGCCACGCCTAGACCATTTGTAATTGGGCTTAAAATTCAGGTATAAGCTGACTCATCAGCCTTTTTCCACTTGGATGTGGACCGATGACGTATTTCTTTTCTTGACCATTTATTTACAGGCCAGCTATTGGACATGGCCAACATGAGGCTACTTTGTGTAGCCTCTGGTGGGTGGCCAGACAAGTCTACGACGAGTCCTTTGGGTATGAATTTTGCATGAGCTTTCCTCAGCAGTCTGCAGTGGTCAGATGAAGGGGTGAATATAGTCTTTCTTTTCAGTAGTAGTTTGGTGGACTGATGGACCGCTCCATTGTTTTGGCCCAGCTTTGTGGTCTGATCATATCGTGGTTGTAACAGCAAGCATATGGAGAGGCTTACATATTGTCTCTGCCAACACTGGACGTACGAGAGTGGGATCCCATGTGACAACAGCTATTTGAGGATGAACACTTGGTAGGTCTGGCTACATGGCTCATTGTTGGACAGACTCCGTTTTAACACTGAGATCATGGGCCATGTGGTGTGGGTGGTGTTTTAAAAAAAGAAAAAAAGATCAACACTCGGTTAGGCCAGTGGTAATTTTTCCTCGTACATATTTCTCTCTCTCTCTCTCTCTTCCTTTGGAAAAGAATTTTTGACACGAATCTCTTCCCCCAACATCTCTCTCTCTACACGAATCTCTTCCCCATGCATCTCTCTCTCTCTCTCTCTCTCTCTCTCTCTCTGGAAAAGAATTTTTAACATGAATCTCCGCGTGGGTCCGGGCTGGTTCTCTGAAAGGATGCCTCCCAGGTGGGCATGCCATTGTGTGGGCCCGACCTTTATGCATTTTTATGATAAAAATTTTTCTCTAGTTTTTAACTTTTTTAAATTTTGCGTATGGACCATTAATTGGTGCTACAACCTGACAGCAGTCACATATGGCCATGTAGTGCTTGTTGTGGAAAAATGCCCCAACACAATTGATGCAAGCAAAACAAATCATGAAAGAAAAGAGCAAAAGAATAGCAAGTGGTTCAACAATATTGTTTATATTAACCCATGCGGCTAAATGGAGCTTTTTTCGTCAATAAAATAAGAGAAATTAAAGAATATAATTCGTTCTCTCTCTCAAGGTCCCGTTCAATTTAGTAGAAACTAAGGGGGCATTTGGCATAAGAGCTTATTGGCTTATTTCTAAAGAATACAAGCTTTCAAATTGTTTGGTAAAATCTAACCATAGTGCTTATTTATTTAGAAAGTAGCAAATAAGCTCAGATTTTATAAGTTGGTGAAGGGTTACTTTTTTATAAGGGGCTTATTTGGCTTAAGCGGGTAGACATTTCGGACTAATTTTTGGACAAGTTTGTCTTCAAACTTTCCAAGTAATTCCCATCTTACCTCTTCTCTTCTCTTTAACGTCTCCTCATGGTAGGCCCACATGATGAATGACCCATATTGAAGGTGAGCCCCACATGAATGGTCCACATCGAAGGTGGGCCCATATAATGTACAGTCACATCAAATGTGAGCTCCACATGATGGATGGCCTACAACAAAGTGTGGCTCCATATGATGGACGATCCACATAAAGCAGGCCCTACCTGATTGATGGTCCATATCAAAGATGGGACCACATGATGGATGGTGGACATTGAATGTGGGACCACATGATGGAAGGTTGACATTAAAGGTGAGCCTACATGAAGGTTGGGCCCTACATGATGGATGGTCCATAGCAAAGGTGGGACCTACATAATGAATGGTAGACATCAAAGGTGGGTCCCACATGATGTACTATCTACATCAAGTGGGCCTCACATGATAGATGGTCCACAATAAAGGTGGTACCCACATGATGGATGGTGGACATCAAAGGTGGGTCCTTCATGATGAATGACTCATATTGAACAAGGGTCCACATCAAGGTGGGCCTATATATTGAACGGGGGGCCACATCAAGGTGGGCCTATAATGAATGGTTGACATTAAAGGTGGGCCCCACATGATAGATGGCCCGCATCAAAGTGTGGCCCAACATGACGGAACA